>JAOWBW010000478.1:31947-221751 GCA_026119855.1 Campanula takesimana | reverse complement strand
TCTCTGTCCCTAGTACTTGTTAAGCACTAGTATAAAGGCTAAATGATCATGGGATGATCATGTTAGATTTATGGGTACTTGTTTGGAACAAGGTACTGGATATGACCCGCTGTATGAGATTTATGTCATGGTCTATGTCGTACATATATCTCATATTAGTTATGTCATTTGAATCCTTAGACACAAAGTTATTATAGTCTTCCACTTGATGAACATTGTGTTTGACAAATTCAAACGCTACCTTAACCCGGTAGTTATAAAGTGTATGATTGGCACAATCGGATTCACGTGGGTAAATAATAAGCTAAATGGATTTGTCCCTCTATGGAGAGATGTCAAGCTTGGGCCCCTCGAAGGAATAATGTTGATGAAATGTTCGGCCGGCTCAAATGGATTGATTGGATCAATAGCATTTGAATTATCAACATATTCGGAATCGAGAAAAGTATTGAATAAAGCAAGTTGACCGTTTGACCATGACTTGTGTTCAATGACATCGTGGACAAAGGGATTATGACATATTCTAAAGGAATGCGAAATTGTATCTAGTTACACTATTTGGATAGGTATGACGGTTTGCTAGAACCTAATCATATCTTATGGGTTCATGTTTGAACCCATTGCCAACTTAGTGTAATCCTAAAGGGTCACACACAAATAGAACGAATCGTAAAGGACTAAATGGGAATTATGGAAAATATCAGTTTTTGGCTTTGGCACGGTCGTGCGCCTTAAATGGCACGGTCGTGCCATAAATCCAAACCAAGGCATATGTCGACATGATTGGCACGGCCGTGCCAATTAACAAGCATGACCCTGCCGAAAGTGGGCGGCTGGAATTCACGCGGGCTAGATGGCACGACCGTGCCAGATTGTGGGCACGACCGTTCCAGTTCAGTCGGCCAAAATTCTTTGTTGCCTAATTTGGTGACGGGATTTAGGTTTCCTAAGTCCTTAAGGGTTAAGGATTAGGACCTATTTAAGGATCCTTTTTACAGCCATTAGACATATGATTGTGAGTGCCTCTATAAGGTTTTGAGAGGTTATTTTCTTGTTCTAAGATCCCAAAAGTGAAGAACAAGAATATTCATAGTTCCATATAGTTCTTGCAATTGTGAAAGTGTGTTTCACAATTTGGTCTAGCAACCAAGATCAAGAAGTTGCTTGATATTCGTTCGTGGTGTGGATACCGCTAGAGGGTGAAGCTCATCATCTTCAAGGTTCGCATTCTTGCTCACGTGATCAAGCTTCAAATCTCACCAAGTTCAAAAGCTAGAAATCAAATTCATCAAGGGTTAGTTTTCTAATATTCATCTTATATGTATCTGACTTAATCACATGAATGGATCTATGGCTTTGGGTTTCATTAAAATTTTAAATGCTTAATTCCGCTGCGCATGTTACTACGAAACCCAACAGTGGTATCAGAGCCCCATTCATGTTGATTATTTCAATACCTAGATCATGTTGTGTGTATATAAATTGTTTATGTGCCTAACATTATATGAATATTGGATTATATGATGTTTATGTGTTATGTGATTTTATGTGGTTTATTGTTTTAGAAACTTTAATCACACTATTCAATCGCAATAAAAATTATGGTGGATTTAAAATTTGTTTGGGTTATCAATTTTGATTGGATCAAAGTTTTGATAATTCAAGGATTCAAGAATAAATTGTTTATTCAAAGTTTTGATGATCATGGTTATTGGATCACCAAGAACACCAAATCCTAATTGAATCGGGAAAACAATTTTGAGATAGATTTTGGAACTTTAAAAATTTGGATTTTTCGGGAGGGTCCGACAACCCATACCTTGACCCGGCCGGACCTAGGGTTTGGCGCGGGGTAGGGTTTGGGTTTTGGGTGTGGATCTTGGGTTTAAATTTCCTATTTGTTTTAGTCTTGTGATTCTAAGATTGGTTCAAGGTTTGGATGGCAAATCTACGTTCATCGAGATTGTGTTTCCCAAACTTGATCGCAATCAAAGTTTCAAAGATAAAACGAAATTAGAATTATGAAGAGTTCATAATTGCTAAAATTGAGAAACAAAATTCTTGATTCAAAGATTGGAGATCCATGTGGAATTGTGGATGCAATTGGCCTACGTTCATCGAGACCATCTATTGCTTAGTTTCGGCCACATGGACTACTTTCTTGGTTTCTTGAATTAGTGCGGAATTGTGGATGCCTTATGGCTTAGTTTCGGCCGCACTTCTTGTTGTCTTGATTTGGAGATGAAACCAAAGTTCAAATAGTCTCATCCTCATAATCATAGAGAAACTAATGACACATAAATATATTATGCTTAAATTAATGGAGATTAATTTAGTGGCTAAACTTGATGCGTAACATGTTTATATTATGTGCTCATAAATATGTTATATGCTATATGTAATGAACCTTCAAAGAAAGTTTTAAGTCTTTTATTGCCATGCCATGTTTAAACACTTGTTAGTACATGAGTGGTTTTAATGTAGATTCGCCCTAGCGAGGTGCATTAAATTTATTTATGTATGAGCAAGATAGATAATGTGGGCACGCCCTAGCGGGACACATTAACTATACGTTTAAAATGGTTAGACTTAATTGGGCGTCAAAACAGTTTTGGGCCTAGGCAAAGATGAGATTTAACATGCTTTTTGAAATAGGATTTCTTAAAGAATCTCATAAAAGGAACTAAGAGTCATATGAGATATGATTGACAAGAGTTGTCTACCTAATTAATTTGATTTTGTGTAATCCGCCCTAGCGGACTTAAAATTAAATTAAAGTTGGATCTTAGCCCACTAATATTATATTAGACATTGGATGTATAAGAAGGTTATATAGTTTAGTGGGAGTATTTTTGGGAAAAATACATTATTTATTCCTTTAATGAAAATTGGTACTTGTTAAATTTTGGAAATTTTGCATATTTGTAGATAATGACTAACAACACTCAATCAATGTCATTGCGATCGATCCTTGAGAAGGATAAGCTCAAGAAAATGGTAACAACTATATGGATTGGATCCGTAGCCTAAGAATTGTTCTTAGGCAAGAAGACAAGTTGTACATTTTCGATGGGCCACTTCCTGCTGAACCACCGCCTACTGCCCCTAGGGCAGAAAGAGACGCTTACAAGAAACATCGTAATGATTCTAGAGATGTAAGTTGTCTCATTCTTGCTGCTATGTGCTCAAAACTCCAACAAAGTTTGGAACATTTGGAAGCTTATGAGATAAGCGTGGAGTTGAGAGCCATGTTTCAAGAGCAAGCTAGGCAAGAGAGGTACAAGACCATTGTTGCATTCACTACTTGTAAGATGAATGAAGGGCAACAAGTGAGTCCTCACTTTATTAAAATGAAAGGTTATGTAGAGCACCTTGAGAAACTTGGATATCCAATCCCATTGGAGCTAGCCACGGATCTCATTCTTAATTCATTGCCTAAAAGTTATAATCAGTTTGTGATGAATTATAACATGCATGGAATGGATAAGAATCTCTCTGAGTTGCATGGGATGCTCAAAACTGCAGAGATGAAAATTGTGGAGAAAGGTTCTCCCGTGCTCTTGGTTAATGATGGGAAGAAGGCTAGTGCCAAAGGAAAGGGTAAGAAAGTTGTCAAACCCAAGATAAGCAAGGCAAAGGTTGCCAAGGCTTCTGAGGCAAAATCCGATTCACAAAAGGATGTAATTTGTTTCCATTGTCAAGAAATTGGTCATTGGAAAAGTAATTGCAAGGCTTTCTTGGAAGAGAAAAAGAAGAAGAAGAGCAGCAAGGCTGCGTCGACTTCAGGTATCTATATGATAGATATTCTCCTTTCTACCACTGATTCTTGGGTATTGGATACCGGATGTGGTTCTCACATTTGTTTAAATGTGCAGGGTCTAAAGAATAGGAGACTACTTAAAGAAGGTGAAGTAGATCTAAGCGTGGGGAATGGAGCAAGAGTTGCTGCATTAGCCGTAGAGACTTATGAAGTCACTTTACCTTCCGGATTAATTCTTGTTTTGAACAATTATTATTATGTTCCGGATTTATGTAGAAATATTATTTCAATTTCTTGTTTGGATAATGAAGGTTTTAAGTTTCTTATTGATAATAAAAAAAATTCTATTTATTTAAATGATGTGCTTTATGGTATTGCTAATTCATTTAATGGCCTTTATGTCTTGGATGTCAAGAATGAAAATAATGAAGTGTCTATCATATAAATAGGAAATCTAAACCTAATGATGTAAATCATTCTTATTTGTGGCATTGCCGTCTTGGTCATATTAATAAGAAGCATATCTCAAAACTCCATGGGGACGGTCTCTTGGGTTCATGTGACCTTGGGCATATGATACTTGTAAGTCGTGTCTTCTTGGAAAAATGACTAAGACACCTTTTACCAAGCTAGGTGAAAGGGCAAGCGACTTATTGGGATTGATACATTCGATGTATGCGGACCATTAAGTAGCAATGCTAGGTGAGGATTTCAATACTTCATAACCTTCACGGATGATTATAGTAGATTTGGGTATGTTTACCTAATGAAACATAAGAGTGAAGCATTTGAGATATTTAGAATATTTCAAAATGAAGTAGAAAAACAACTTGGCAAAAGTATTAAGGCACTTCGATTAGATCTTGGTGGAGAATACTTAAGCCAAGAATTTGATGATCATCTAAAGAATTGTGGAATAGTTTCACAATTGACTCCACCTGGAACACCACAATTGAATGGTGTGTCTGAGAGGAGGAATCGGACTTTGTTAGACATGGTTCGATCAATGATGAGTCAAGTTGATCTTCCAATATCCTTTGGGGGTTATGCTCTAGAAACCGCTGCTTTCACACTAAATCAAGTTCTAACTAAATCGGTTCCAAAGGCTCCATATGAGATGTGGAGTGGAAAGAAACCTAGTTTGTCTTTCATGAGGATTTGGGGTTGCGAAGTTTATGTCAAGAGACTTATCTCTGACAAACTAGCACATAAATCTGATAAATGTATTTTCGTGGGATATCCTAAGGAAACTAAAGGATATTACTTTTACAACCGAGAGGACAACAAAGTGTTTGTTGCCCGAAATGGTGCCTTTCTAGAGGAACAGTTTCTCTCCAAAGAAATCAGTGGGAGTAAAATAAATCTTGAAGAAATTTGAGACCCAGAAAATAACATTGAACCAATAGTGGAACGGGAACAAGAACCACAAGGAGTTGTGGAACCTGTTCAAGATACACAAGTAACTGCAGATCTAGTAGGGTACGATCCGAACCCGAGAGATATGGATTTCTCGTAACGGATAGTAATGAGGTGGAAATCATTGAGAATGATGAACCTAGAACCTACCAAGAGGATGTCTTCTCCTAATTCGGACAAGTGGCTTGGAGCCATGGAATCCGAATTTTGCAATCCATGCAAGATAATCAAGTTTGGAATTTGATTGATGCGCCCGAAGGTGTAAAAACCATAGGATGCAAATGGGTCTTCAAGAAGAAGACTGACATGGATGGGAAGGTGCATACTTACAAAGCTAGACTTGTAGCGAAAGGTTATAGGCAAGTTCATGGTATTGACTATGATGAAACCTTTTCACCTGTAGCAATGATCAAGTCTATAAGAATTCTGCTTGCCATTGCCGCATATCATGACTATGAAATATGGCAAATGGATGTCAAAACCGCTTTCCTAAATGGAAAACTAGAAGAGGATGTGTATATGAAGCAATCTTCTAGGAGTTGGAATCTCCGTTTTGATGAATCGGTCAAAGAGTTTGGTTTCATCAAGAACGAAGATGAACCTTGTGTATACAAGAAGATTAGTGGGATCATAGTGCTATTCCTTATCTTATATGTGGATGACATATTGCTCATTGGAAACGACATTCCTACACTTCAGTCTGTAAAGACTTGGTTAGGAAAGTGCTTCGCAATGAAAGATATGGGTGAAGCCGCATATGTGCTTGGCATCAAGATCTATAGAGATAGATCAAGAAGGCTACTTGGTTTAAGCCAAAGTACATACATTGACAAAGTCATTAGAAGATTCCGTATGGAAAATTCTAAGAGAGGAACCTTGCTAGTGTTACATGGAGTTTCTCTAAGCAAGACTCAATGTCCTAAGACAAATGATGAGCGTGAGAAAATGAAAGATGTTCCATATGCTTCAGCAATTGGGTCCATCATGTATGCCATGATATGTACTAGGCCGGATATATCTTATGCTTTAAGCATGACAAGCAGATACCAATCCGACCCTGGTGAAAATCACTGGGTGGCTGTAAAAGCGATTCTTTAGTACTTAAGAAGGACTAAAGACTCGTTTTTGGTCTATGGAGGAATGGAAGATGATCTCGTTGTAAGTGCTTAAACGGATGCAAGCTTCCAAACCGACAAAGATGATAGTCGATCGCAATCGGGTTTTGTGTTTATGTTAAATGGTGGAGCTGTAAGCTGTAAGAGTTCCAAGCAGAGTACAACCGCTGATTCTACAACAGAAGCTGAGTATCTTGCTGCATCAGATATTGCAAAGGAAGTTGTTTGGATTAAGAAGTTCATAACTGAACTTGAAATGGTTCCTAGCATTGCTAATCCAATAGACCTTTATTACGATAATAATGGTGCTATTGCTCAAGCAAGGGAACCAAGGGCACATCAGAAATCCAAACACATTCTTAGGCATTACCATGTGATTCGTGAAATCATTAATAGAGGTGATGTAAATATATGCAGAGTACCAACTGATGACAATGTTGCGGACCCGCTAACAAAGGGAATTCCACAAGATAAACATGAAGGTCATGTTAGGTCCATGGGTATTAGATACATGGGAGATTGGGCCTAGGGCAAGTGGGAGATTGTTGGTAGTGGTGCCCTAGGCACGTTTAATAAACGTTGTAATTGTTATCAATTATTTCATATCAATAAAGAGATGTTTTGATTATTATTGTTGTTCATGTTTACTGATAATAATCTCTGTCCCTAGTACTTGTTAAGCACTAGTATAAAGGCTAAATGATCATGGGATGATCATGTTAGATTTATGGGTACTTGTTTGGAACAAGGTACTGGACATGACCCGCTGTATGAGATTTATGTCATGGTCTATGTCATACATATATCTCATATTAGTTATGTCATTTGAATCCTTAGACATAAAGTTATTATAGTCTTCCACTTGATGAACATTGTGTTTGACAAATTCAAACGCTCCCTTAACCCGGTAGTTATAAAGTGTATGATTGGCACAATCGGATTCACGTGGGGAAGAATAATAAGCTAAATGGATTTGTCCCTCCACGGAGAGATGTCAAACTTGGGCCCCTCGAAGGAATGATGTTGATGAAATGTTCGGCCGGACTCAAATGGATTGATTAGATCAATAGCATTTGAATTATCAACATATTCGGAATCGAGAAAGTATTGAACAAAGCAAGTTAACCGTTTGACCATGACTTGTGTTCAATGACATCGTGGACAAAGGGATTATGACATAGTCTAAAGGAATGCGAAATTGTATCTAGTTACACTATTTGGATAGGTATGACGGTTTGCTAGAACCTAATCATATCTTATGGGTTCATGTTTGAGCCCATTGCCAACTTAGTGTAATCCTAAAAGGTCACACACAAATAGAACGAATCGTAAAGGACTAAATGGGAATTATGGAAAATATCAGTTTTTGGCTTTGGCACGGTCGTGCACCTTAAATGGCACGGTCGTGCCATAAATCCAAACCAAGGCATATGTCGGCATGATTAGCACGGCCGTGCCAATTAACAAGCACGACCGTGCTGAAAGTGGGCGGCTGGAATTCACGCGGGCTAGATGGCACGACCGTGCCAGATTGTGGGCACGACCGTGCCAGTCAAGTCGGCCAAAATTCTTTGTTGCCTAATTTGGTGATGGGATTTAGGTTTCCTAAGTCCTTAAGGGTTAAGGATTAGGACCTATTTAAGGATCCTTTTTACAGCCATTAGACATATGATTGTGAGTGCCTCCATAAGGTTTGAGAGGTTATTTTCTTGTTCTAAGATCCCAAAAGTGAAGAACAAGAATATTCATAATTCCATATAGTTCTTGCAATTGTGAAAGTGTGTTTCACAATTTGGTCTAGCAACCAAGATCAAGAAGTTGCTTGATATTCGTTCGTGGTGTGGATACCGCTAGAGGGTGAAGCTCATCATCTTCAAGGTTCGCATTCTTGCTCACGTGATCAAGCTTCAAATCTCCACCAAGTTCAAAAGCTAGAAATCAAATTCATCAAGGGTTAGTTTTTCTAATATTCATCTTATATGTATTTGACTTAATCACATGAATGGATCTATGGCTTTGGGTTTCATTAAAATTTTAAATGCTTAATTCCGCTGCGCATGTTACTACGAAACCCAACATTGACATTCTTTCTTGGACTCCAAATAAAGCAATGTCATGATGGAATCTTTATCAACCAAGCCAAATACACCAAATACTTGATCAAGAAATTTGGGCTTGAAACCGCAAAACCAGTTGATACCCCAATGACAAAGGCCTGCAGTTTGGATCGAGATGAGCAAGGTAAGAAAGTGAATCAGACACTCTACCGAGGTATGATTGGCTCTCTTCTTTACTTAACTGTTGTAAGTACCCCAATCTGAACTTAAACCAACCTAGAGGAATTCATAGCACCATTCAGGGATAAACTGATAGGCTAGGACCTCACTATGATAAACTAGGAACCTTAGGACTGTTCTGGAATTAAACTTAGAAAAATCCAGAAACTCGCTAGGCTGAGTCGTACGGATGGTTTGGGCACTAGAAGGGCCCAGCCGTACGGCTGGTTTGGGTGCCTTCAGTCCCTATAAATTGAGCCATTGCTGATCATTTCAAGGGGGATAAATATTAGTTTGAGAGCATAAACTCTACTGAATTACGAGAAGAAACAAACACATTGTGATAATTGAGTGAAAGAGAAGAAGATAGGCTAGAATCAACATTGGTGAGGCCTCCTTCTCCCCCATCTCCCTTTCACTCCTTTTTATTTACTTGTCTATGGTCTTGTCTTCTTAATGTTCATATATTTCTTGTGATATTACTTGGAACCAAGCCTTTGAAATGATTCATGGTGCCCTCATACCTTGTGTATGAATAAGGGTTAAAGCCAAAGATGATCAAGGCTTGTTATGATAAATGCAATCTACTTTATGTCATTTACTTTCATGTCAATTTATATTTATGTCATTTACTTTCATGTCAATTTATATTTATGTCATTTACTTTCATGTCAATCTATGTTTATGTCATTTAAATTCCTTGTCTTTACTTTTGGGCATGATCAAGTTTGGGTGGTAAAGTTCCCATCGTTACCATCCAAACTTTGATTTTAGTCCTAATAATTTCCCTTTGGATGATAAAGACTCAATCTTTATCCATCCAAAGGTTGATTTTTTATGCCTCATGGCCTTTTATTGGATGAATCAATCATTTGGGAGATTAAAGTCTCAATCTTTAACCATCCAAATGGTTATTTTGGCTCAAAGCCAAGTTCATCAACCTTTTGGTTATTTCCCCAATTATTGCCTTGATCATGCCCACAAACCTTGTGTTTTGGTGTCTAATTGATGGTCAAAGGCATAGGGATGTTGTTATGCATGTTTTGGTACCACAAAATAAAATGAAAAAGATCACATTCAGTCCAGTTTCAGCAGGATGCTCTGTTTCTGCCTGAACTGGACTGCTTTTTGATAAATCTGTAAAATTCCCAGGACAGCCATCCCCATCCGTACGGATGGTTTGTCCAGGGAATGATTTTTCCAGTCTTTCCCATTCTGTTAAAAAGATTTGCAAATACACCCCTTTTTCGTTAAATCTTAAACTGTTTTCTGTTAAGTCAGTTTCTCCTATTTTTAAAATACACACACACACACACTTGCACATCTTTTGTCAACAAACTAAGGAGACTTGGTTTTCCGAGGCGGATTGGGTGAACGATAAAAAGTTCTTCCCAAGACGTAAATTGACCTCCGAACTCACTTTCTCTAACCTTTTCCGTTAAATTTGAGTTTAAAATTAAATTAACGTGGCGACTCCGTTTTCTTGAACTTAAAGTGCCGTGTTTGACTCTTGAGGGAACTTTTTCATGTTTTCCCCGCGGGTATCTTACAACTGCAAGTAGGCCAGATATCATGTTCAGTGTTTGTGTTTATGCTAGATTTCAAGCTGACCCTAGAGAATCTCATCTTATGGCTGTTAAACGTATTATCGGATATTTATGTGGCTCTGTTAACCTTGGTATTTGGTACTCCAAAGAATCTTCATTTGATTTATTAGGTTATTCAGATGCTGACTTTGCAGCTTGTAAGATTGATAGAAAGAGCACTAGTGGTATATGTTAGTTCCTTGGATCTCGGCTTGTATCATGGTCCAGCAAGAAACAAGCTTCGGTTTCAGTCTCAACCGCTGAAGCTAAATACATTACGGCTGGAAGTTGTTGCGCTCAGATTCTCTGGATAAAACAACAGTTGGAAGACTATGGAGTATTTGAGAAGAATTTCCCTATCTACTGTGATAGCACTGCAGTAATATCCATATCCAACAATCCAGTTCAGCACTCAAAAACCAAGCACATTGACATAAGATATCATTTCCTCAAAGACCATGTTGAAAAGAAGAATATTTTTCTAGCAAAGGTGGGAACTGATGATCAAATTGCAGACATCCTCACTAAACCGCTTGAAAATTCCAGGTTCTTTCATTTACGAGGAGAATGGGTATGCTGGAACTAACTTAAATTATTTCATGATCATTTATTTCTTGTTTCTAATAAATTCTATTAAGTATTTTGGCTCTAGTTAGAAAATGCAATAATATCTTGCGGTTCTATCAACTTTGAAACCGCATCAACAAAGGTTCGGTAGAAGATTCTAATCAAACTGCAAAGTCAAGAAGGATGATTTCGGTTTGCTCCAAACCTTACTAAGAAAGAAAGTTCATCGGTTTGATCAAGTCAAACCGCAAACAGAATTGAGAGATATCGGTTTCATCAAAACCGATAGTGAAGAAAAGGTATGTCAGTTTTCTCAATCAAACCACCAAGGTATGTAATTGCATTTTAGTCCCTACTTTATGTCTTTTTAGTTTACAGGACCTTTTTGTAATTATTTATGCCGCATTAAATGCGATAGACAGGTACGCTGACGTTTAGCATTCGTAATGGCACCAAAGAAATCCACTGATATTGCTTCTGCTTCTACATCATCTAAACCTTCAAAGCCCGATATAGATACATCCAACTTTGTACCCGGCTCAAGAATCATTGAAGAGAAGTTTTAACGAGACACGGTAGGGAGAAAACTGTTGAGCCTGCTAGAGAAGTCCAAGCTCCTGCCGTTGTTCCTCATGGATGAACCTCAGTTTGTCCCCATCATCTGTACTGAATTCTTTGAGAATGGGATAACAACCAATGCTGCTATGCTGAATGGTAAAGGAGAGGAGATAAGAGATTTGGAGATTGGAAAGATCAAGTTTAAAGATGCTATCAAGTCTACAGTTTGTGGAAAGCCAGTGACTCTAACCGCATCAAAAATTGGTGTGCTAGCTGGACTTGAGTTCTCTAGGGTTTTGAGCATCAAACCAGAGCTCTTGGATAGCATAACCATGGAACTGATTGGGATGAACTCCTTCCACACCAGACATTCCTCCAAGAAGGATTTTGGAGAGGTGATGGCAATGCTATATGATCTGGTTGATACTGCGGTTATGTGCAAGAATGGAAACCATCTGAGCAATACAACTATTGCGTGGCCATTTACAAAGGGAAGAAACTGCACTGGCCCAAGATTATAATGAAAGAAATGATCAATGCACTGAACCGCCATGCAGCTGACAAAGCCGCTGGTAAATCCAAGATAAGGACCCATTCCAGATTGTTGACTAAATTTCAGCACCAAGAACCAGCATTTTTAAGTTCTCCTCATCCAACAAAGAATACTGGATGGACCAAGCAGAGAAAACCATTTTTGGATTATCAAAGTTTGATGCTTTCAGAACTAAGTTTGGATGGAGATTTGCCCAAACTGTATGGAATGAGGACCCATTGCCTGAAAATCAAAGAGGCCCTTACCCTGAGGTATTGGGTTTCCTAGTAACATGCGCAGCGGAATAAAACATTTGAATTTTTATGAAACCCAAAGCCCATAGATCCATTCATATGATTATATCAAATACATGCATAATGAATACTAGAATACTAACCCTTGATGCCTTTGATTGACAACCTTAGATCTTGGTGGAGATTGGAAAGCTTGATCACGAACAAAACAGGAACACGAACTTTGAAGATGATAAGCTTCACCCTCTATCGGTATCCACACCACGAACGAATATCAAGAACACTTGATCTTGGTTGCTAGACCAAATTTTGAAACACGCTTTCACAATTAAGAACTATATGGAATTAATATATGTGTTCTTGTTCTTCACCCAAGAGATATTAGAACAAGAAAATAGTCTCTCAAACTTTTTGAAGGCTTTCACAAACTTATGGACTGATTAGGGCAACTAGAAGGGGTTTAAATACATGTTTGACCTATTCCAAATTGGTAACAAGTGTCTAAACCCGCAAGAAAACGGATTAGGAAAATCCCAGTCAAAACAGGACTGGTCCGCCCGGGTATAGCAATGGGTCCGGCCTGATCCAAGCATGGTCCGACCGGGTCTATTACTAGGTCCGCCCGGGGCTTCAGGAAGTCTGGCCGGTTCCTTTGTGAGGTCCGCCCGGACCCTCCCCTTTTCCACTTTTCTCCTCTAAATTCCTAATATTCCTCAAAGGCCCTTCGACCCAAATTCTAATTAAGTCCTTTTAAGATTCGTTCTATTGTGTGTGACCTTATAGAATTACACTAAGTTGGAAATGGGTTCAATCATAAACATATAAGATATGATTAGGTTCTAGCAAACCGTCATACCTACCAAATAGTGTAACTATATACAAGTTTGCATTCCTTTATAGAACATGTCACAATCCCTTTGTCCCCGATGTCATTGAACACAATTCATGGTCAACAAGTCAACTTGCATTGTTCATTACTTTCTCGATAACGAACAACTTCAAGTTCACCAATGAACTTCTTAATCCAAACAACTTCCTTTGCAGCATCCGATGCAGCAATATACTCAGCTTCAGTTGTAGAATCAGCGGTTGTACTCTGCTTGGAACTCTTCCAGCTTACAGCTCCACCATTTAACATGAACACAAAACCATTGCGATCGACTATCATCTCTGTCGGTTTGGAAGCTTGCATCCGTGTAACCATTTACAACGAGATCATCTTCCATTCTTCCATAAATCAAAAACGAATCTTTAGTCCTTCTCTAGTACTTAAGAATCGCTTTTACAGCCATCCATTGATTTTCACCAGGGTCGGATTGATATCTACTCATCATGTTCAAAGCATAAGATACATCCGGCCTAGTACATATCATGGCATACATGATGGATCCAATTGCCGAAGCATATGGAATCTTACTCATTTTCTCACGCTTATCTTTTGTCTTAGGACATTGAGTCTTTCTTAGAGAAACTCCATGTAACACTGGCAACTGTCCTCTCTAAGCGTTTTCCATGTGGAATCTCCTAAGGACCTTGTCAATGTATGTACTTTGGCTTAAACCAATTAGTTTCCTTGATCTATCTCTGTAGATCTTAATGCCAAGGACATATGCGGCTTCACCCATATCTTTCATTCCGAAACACTTTCCCAACCAAGTCTTTACAGACTAATGTGTAGGAATGTCATTTCCAATGAGCAATATGTCATCCACATATAAAATAAAGAATAGCACTATGCTCCCACTAATCTTCTTGTATACACAAGGTTCATCTTCATTCTTCATGAAGCCAAACTCTTTGACTGATTCATAAAAACGGAGATTCGAACTCCTAAAAGCTTGCTTCAATCCATAGATGGATTTCTGCAACTTGCATACTTTAGAATTTTGTTCAAAACCCTCGGGTTGTGTCATATTGACATCCTCTTGCAAGTTCCCGTTAAGGAAAGCGGTTTTGACATCCATCTGCCATATTTCATTGTCATAATATGCGGCAATGGCAAGCAAAATTCTTATAGACTTGATCATTGCTATGGGTGAAAAGGTTTCATCATAGTCAATACCATGAATCTGCCTATAACCTTTCGCTACAAGACTAGCTTTGTAAGTATGCACCTTCCCATCCATGTCAGTCTTCTTCTTGAAGAATTATTTGCATCCTATAGTTTTTACACCATCAGGTGCATCAATCAAGTTCCAAACTTGATTATCATGCATGGATTGTAATTCGGATTCCATGGCTCCAAGACATTTGTCCGAATCAGGAGAAGACATCGCCTCTTGGTAGGTGGTCAGTTCATCATTCTCAATGATCTCCACCTCATTGCTATCTGTTACAAGAAACACATATCTCTCGGGCTCGAATCGTGACCTACCAGATCTGCGAGTTACTTGTGTATCTTGAACAGGTTCCACAACTCCTTGTGGGACTTGTTCTTGTTCCACTATCGGTTCGATGTCATTTTCTGGGTCTCGAACCTCTTCGAGATTTACTTTACTCCCACTGATTTCTTTGGAGAGAAACTCTTTCTCTAAAATGACACCATTCCGGGCAACAAACACTTTGTTGTCCGTTCGGTTGTAAAACTAATATCCTTTAGTTTCCTGAGGATATCCCACGAAAATACATTTATCATATTTGTGTGCAAGTTTGTCTGAGACAAGTCTTTTGACAAAAGCTTCACAACCCCAAATCCTCATGAAAGACAAACTAGGTTTCTTTCTGCTCCACATCTCATATGGAGTCTTTTGAACCGATTTACTTGGAACTTGATTTAGTGTGAAAGCAGCGGTTTCTAGAGCATAACCCCAAAAGGATATTGGAAGATCAACTTGACTCATCATTGATCGAACCATGTCCAACAAAGTTCGATTCCTCCTCTCGGACACACCATTCCATTGTGGTGTTCCGGGTGGAGTCAATTATGAAACTATTCCACAATTCTTTAGATGATCATCAAATTCTTGACTTAAGTATTCTCCACCTTGATCTGATCGAAGTGCCTTAATACTTTTGCCAAGTTGTTTTTCTACTTCATTTTGAAATATTCTAAATATCTCAAATGCTTCACTTTTATGTTTCATTAGGTAAACATACCCAAATCTACTATAATCATCAGTGAAGGTTATGAAGTATTGAAATCCTCCCCTAGCATTGCTACTTAGTGGTCTGCATACATCAGAATGTATCAACCCCAATAAGTCGCTTGCCCTTTCACCTAACTTGGTAAAAGGTGTCTTAGTCATTTTTCCAAGAAGACACGACTCGCAAGTATCATATGACTCAAGGTCACATGAACTCAAAAGACCGTCCCCATGGAGTTTTGAGATACGCTTCTCATTAATATGACCAAGACCCAATACCACAAATAAGTATGATTTACATCATTAGGTTTAGATTTCTTATTTATATGATAGACATTTTCATTATTTTCATTCTTGACATCAAGGACATAAAGGTCATTAAATGAAAATTCAATACCATAACGCACATCATTAAAATAAAGAGAAAATCTCTTATTCTCAATAAGAAATTTAAAACCTTCATTATCCAAACATGAAATTGAAATAATATTTCTACTTAAATCCGGTACATAATAGCAATTGTTCAAAACAAGTATTAGACCGGAAGGTAAAGTGACTTCAGAAGTCCCTACGGCTAATGCAGCAACTCTTGCTCCATTCCCCACACGCAGGTCTACTTCACCTTCTTTAAGTAGTGTCCTATTCTTTAGTCCCTGCATATTTAAACAAATGTGAGAACCACATCTGGTATCCAATACACAGGAACTAGTGGTAGAAAGGAGTATATCTATCATATAAATACCTGAAGTCAACGCAGTCCCACTGCTCTTCTTCTTCTTTTGCTCTTCCTTAAAAGCTTTGCAATTACGTTTTCAATGACCAATTTCTTGACAATGGAAACAAATTGCATCCTTTTGTGCATCGGGTTTTGCCTCTATAGCCTTGGCAACCTTTGCCTTGCTAATATTGGGTTTGGAAACCTTTTCCCCACCATTTCCTTTGGCATTAGCCTTATTCCCATCATGAACCATGAGCACTGGAGAACCTTTCTCCACTATCTTCATCTCCGCAGTTTTCAGCAAATTATGCAACTTGGAGAGATTCTTATCCATTCCATGCATGTTATAGTTCATCACAAAGTGATTATAACTCTTAGGAAATGAATTAAGAATGAGATCTGTGGCTAGCTCCAATGAAATTGAATAGTCAAGTTTCTCAAGATGCTCTACGTAGCCCTTCATTTTAAGCATGTGAGGTCCCACTTGTTGCCCTTCACTCATTTTTCAAGAAGTGAATGCAACAATGGTTTTATACCTCTCTTGCTAGCTTTCTCTTGAAACATCTCTCTCAACTCCACGCCTATCTCATAGGCTTCCAAATGTTCCAAACTTTATTGGAGTTTTGAGCACATAGTCGCGAGCATGAGACAACTCACATCTCTAGAATCATTACGATGCTTCTTGTGATTGTCTCTCTCTGCCCTAGGGGCATTGGCTTCGGGTTCATTAGGAATAGGCTCATCAAGAATGTACAATTTATCTTCTTACCTTAGAACTATTCTTAGGCTTCGGATCCAATCGATGAAGTTTGTACCATTCTCTTGAAGCTTATCCATCTCAAGGATCGATCGTAATGAAATTGATTGAGTGTTGGTTGTTATTATCTACAATTATGCAAAATTTCCAAAATTTAATAAGTACCAATTTTATTAAAGAAATAAACAATGTATTTTTCCAAAAAAATACTCCCACTAAATTATATAACCTTCTTATACATCCAATGTATAATATAATTTAAATGGGCTAAGATCCAACTTTAATTTAACTTCAAGTCTGCTATGGCGGACCGCTCAAAATCAAAATAATCAGGTAGACAAACATGTCAATCATATCACATATGACTCTTAGATCATTTCTGAGATTCTTTAATAAATCCAATTTCAAAAAGCATGTTTAATCTCATCTTTCCCTTAGGCCCAAAACTGTTTTGACGCCTAGTATTGAAATAATCAACATGAACGGGGCTCTGATACCACTGTTGGGTTTCGGAGAAACATGCACAGCGGAAGATAGCATTTAAAATTTAATAGAAACCCAAAGCCCATAGATCGATTCATATGATTAAGTCAAATACAACAATATGAATATTAGAAAAAAAAAAAAAAAAAAAACTAACCCTTGATGACTTTGAATTTGCAACCTTTGAATTTGCAACCTTTGAATTCGATAGAAGCTTGAAATCTTGATCACGAACAAAGCAAGAATCACGAACTTTGAAGATGATGAATTTCACCCTCTAGCGGTATCCACACGCGAACGAATATCAAGAACACTTGATCTTGGTTGCTAGACCAAATTATGAAACACGTTTTCATAATTAAACATGAACTATATTGAATATTATTTGTGTATAATTTTGTTCTTCAATCTAGGATCTCTTAGAACAAAATAAAACTCTCTCAAACTCTTTGGAGACTCACACAAAACATTAGGGTTGAGTTGTGGCCGAATTCTGATGTTTATACACAAGTAAGACCTATTCCAAATAGGAAACTTGTGTTAAAACCCGTCCAAAATTCGATTCCAAGTCAAATTAGGAATCTGTCCCCGACAGTACTGTGCGGCCGCCCAAACTGAGGTGTGCGGCCGCCCAAATACCTGTGCGGTCGCCCAGAAAATCCAATTTTCCAAAATTTCCAATATAGTCCTTATTTAGTATTCGTTCTATTGTGTGTGACCCTCTAGGATTATACTAAGTTGGCAATGGGTTCAAACATGAAACCATAAGATATGATTAGGTTCTAGCAAACCGTCATACCTACCCAAATAGTATAACTAGATACAAGTTCGCATTCCTTTTAGAACATGTCATAATCCTTTTGTCCACGATGTCATTGAACACAAGTCATGGTCAACAAGTCAACTTGTTTTGTTCAATACTTTCTCGATTCCGAATATGTTGATAATCCAAATGACATTGATCCAATCAATCCATTTGAGTTTGGCCAAACATTTCATCAACATCATTCCTTCGAGGGGCCCAAGCTTGACATCTCTCCGAAGAGGGACAAATCCATTTGGCTTATTATTCTTCCCTACGTGAATCCAATCATGCCAATCATACCCTTTATAACTACCGTGTTAAGGCAGCGTTTGAATATGTCAAACATAATGTTCATCAAGTGGAAGATTATAATAACTTCATGTCTAAGGATTCAAATGACATAACTAATATGAGATTTATATATGACATCGACCATGACATAAATCTCATACCGCGGGTCATGTCCAGTACCTTGTTCCAAACAAGTACCCATAAATCTAACATGATCATCCCATGATCATTTAGCCTTTATACTAGTGCTTAGCAAGCTCTAGGGATGGAGATTATTATAAGCAAACACGAGCAATAATAATAATCTTATTATCTCTTTATCATTATGAATAAAATGATAACTTATACAATGTTTAACAAACGTGCCTAGGGCACCAACACCAACAGTTCTATACCCTTGTTGCCCTCTGGGACCAACACGGGTCATTGATGGGGTCCGACCGGACCTACCCTCCTGGAGCCAATTTCCAGTTTTTCCTTAATTCTAATTTTTACGCTAATTCCGAAATTCCAATTTTAGCCTTTTTCTTGATTCGTTCTTTTGTGTGTGACCCCATAGGATTATATTAGTTGGCAATGAGTCCAACCAAAGTCAAACCCATAAATCATGAGCAGACTTTAGCAAGCCATCATGACTACCCAATTAATATAGCTTAACGAAGTTCGTTTATCCTCATAGAACATATCACAATCCTTTTGTCACGCGATATCATATTGAACATAAGCCACAGTCTAAGTCAACTTAAGTGTCCAATGCTTTCTTGATCCTGAGTAGATTGATATGAGCAAATGACATTGAACACATCAATTCATTTGGGTATGGCCATACACTATCATCAATCTTACTCTCGAGTGGCCAACAGATATCTCTCTTTCAGATAAAGAGGGACAATATCCCATCTTGACTTATCATTCTTCCCTACAAGAATCCGATTGTGCCAATCGTGGCCTTTATAACTACCTGGTTAAGGGTAGCGTTTGAGTACGTCAAACACAACGTTCATCATGTGGAAGACGATGATAATCTCAGGTCTAAGGATTCCAATGATGTAACTAAATGAGATTTATTTATGACATTTGACCATGACATAAATTTCATAGTGGGTCATGTCCAGTACTTGTTCACCAACAGGTACCCATAAGTTTAATTTCTATCACATACATATGATCATCACATAATCATCGATTAAACTTATACTAGTTCTTCATAAGTACTAGGGATGTGGATTATTATAAGAAATATGCAAAACATATGATAATCCAAGTTGTTATCTCCATAACAAATGAGAACATGATGTAACGTAAGGCCTTTCTCAAGGGCCTATGGCATAATCTCCAACACATTGTTACATATAAGTAACACGTTCGTTACATTTTAGTTATAATAAGTATTACTTTTGGCAAATGAAGAAAACGTAAAAAACAAAAAACATGGTTACTTTTCTGTATATATGTATTACTTTTATGTATACAAACTGTTACATATAAGTAACACGTTTGTTACATTTAGTTATAGTAACTATTACTTTTGGCAAACTGAAAAAAAAAAAAACATTTTTTTTCCCACGGGTCATGGGTCCGGGTCGTGGGTCAAAAATGACCCGTCTCTACTATGAGACGGGTCATAGTATTCTCATACAAGTTTTTGTCTTTTTTAAAAAGAAACGAAATTTTAAATCATGGTTGATTTGCAGTTAATCTCTAGAAGGATGGGCTCGTTCAAAGCGTTATGTGCATTAACCCTTTTGCTTAATGTGTGTTTTATTTGTCGGGTTGGTCTCCTGTAAAACGCGTTTTTCCTAATGGTTATGAAAAACGTATTTTTCAAAACCTTCTGTCTATCACTTTCAAAGGTTCTGGCTATCAATCTCATATCCAGAAGACTTTATATTGATATCCAGAAGGCTTTATACTGATATCCAGGACCCTTCTGGCTATCACTTTCAAAAGTTCTGGCTATCAATCTCATATCCAGAAAGCTTTATATTGATATCCAGAACTCTTCTGGCTATCACTTTAAAAGGTTCTGGCTATCACTTTCAAAGAATCTGGCTATCAATCTCATATCCAGAAGGTCTTATATTGATATCCAGAACCGTTGAGAAGTTCTGATTATTTAAAAAAATGTCACCGCGTGTTTTTTAAAGACGTTCTACATATTTACAAAAATGCCACCGCGTTTTTTAAAACACGTTTTTCTAAGAATTAGGAAAAACGCGTTTTTTCCAAGATTTTGTGTTAATTGTCAGACTTTCACCCATAAAAGCCAATTCGTTTCGGAAATTTTCTCATTTGACTTTTTATGTTCAACATAAGTAAACTTAATTTGACCATATACATATAAATGTCAATTTAATATTTCCAATAAAAGTCTGAAAATTATTATTGATAAATTTATTATTTGCGATTTTTATAATTTAAATAAAATATTAAATTGAGATCAATGATTGATCAAAAATCAGTTACTATGTTGACCTAAAAATTAAATTAGACAAACTTTATGTAAAGAAATATCATGAGAACCCTTAAGATCAAAAAGTTTGTACTGTTCATTATAATGTTGTTAAATCTCAATCAGGTTTGAAATATTGAATGCCAAGCACTTTTTTTTTATTGGCTCTGGCATTGAACACACACACTTAATTTTTTCTAAGCATGAGATTTGCTTTTATGAGTGTTTACTCCAATATTACAATACAAGCACAATATCAAAGGATGAGAAATTTTGACCCACCCGGCCCAACTAGGGCTGTTATACGAACCGAGCTGGCTCGTGCTCGGCTCGGGTTCGGCTCGTGAAAGCTCGAGCTCGAGTGAACTCGAGGTGAAGCTCGAGTCGAGCTCGATCAAATTGTCAAGCTCGTTTTTGTTATCGAGCCGATCGTGTTCGGCTCGTTTAGCTCGTTAAAAGCTCGAGTTCGGCTCGATAAGCTCATTAAAATTGAATTTTTGTTTTCGAACGGCTCGATAAGCACGAATTCGGCTCGATAAGCTCGTTAAGACCATATTTTTTTTTAAAAAATGTCTAAGCTCGAGCTCGGCTCGTTAAAACTCGAGTTCGATATCTACTCGAGTTGTTCGCGAGCAGCTCGCGAGCTCGATTCGACTCGAGCTCGAACAAGCAAGTGGGCTCGAGCTCGAGCTCGATAAAAGCTCGAGCTCGATAAGTTTTAAACGAGCTCGAACTCGACACCCCAAAGCTCGACTCGGCTCGGCTCGTTTACAGCCCTAGACCCAACTAACACTGTTTTGAGCCCCGTTGGCTTTGGATGAGCCAACGACTATTGACCACCCATCTAGTGTAGCAATCTTGATAGGGTAAACATAAAGTCACAAAAATTTCACAAAATTTGGCTTACAAAATGAGGTGTCATGATTTTTGTTGATGCTTTTAATTATAGTGTGCCGGGTCCACACCCGATAAAACCAATAAAATATCGTCACCTTATTTTATATCCATCTTTTTGTAAACTTTTTTTGTGTCCCTAAACATTGCCCTGATTAATGGTATTTTCATGCATCTAACTTAAACCACTCACATGAGATCTCATATCACAAGATTTTAGATTTTCTGTATGGTATGGTCCCATTATTCATGCATTCACACCACAGTCAAATACATAAATAAAAAACAAAAATCAAAAGGAAATATGCACATCATGTTTCTTTATTACTAAAAGAAACCCAAAAGTGTTTTTTTTTTTTTTTTTTTTTAAGGCATCTGGCAATAGAGTCAACCAAAAGGGAAGAGAGTAATAAAGCAAATGAAATGAAGAATGAGTAATATTGGAGTAAAAAAAAAAACTCATAAAATCTTGACAAAAACTTGTATTATACGGTCTCACATGTATTACAGATCTAATTGAGAGAGTAAATGGTTTGCCCTTCTATGAGAGGGGGCGGGCAGACCCATTTCTTCTCTTATCAGTCGAGTCGAGATTTGTCTCTTGTGTGATACTGTTTCACACAAGACTTCCTCTAAAATCTGAGTCACCGTTAAGCATTGATTGAAGTTGTGTCTGTATACTCAATTGATTATTAATTAAATGTTCAATCAATGCTTACCAACTTATTTTGTATTTCATAATTTGTGACTATTTCCACTCCTACTATTGCTAATGAAGAAAATGAAGAGGGGTTTTCAAGTAGGAGGTTATCTCTTGTGAGAACACATAGATCCGTTTCATAGAAGAGACGGGTCGACCCATGACCCGTGTACAACATTCTCCGCGAAGCATAGGATCCCAACACATGCTCCACTCAAAATCTGTCACATGGCAGCGACCCATGGCCCATTTTTTTTTCCAAAAAAAAAAAATTCGTTTTTTTTAGGCAGTTTTTTTCGTTTGCCAAAAGTAATACTTAGTAACAACTGCGTTACTTATAAAGTACCCCCGTCCCGATTTAAAGTTCTTAGTTTGACTTTACACGCTTATTAAGAAAACAAGACAAATTTGAGTCTAGAAAGTAGTGTGTGGAGGATATAATTGTCCATTCATAAAATAAGTGGGTAAAAAATAGATGGGTAAGTGATGGTTTTTTTGTAATATATGAACTTTATGAGGATAAGGATGTCTAAAATACTATTTATCATTTGTAATTTAAGGAATAAAGCAACTAAGAACCTTAAACTGGGACATACCTAAAAAGGAAAGTAAGAACCTTAAACTGGGACGGATGGAGTAACATTGTTTATAAGTAAACGTAACACTAGTTTTTTTTTTTTTAAAGCTCATTTTACTCATCTTTCAACTGTAATACTAACAATAACTAAATGTAATTATCGTTATACTGAAATGTAATAGTGTTTTTCCATAATTTCTCTTTTAGTATTTTGATTTTAATTTTTGAAAGAAAGTAGCATTTGAAAAATAACAACTTATATACATGAATGTAATTATTTGTACAAGTAAATGTAACACTTTAGTGAATGAAATTGTAACAGATTTCTATAGATTACATGTATCATGATAAATTGAACCCATTGTAACTTATTATTTGAAAACATATGGATATACTATTATACAAGTAAACGTAACTGTTTTACAATGTTATTATACAAGTAAAATGTAACATTCAATTATAAAAATGGAGAACTCCGTTTTTGTTCATTGTGCTTTGGGCCGTGTTTCATTTTTACCATCAAACTTTATTTTTTTCATTTTTACCATTGTACTTCAAACAATGGTGTCATTTTATAAAAAAGTTGGGTACAAAATGACACATTTGTTTATAGTACAATGGTAAAAATTAAACAATTTGGGTGTAAAATAATAAATTTGGGTATAAAATGAAACTATTTTGTGGTACGATGGTAAAAATGAAAAAATTAAAGTTCAATGGTAAAAGTGAAACACGCCCCAAAGTACAATGGATAAAAACGGAGTTTGCCCTTATAAAAATTGTTACTTTCTTATTTTTACAATGTTACTAACACAAATGTTTTTAGTTCTAATATGTAAAAGGTTGAATTATTACTTTTATGTACATATGTGTTACAATTATGTATAAACACTGTTACATATAAGTAACACGTTCGTTACATTTTAGTTATAATAAGTATTACTTTTGGCAAATGAAGAAAACATAAAAAAAAAAAAAAAAACACTGTTACTTTTCTGTATATACTCCCTCCATCCCAGCACAAGTAGGATTTATTTCCCTTTTAGGCCGTCCCAAAACAATTGAGACTACTCAAAATGAAAATGTTTTATATATTTATTTATATTCAACCAACCCAACTATTTAACCCCACTCATTCTCTCTATTCATTTTTCACCACTCAATTTATTCAACCAACGCTACTATTTACTTCACTCATTCTCTCTCTTCATTTTCTACCACACATACACTACTTTTCTCTTAATTGTTGTGCCCACTCCTCTAGTCCTACTTGTGCTGTAACAAACTACGTTTGTTACATTTAGTTATAGTAACTATTACTTTTGGCAAACCGAAAAAACACACAAAAAAAAAAAAAAAAAAAAAAAAAACTTTTTTTTGCGGGTAATAAGTCAAAAACGATCCGTCTCTACTATAAGACGGGTCATAGTGTTCTCATATATGGTAAATTCTATATACAAGGCATATTATATACAAGGCACCAATAATGGCGAAACTACCCTTCGCGTGTCGTGTGCGAAATGACGACAGGAAGCCTTCATGTCGTGTACTTTTACACGACATCGACCAATTGTGTAAAATATTAAGTCGTATGAACTTATACGAAATTTAAATTTACTCTGTCATTAAGGTCGTACAAAACCACACGATATGATATCATACTCTCGTGTATATCCATACGACATATCAAAATGAAGGTGTTCTTCGATGATTTGCAACACGATGTTAATGATACGCATATGCTATGATAAATTATTGAATTGTGTTGTTAATTGAGCAAAATTTGTAGACTTAGACATGACAAGTAACAAATGTCATATTGGATCATACAATATCATATAACCTATCACATTTAAGTGATACCACTTTATTTATAATCCCCAAACAAATGATTGTGGTGTTATATTTCTAATCAAGATTATATTTAAAGAGGTAATTAAACATGTTATAATTCATCATACAATATCATAAATAACCTATCACATTTATTAGTTAAAAGTGATACCACTTTATTTATCAACTAACAGACGTGTTATGATGTGCATATACTATGTTAAATTAATGAATTATGGTGTTATATACTATGTTAAATTAATTAATTATGGTGTTATATTTCTAATCAAGATTATATATAATGAGTTAATTAAACATGTTATATAACGAGTTAAGTTGTTTCGATGATTTGCCAAACGAGGTTAATGACAAGTTGTACATTAGAGGAATGCCACTCGCTCAAGATTATATATTTGAAATTATCATATTTGTTAATCAAGATTATATGTTTATTGTTATAATAATGTGAAAAACAAACAATGATTACATATATGAATGAACCAACATCATATAATATCATATAACCTACCACATTTATTTATAATTAAATTTCTCTTTTTCATAAGTTGTTTCGTGTGGGAATACACGACCTATATTAGGACATCTCGTATGAACAATACACGACTTGATAGATTATATCTCGTGTATTGTTCATACGAGATTATTACCAGAAAAAAAACCATTTCGTATGGAATTTATACGACTTGTACCATATTGTCTCGTGTTTAATCACACGAGATACACCCAGAACAGAACACTTAAACCCCCATAAACCCTACCTGTAACGGCCATTAACACGCATTACACCGCCGGTTGGTTAACACCCATGCAGCACCATTGATATACACTTTCCCAACAACCATTCTTAACACCCATCAATCTATACACATTATTATCATTAATTCTCAAATCATTTAACACCATATTATGGATTCTCCACAACATTCTCCAAGTCTTTATGATCACATTAATCTTGATCTTGTGGATTTTATTTTTGAAGAAGAAGGTTTGCCACCAAATTCTCCACATCAAAATCAAAATCCAAGCTGCAATGAAGTAAGTTCTTAAAGTTATATTTGGTGTTATGATCAAAATCACAATAAAAATCCAATATTGAAACTGAATTGTTTTTCAAGATTGGATTTTTAAATTTTGATAACGTGCTATGTCGTGTACGAATACACGAGTGGTAATTTACTACGTCGTGTATATGTACACGAGATGTGCAGAACCCACTCGTATATAAGTACACGACATAGTTCTTAATATGTCGTGTATAACTACACGAAATGTCATTCAACCTGTTGTTTATTTTGCAATTTTCTAATTGATGGTAATACGATTTGTAGGGACCGGATGTCAGTGATCAATTCGATACATCCCTATTATTTTCAAATAGGGATGAGCTTGTTAAACACGTACGGGATATCGCGGCCCGTCAAAATATAACCCTTTCTATAGGAGATTCGAGGAAGACAAGTGGCAAGATCCTAGGCTACGCAAAGATTGTATGCCATTTTGGTGGAAAGTACAGGTCCGAAAAAACTAAGGATGTGAGGTTGACAAGTACGAAGAAGATTGGGTGTAATTTTGAAATCCGGGCCAAAGAAAGGGGTGATAGGTTATGGGGTTACGTTGTGAAGAATGGTTCTCATAATCATGACTTTCCAATGTATCCCGAAGGTCATCCGTTGGGTAAATTGACATGTTCTGAATATGAGGAGGTGTGTAGCGCAAGTCAGTCTTCGGTGCGTCCAAATAACATTCTAGCAATGTTAAAGAGGAAGGATGAGAAGAACGTGAGTACTCCGAAACACGTCCACAATGCCCTTACAAAATGCAAGTCACAAGAACGACAAGGGAGATCCTCTCTTCAACAATTCATAAAATTACTCGAGGATAAGCAATATATCGTCTTCATGAGGAAAGCCGATGAGAGTGACATGATCGGTGACATATTCTTCTCTCACCCACGAGCATCGGATATGCTTAACTGTTTTCCATATGTAGTACAAGGTGACTGCACTTACAACACCAACTGCTATGGAATGGCATTCCTTGAGATTATAGGATTTACTTCAACGGGGAAGAATTTCACAATTGCATATGCGTTCCTCCAAAATGAGAAGACTGAGAATTACACGTGGGCACTCAAGAATTTGCAAAGTCTTTTTCATACTCCCCACATGCCAACAGTTTTCTTAACTGATCATGACTTGGCTTTCATTAATGCTGTCCAAATGGTATTTCCCGAGACCGCACACCATTTGTGTCGAAGGCATATCGAAGTCAATGTTAGAAAGAGGGCGTTGGGTAGAACTAGTATCCCGGAGTTCGCACTATCATTCATGAAGAGATTCAATTATGCAATATCAGCCGCTACTCGCTCAGAGTGGGACACCCGTTGGCAATTGTTTTGCGATCATTACAGCTCTTATCCTGATTTATTGACCTACCTCCGGGAGACATGGATTGGTCCATACTCTACGAGTATTTTATCCATGCACACAGATCAGTTACTACACTTCGGAACCCACACCACGAACAGGGCTGAGAGTGAGCATAACAGGTTGAAGAAGGCCTTGGGGAGTGCTTCTTCTACTTTTGACACATTGTTCAAAAAGGCTTATGAGATTATGGAAATCCAAATAACAACAATCAAAGCTAGTATGGAGCAATCAAAGAGCAGAATTCCAAATGATATGAAGACATGTGATCTGTATCACGACATATTGGGGCGAGTGTCAAAGGCAGCCTTGGACATCATCAAAGAAGAGCGGAGTCGTTGTGGGGGTAATGTCATGGATGCTTCAGATTGTGGGTGTTACTTGAGGCGAACACATGGACTTCCATGTAGTCACGAGATTGCATGCATACAAAATTCTGGGGGCCGGATAGAGTTGTCCTCGATTCATGCTTTCTGGAAGAAGTTGGACATTGAACTAGAATACTGTCCAACTGGGCCTGATTTTGAAGCTGTGTTGAATGAACTGCAGAACGCACCTGCACCGGTAAAGAGAAGGTTATTCCAAACGATAAATGAAGGGCTACATCCACAAACCGGAGATGCTTCTGAGCCGGATCATATTTCAAAGGCAAATAAACCCCGGACCACCAGTTATAGAGTATTGTGAGATTGGGAGCGTACCGACAGACATTTTGGAGTCCCCACTACACCACCCTCCACTAGCAGCAGGTCTAGATCTTCATTTATTGCATCAACCCAATCAGGTTTGAGTCGCGGGAGTCACCCAATCCGAAATCAGCTTCAAACACTACACCATCTAGCCCTACTACTCCTACATCTCTTCCACCACTAGCTGGTTCAGGTCGTGGGAGAGGAAGAGGTCGAGGTCGGGGACGGGGTCGTGGAAATGGACAAGTCAATGATATACATACTTCTGGGTATAGGATGTTGATTACACCTATCATTGTCCCATTTATTGATGGCTTCACAGATGTGATGGGTGATGGAAATTATGGATATAGAGCAGTAGCAGCGCAAATATACGGAACTGAGGAGATGTGGCAAAGAGTGCGCTCAGATTTTGCCAAGGAGCTGCTACATCGCCGCGAGCTTTATGAGAGAGTTACGCCTTGGAGAGATATGGACGAGCTCTATAGTCGCATTGCTCACTATACGTCACCTTGTTCGGAATATTATTGGTTGATACTCCCAGAGATAGGGCACATCATTGCCACGGTGTATAATGTGGTGTTTGTCTCGTACTCGCAAACCGCTGGCTTCACATGCCTACCAGTGACTGTACCACAAGGAACAGGACCACTCACAGACACACTTGTGTTGGGACATGTGGGAAACCATTTTATATTGGTATGATACTTCAATTCGTTATATTTAACTATCTTATTTACATTCGTTATATTTAAATATCTTTTTTAAATTTGTTATATTTGACTATTTAATTACTTTTGCAGCTGCACATGTCCGATAGTGATTACCCGATACCATCATTAGCACTATATTGGGAGGATCGACGTGATCCAAGCGCAAGTAACCTGATCATGCCATACAGAACTCGGATAGAAACATTCAACCGACTCTCAATTACGGCGAACGAAGCACGAATTGCAGGAAATAGGCCATAGTTTATGTGTATAGTGTATTGATTTTTGAATTATGCATACTTGGTTTTTGTTTTGTTTGGATGTTAGGGTGTATGAATTTAGTTGATGTAGTATGCCTTGAAATTCTTGTTTTGATGTTGGTTGTTGTTGTGATGTATGGATCACTTGATGTAGTATTGAAATAATGGGTATGTTTCTGTTTCATATTGATCTTGATCTTGTGGAATATATTGGTTGTTGTGATGTATGGATACATTAGTTGACTTTAGTATGACTGTTTTTTGGGACGGATATAGTATATTAAAATTGGATCACTTGATGTAGTACTTAAATTATAGTTTTGATGTATGGATACATCAGTTTGTTTGTTTCAGTTTGTTTGTTTCAGTGTCTGTTTTTTTTTCAGTACAGAGACCATCTCGTGTGCTTATACACGAGATGGTATATCATAACTCGTATAAATATACACGACGTGTTTCATTTATGTCGTATGAACATTACACGAAATACACTAATTACCCAGCAATGTATCTCGTGTGTGTTCATACGAGAGGAAAGAAAACATGTCGTGTGTATATATACGAGATGAGTCACACCATCTCGTGTATAAGCACACGAGATGGTCTCTATACTGAAAAAAAAAACAGCCACTGAAACTAACAAACTGATACAAACAAACTGAAACACAAACTGAAACAAACTGATTCCAATACATCAAACCAGAATCACAAATCATTCATTAACAAATCCCAAAACATAAACTTGTTTTGTAACCAGAATTTACAAACATATTCCAAAATTTAGAAACCAGAATCACAAATACAAACATTGTATCCCAAAATTAACATATCCCAAAACATAAACTACCAAATCTTAAACTACATAATCATCACGCGTCTCCTAATAGCTCGTGCGCCCGTCTAATCTGATCTATGACATCCGCGGGTATCCTGTCATCCGTGAGCAGCGGAAGTAGTATATCTCGTGCCTCTACAACCCTAGGCGGTGGTGGAACGTTAACTAGGGCATCATGATTCGGATTAGTAATCCGAACATGAGTCCTAGCCAGAAACCACTGCATATACGTGGAAGTAACAGGATCAGATGCACTTACGGACGGCCCCCATCTACGCACTGGATCGAAAACCCCCAAGCCGTCCTCTAACCAATCCTCCCATACCTCATCACGCGTTCCATAGGACTTCTTGTACCCCTTTTGACCAGCCATCAATGAACAATCTCGGGCGCAAGATATGGGGTCTCTGGGGATTTTCTGCTGGATCCCAAACTGCCGTGTAACACGGTCAGGCATATACGCTTCCGTGATATCCTGGAAGCGTATAACCCCACGGAAGTATGAGACCGGCAAAAGCGCCTCTGGGGTGGTACCGTAGGGAGTCCAACAAACCTAAAAATGAATTTGTTAGACACCGTCAACAGAAATAATAAATTATAACAATTTGTAAAACTTTAAATATAACTAACTCACCCTATCAACCGTCATCGTGTCCAGGGTGTACCGGAACTTCAATAGATGGGGCATATCCCTTCCGGCCGTATCACTACGTACCCATCTACGAGCCCTCGACTGGCCCTCCGTCCATAACGGGTCAATATCTCTCCGGAAAACCGGAAAGTACTCGTATATCCAGGCCTGCAAATGTATGAAATAAATAAGTTAACAATGTTATAACCATAAATACATGTTGTAATTATTAAATGATTGTTAAATATTACCTCTAAAAGACTCAAACAACCACCGATCTGCTTACATCCATATCTAGATGCCTTCCCCAACTCCCGGTATAGATATACCAACGCAGCTATCCCCCAGGATAGAGCCCCTACTCTGTCAATATCCACGCACAATGAAAGGTAGTCTGAGGGCATCTTATCCTGAGTCTTGTCCACGAACAGCGTGGAGCCGAGGAGGAACATGATGTACGTGGAAGCGCGCTCATCGTCAGTCATGTCGGAAGGGGTCTCAAAGGACCGGCGGAGGCCATCTAAAGAGTACGTCGTGCCCTTCCGACATGTATCAAGGCGTGCCCTGATACCGGCTACGTTAGGCTCTTGAACCGCCTTCGTAACAGGGCCACCTGAACAGCTGATACCTACAAATTGAAAATGAAATAATTAATAAAATTGATAAAATTTATGTAATTTATAAAAAAATAGACAACAAACAAGAATATACCTAGGATATGAGTGACGTCATGCATAGTGATCGTCATCTCCCCCCACGGCATGTGGAAGGTATTAGTCTCGGGAGGTCACCGTTCCACAAACGCCGTTAGGAGCGCCATGCTAGGCCGGCGAATGGTAGCATCATGTAGGTAATGGAGGCCGGTACCCTGAACACGAGCCCACCAAGCTCTATCATCCTTCGGTAAAGAAGCAGGCGAGAACCTGTTGATTCCAAACAAAACATTATAATTAATACTCCATCTGTTTCAGAAAAACAGTCCCATTTTGTTTTTTGTTTTTTTTTTTTAACAAAAAGTCAAAATGGGACTGTTTTTCTGGAACAGAGGAGGTTTAAAACAATAACAACAAATAATAAAGCTATTTAATAAAGAAATCATATACTTACTTATCTAGAATCTGCTGCCTCGTTTGGCGCTTCAACACCGGCTCACAAGTGGCATTCTCCCATATCTTACGGGCTCGGTGATGACCAAACCCGTACAACAAATCAACCTCCTCCGGGCCGCCACCGGGGTTACTCTTAAGCTGCCACTGTTCATACTTAGCCCCTTTCCCCTTTCTGGCCCGTGCCTCCCGCCTCTTGCGAGGCCTCACAGATAAACTCTCCTCCACCTCCTCCTCCTCCTCCTCCTCCTCCTCCTCATCATCATCATCACCAGATCCATGTCCCTCACGCACAGATGTACCTCGGGAAAGAGTAGCAGAAGATGAATCCTCACCCGACCCCGTACTAGAATCTGTACCCTCACTATCTGTCTCATCAACCAAAATCTGCTCAATCACGACATTCTTGACGTGCTTCTTTTTGGTCCGTGCATCTCCTCTAGCTGCAGCTGCCTCCTCGGCCTTCCTCTTTCTATTAGAGGCAGTCGCAGGTTTACGTCCCTACAAAAAATTAAATAAGAGACAAATAAATAAGAAATCAAGAATCAGTATACATTTCGTGTTCTAATACGCGAAATGTTGGTGCTCATTTCGTGTTTAAACACACGACATACCTGTCAACATTTCGTGTATTAGCAGACGAAATGTAAACTGATGAATCAGTTTACATTTCGTGTTCTAATATACGAAATGTGGAAAGTATCTCGTGTACATAAACACGAAATGCTCACCAACATTTCGTGTTGCACACGAAATGTAAACTGATTCATCAGTTTACATTTCGTGTGCCAATACACGAAATGTGGACAAGCATCTCGTGTGTGTTCATACGAAACACACCCCGACATGCCCAGATTATACCCCCACAAATTCGTAACCAACTCAAACAAAAAACCCCAATTTGTGTTACCAAATCACAATTAGACCCATTTTGGATAGGTTTACACAACATTTAACCGTTATATACTCGATTTTAGGCATAACATTATAGTTGGGTTTTCAATTTGAAATTTAGGTTTAGAAGAAATAATATTACTTTTGGAGCGGCGGTAGAAGAGGCGGCTCTGGACTTTCCACCGGTGATAGGGAGGTTTGTCTTCATTTTAGGTTGTCGGATTTGAGTCGGTCGTTGTTGTTCGCCGGTGGTTTTTGTTTGCGTCGCCGCGAGAGAGAGAGAGAGAGAGAGAAGAGCGACTGGTTTTTGAATGGGAATGAGGGATTTTTTTTTTTTTTTTTGATTTAAGTATATATATGAGGGTAGTTTAGTAATTTGCATGTATCTTGTATATACCATGCCTTGTACTCCCTCCGTCCCACCGAAAATTGCAAAACTTACCAAAATGGATAAATGGAAAGTTTTTAATACTTTTTAATTAATGGGTCCCACTTCTCATACTCACATCCACTAACCCACTAACTATTCTCTACCCCACTTTCTCTCTCCCACTCAACTATCAACACTCACAACACATCACCTTTTTCACTTTTTCCCTTAATTCTTGTGCCATAATTTTTTTTTGAAGTTTCCGGCGGGACGGAGGGAGTATATAATACCCCTCATATATACAAGTTTTTGTCTTCGAGTAGAGTGAGGCGTAGTCTTCTCCTTATCTTGATGATGGAATAACTAATAGGAGTACAATAATAAAGTCAATGGTGACTAGGGTATTGTGAGTCCTCCTTAGACCACGCCGAGATTGGAGATCTATTCATCTAAGCCACTACCCCCCCCACCCCCCAATCAAATGCATCTAATTTGGACATCTACACTTCAACTCCTTTCTATTACTTCTTCCCGTTTCATAATAAATGTCTTAAAATAAATATTGTATTTTAAATTAAAAAATATTAAAGCAATTTCATCATTCTACAATAAATTTGCAAACGAGTAAAAAATATATCTTAGGAATACTCTCTCCATCCTAAATACATATTGCATTTGACTTGTCAACTATTTTCTTTCTTCACAAAAAAAAAAAAAAAAAAAAAATGACAAATTAAATGCAATATTTAATCAAGACGGATAGAGTATGTCTCAAAAATTTAGAGATTATAATTCCATCGTGACATTCTTACATCTTTCTTATTGGCTGATGGAGATATAAGTGTGATCAAATCTGAAGCTAAGCAAATAGTGAAGTCGCATTGGCTGGTGGAGATATAAGTGTGATCAAATCTGAAGCTAAGCAAATAGTGAAGTCGCAGATGATATATTCCCTCCATATCTGTGACTAATCTCATACAAAAGTTTTTAGTTGCTTTATTACTTAAAATGGATAATATGACTCACTTATCATTATCACAACAAAAACTATTTACCCAAAATCTTTATCTTACTTTTTCCTACTCACAAGTCACAACGTTCAATTTTCATAAATTTTCGTATAAAGTCAAACTGGAATAATCTGGGGCGGTGGGAGTAATTCCAAAATAATTGATTTAGTATTTTGAAAAATGGGGATGTGTGCATGGGCATGTGATAAGACATGTGCCATAAATTGAATTAAATCCATTGTCCACCCCCTCCCTCCATGTATTTGTCCATTTACACGCACACTGCAGGTTGAGTTAATAATATTGTGGAGAGATGTAGCATCCATCATTTTTCATCTGTCATCAGCCATACACTATATTATAATAAACCACCTGACAACTATCTTTCTCTTTCTCTTTCTCTTTCTCATCAGATCGCTCTGAAAGAAAGAAAGTTGAAGAAATAAGAAGCTAGTGAATTAAAGGGGTGGGCGGGCCGGACGGAGTTTGATGGACAAGTATGAAGTAGTGAAGGATCTGGGAGCCGGCAACTTTGGAGTAGCTAGGCTTCTCAGGCATAAAGAAACCAAGGAGCTCGTTGCCATGAAATATATTGAGCGTGGTCATAAGGTAATCTCTCTCTCTCTCTCTACATTTTAAGAAAACTTGCACAACGCATATAGTATATACTCCCTCCGTCTCAAAATAGATGTCGTTTTGAGAGATAATTTTTGTCTCAAAATACTTGTAGTTTCACTAGTTTCAAAGCTTTTTTGTTGTTCTATACCAATTATACCCTTAATATTGATAGTGAACTATCTCTTACCTAACCATTTAATTACCTAGGTAGTTGAATTTACTTTTGAGACGACTTCACATGCATTAATGACATTTCTTAATATGTGTGAAACACTCCAAAACGACGTCTATTTTGAGACGGAGGGAGTAATATACACACATATAAATGGTTGTGTACATGTGCAGATTGATGAAAATGTAGCTAGAGAGATAATAAACCACAGATCCCTCCGTCACCCCAATATCATCCGTTTCAAGGAGCTGGTATTGACACCTACCCATCTGGCTATAGTCATGGAGTATGCTGCTGGAGGAGAGCTCTTTGAACGCATATGCTCTGCCGGTAGATTTAGCGAGGATGAGGTACCTATTAATATTATTACCAAAATGATCTTCACATTAATTAATTTAACTATTCAAATTTTCTAAGAGTATCAACACTTGCTACACTAGTCGTGTTTCCTATGCACTTTTAAGCCTACATTGTAGAAATAGGAACAACTTTTTGGGACAATGAAAAGTGGTAAACAAGAAAATCATTTTGGGTATATACATTTCCTCTAACTTCATCTGCTCTGCTGCTACATTTTGGACCAAATCTACTTAACGTCACTACTCCTAGTTCCTCCCAGAAAATAACACCGCGCATTGCTCTATAATCACTAACATAATTCTCTCTATATACTTATGTAACCTCAATAATCTATGATATTGGTATAACAACTTTATTATCACTGTCATTATTTTTTGGAATTTTGGCAGGCTAGATACTTCTTCCAACAGTTGATTTCTGGGGTCTGCTTTTGCCATGCCATGGTAATATTTCAAATTCTTCTTCTCCATAAATCCCTCTCTCTTCCCATATTACACCCACTGAAAAAACACAGAATGCATGGAAATTGGAGTAATAAAGTAATATCTTCCTTCATTTCAGCAAATATGTCACAGAGATCTGAAGCTGGAAAACACACTATTAGATGGAAGTCGTGCTCCCCGCCTCAAAATCTGCGATTTTGGTTACTCCAAGGTTCTTCTCGTTCGATCGAGACAACATCATCTGTACCACTTTTATGTATCACATTGTGTACCACTGGTGATACTACGATTACACATCATTGATGACATTATCATGACGTCATCCACGATAACTTATAACCGTTAGATCATCATTGGTACATAAAATTAGTAAATGTGATTTCGTCTTTTGGCTTTTACCCTTTTCTTTTTCTTCTTTCTCACATTTCTTTGTATTTTTAAATGTGAGAAAAAAAAAAAAAAAAACTAATGAAAACAAATTGTGTACTGGTGTAGTCCTCGCTGTTACATTCAAGACCCAAGTCAACGGTGGGAACCCCAGCTTACATTGCCCCAGAGGTTCTTTCTCGTAGAGAATATGACGGCAAGGTACCTACATACTATTCTCCATATTATTGTTAATTTGCTACAAGTAGTGATCAACTTTGTGATGCATTTCTCATCATTTGGTTTTACATACATATACTACTGCAGTTGGCAGATGTATGGTCGTGTGGAGTCACTCTTTATGTTATGTTGGTTGGAGCTTACCCTTTTGAAGACCCCGACGACCCCAAAAACTTCAGGAAAACTATCAATGTAAGTAACACCGGCAAATTACTGTATTGATCGACCTCCTAACTATTTCACATACACTATTAATAATCTTGAGTATATTGCAGCGAATAATGGCAACCCAATACAAAGTTCCTGACTACGTCCATATATCCCAAGACTGTAAACACCTACTTTCGCGCATATTTGTTGCAAATCCTTCAAGGGTACGTACACTACAAATCATTTGGATATATGTATATATATATATATATATATATATATATACTCCCTCCGTCCCATTACAATGGGCACAAACTTCCATTTTGGGCGTCCCATTACAATGGGCACATTACTAAAAATGGAAAGAATCTTTACTATTTATCCCACTCATTCTCTCTCCTACTTTACTTTTACACTCACAACATTTACACTTTCTCTCTCCCACTCACTTTTCATACTCACAACATTTATACTTTTCTTAATTCCTGTGCGAGAGCCACTTTGTGCCCATTGAAATGGGACGGAGGGAGTATATATATATATATATATATGCAACTTTTTGTTTCACATAACAACTAGTTACATAAATTTTATGTTGTGTTTCATCACTTTGGCAGAGGATTACGATCAAGGAAATAAAGAGTGACCCCTGGTTCTTAAAGAACTTGCCAAAGGAACTCTCTGAACCAACTCAAGCTTCTTATTACCAGAAAGATAACCCGAGCTTTTCCATTCAGACTGTTGATGAGATTATGAAAATAGTTGAAGAGGCACGAAATCCCCCACCTGTATCTAGAGCTGTATCAGGATTTGGTTGGGGAGAAGAAGATGAGGACAACCATGAAGTTGATGAGGAGGACGTAGAGGAGGAGGAAGAAGAAGATGTGTATGAAAGGAGTGTCAGAGAAGTTCATGCTAGCGGGGAGTTTCACATCATCTAAGCACACTTGTTCCTTCCTCGCTTTGGAATTAAGGTTATTAAGTATGTTTATCATCATAAGTTGGTATTATTTACGATTTCAATCTTTGTATCTATAATGGGTAGAACCCAAAACATTTCATAATTCTTTCTTCATCTAAATTCAGTTTCTTTGTAATAATTGCAGCATTCATCTCTGTGTGTGTATCCGTGTGTGTGTGTGTGTGTGTGTGATGGTACGCATCCCACAAATATGATAAGTGTTTTGGCCAATTTTAGACTATTGGACAAATATAAAGGAGTAGGTTACAATGGAATAAAGAACTTTGAAATTCAAGATGTATGAACAAAGGATTTAACGAGGAAAACCCTTGAACAACTTGTTCGCCGGCATAAAACCTCGAATGATGGATTTTATTAAGCTTTTATGGAGGTACAATGAATGACTGGAGAATACAGAGAGAAAGAGAGTATGAGACGTGAGTGTAAAGTGTGTTGTGTGTGTTACATAAATCGTGTTAGCTATTTAAACTAAGAAGAATTGGCGTAAACTAATCCTCATAGCCTAAGATCTCGGGAAGTTTGTTGCAAGTCTATCCAATGCCGTTGCTGAGAGTCACCCTTTGACTGGGTCTTTTGTTAGGTCACGTTCCTTTTGATTGGGCTCCACGATATGCGTGATTGTTACCTAAAAAATAGGAGCATTTATACCTGCATAATAAACGTGCATGTATAACCAAGTTGTTAGATGCAAGATGCTGGAACAGGCTGATGGCTTTAAGCAAAAAATAGGATCTGTTAATTGTGTTCAAGTCGTCGGCTCAGGTTGTCACGTCAGGATGTAAAGTCAACATGTAAAAAGTCAACATGTAAAGTCAACATGTAAAGTCAACATGTTAACATGTTGAGTCAACATGTAGAGTCAAGATGTAAGATGTAACTTCAGGATGTCAACTCAGGATGTCAGGATGTAGACTCAAGTCGTTATTTTCAGGATGTAGATATAGTGCTGTGAGATTTTTCACCCCAAACAATTGCCCCCAATTTTTTTGAATTGAGTGAACATAGAAATTTAAGAAATTTCCATAACAGTTGATGTAGGTAATGTAAGCTCCAAGATGCAATTGATCCTGCAAAAATCAAAGAGAAATACAAAGAATATGATATTTTGGTGATTGTCTTAAAGACAAATTTTATTTGTTTGCAATATGTCTGTTTGGGCATGTTAGGTTGCGATTTTTTTTGAACCATGTCTTGTGATAGCATGGATAAAACTTATGGATGTTTCCCGTTTTATGATCAGTGTGTTTGATCCTTTTTGGTATTTTGATAATAGACTGGTCGTACGGTTAGGATTCTAAGGGTAACATGTTGATGTTACAACTTAGAATAATTTTGGAACAATTGAATAGTAGCGATGTAAAGAATGGTTGGTAACATGTTGATGTTACAAGTTGGGTATCATTGAAAAGATGAAAAGATGATTATCTTTTAAACCCTGTGTTCGTTTGGTAACATGTATATGCTACAACCAGTGACTTTAACTTGAGTTCATAATTTTAGCCAAGTGCAAAAAGGTAATCAATATGTACATGAAAATATGAAAATCGTGCGCACGGGCGAAGGTGTAGAAACCTTAAACACATGAGAAAGGTGTAAAACCTTTAAACCTTTGAAAGGTGTAAAACCTTATACCTTGGATGGAATTGTACTTTGATTTTGCCTGTTAAACATGAATTCTGACTCATGTGAACATCTTTGAATACTTGGATCAGCATGTAACATCTCTGATCAACATGTAACATCTGGAAAACTTGGATCAACATGTAAACATCTTGACCTGAATAGAGACTTTGAGTTTCCTCGCAAAGCAGAAACATGTTAGGGTTGGATGTTAGCTTGGCTAACACCCCTCCGATGCTTAAGTTAGTCGATGTTTGATGAAGATAAATCAAATTGAAACAACATAATTGAAATAAAGCAATATAAATGCATACCTGATTTTCTGAATTAAGTTGACAAGCTATAACTTACATGAAGTACAGCTTGAGATGCGCTGCATTCTAACTTCTAGGAATTCTGGTACCATCTATAGTTGACATCCAGCATGCCCCCTTTCCAACCTATTTATTAATAATCCTGCATGAGCCTATCTTCTTCCAACCTGATGAATCTAGATGCTCTAGTACTGATTTCATCCAACCTCTTGCATGGTGTCATGACTAAGTCATCATAATATGGCGAGTCCTTCTTAAGTCCCATCCTGAAGGCATCAATTGTTGTAGCAGTGTCCAAGTTGGGGATATCTACTGCTTCTCTGTTGAACCTGCTCAGGTAATCCTTAAGAAGTTCATCAGGTTGCTGGACTACCCTGTAAAGATCACTTGTCAGCTTCTCAAACATCCTGTTACATGAAAACTGATTAGTAAACATGTTGATTAGTTGAGCATATGATCATATAGAACCCAAAGGCTGGTTGATTAGCCATCTCAAAGCTGCCCCTGTAAGAGTTGAACCAAAACCCCTACAAAAGCAAGCTTCCTTGGGGTGGAATATGGACTACATCCATCTTCTCCTGATATAATGCAACATGCTCTGCTGGATCAGTTGTCTCATCATACGGCTTCATGTGGGGTGGACTGAACTTCTTTGGTATGACCACGTTAGCTATGGCTGGAGTGAAGCGAGACTCATTGAAGCAGGTTGGAGTAGCCTGGTTGTGGGGTAGAGTCAATCATGTCACGCTCATGACCAATTCTTTCAGTTCCTGTATTTGTCGGCCAAGCAGACTACCTGCATCATTGTTAGCTGCAGAAAAATGATAATTATTAAAATGATTGAAATCAGATTGAGGGTTAAAACTCCCTGTTGCCACTGTTGTAGGGGTCACGAATGTTGTCGTAGTTGGAGTAACAATCTCATGATTGACAATTGTGCTATTGGTCATGCTGGTTGCCGGCGTAATTCCACCAAATCCAGATGATCCAGCAATATCACCCTCAAAAGCAAGCCTTCTAGGTTGATATGGAGAGTACAGGTTGGAAGGCGCATTTGGGACAATAGACTGAAAGATGCTAGGCAAGTTGGGCTGCTGTCCCGCCGGCGTTCCACCCCGCAGAGAAGTCACTTCATGCTGCAACCTGGCCACTTGATTCATTAGCATGGTAGAAGTATCATTCTGGACTTGGACCTGGTTTCTCACTTCATGTAGCATTACAGTCAAGTTGGAGGCGATATCCAAAGGGATTTCAGGTGCCCCATTGCTGATCTGCCCCCACTTGCGACTGAAATTCCAGATGTAATCTGATCGGTTGTTGGATTGCTCATCTTGAATATCTTAACAATCTAAAAGACCAAAGTTCCCACAGACGGCGCCAAATTGTTTTGGCCAATTTTAGACTATTGGACAAATATAAAGGAGTAGGTTACAATGGAATAAAGAACTTTGAAATTCAAGATGTATGAACAAAAGATTTAACGAGGGAAGCCATTGAACAACTTGTTCGCCGGCATAAAACCTCGAATGATGGATTTTATTAAGCTTTTATGGAGGTACAATGAATGACTGGAGAATACAGAGAGAAAGAGAGTATGAGACGTGAGTGTAAAGTGTGTTGTGTGTGTTACATAAATCGTGTTAGCTATTTAAACTAAGAAGAATTGGCGTAAACTAATCCTCATGGCCTAAGATCTCGGGAAGTTTGTTGCAAGTCTATCCAATGCCGTTGCTGAGAGTCACCCTTTGACTGGGTCTTTTGTTAGGTCACGTTCCTTTTGATTGGGCTCCACGATATGCGTGATTGTTACCTAAAAAATAGGAGCATTTATACCTGCATAATAAATGTGCATGTATAACCAAGTTGTTAGCATAAAGATGCAGGATGCTGGAACAGGCTGATGGCTTTAAGCAAAAATAGGATCTGTTAATTGTGTTCAAGTCGTCGGCTCAGGTTGTCACGTCAGGATGTAAAGTCAACATGTAAAATGTCAACATGTAAAGTCAACATGTTAACATGTTGAGTCAACATGTAGAGTCAAGATGTAAGATGTAACTTCAGGATGCCAACTCAGGATGTCAGGATGTAGACTCAAGTCGTTATTTCCAGGATGTAGATATAGTGCTGTGAGATTTTTCACCCCAAACAATAAGTTTATCGCAAGTGATCAAAAATATATTTATATAAAGAAAGAGCACATAGAGTAGTCGAACTGATAAAAAAAAAGTTGCTTGTTTACCTTGGTTGAGTCTTGAAGACCTTGATATCATCCGGTACATCATCCGGTAGAGGTACGAGGCTACAAATATAGTGAGTTGATACTAGTAGTTCTTGATCACAATGGCGGAGGCAACATTATCAATAACAAAAAGTTGCTTGTTGCGATGTAACATGAGCAGTTTTCCGTCCTCCAGATATTCTATACCCATAACCCGACTGTATGCACATCTCAAGTTTGGTGCACCTCTGCTTCAAGAACCATACCTCATTTAGTCGGTGCTCAAATGAGCTGTGAGTGAAACAAAGACAGATCATCTATAACTACGTTTCTCTCATAGTCAATTATAGTATAACATGGCAGAGGTAGGGGGAAGAGTTGTATATTTTTCTGGTTTCAAAGTTGAAAGAATGTACAGTTAGATATTCCAAAAGAGAAGCCCAGTAAAGCACACATCTGAAAGACCGGAGGTTGTTTTCTGTGTATCATCCATGACAAGGTCAACAGCACCATCAAAGTTGTATATCGCGAGGAGCACTGGTGACACCAAAAATCAAATTATATTCCAAAAAAGAAAAGTTTACAAAACTGACAGGATCAACTCTCTTTGCCACCCCCCTCTTCCTGAAACACTGTTATTCTATCCTTTTACCAACTGAAAGGATGTAGAAGCCATTATATCGTTGATGTCCACTATATATAGCCCAGTAGTCTGAGTGACATAAGTATGGAAGAGTTTTGGAGAGAGAGAGAGAGAAAGATTAATCAGGGCAATAGATGAAGAAAACGAAACCCCCCACTGCTGCACGTTTCAGCACTCTTTGTCCACCCCCATCCCTAAACTGCCACTGGTGGTTGTAGCTCCCTACGCTCTGAATCATGCGTCCCTGTAAATACCCGGGAGAGCCCACGGCTTGGCTAGAACGGTGGAAGGATCCTAGGATGTCTAATTGATTTTATTTTGTAGAGTCGCCACCTATGTTTTTAAAGGAACATAAGAAAAACCTAGAAATAGCCTATTTTTTAATGTTACGAAACCAAAGATTCGGGAAGAGAAGGGTTCAGGGGTTAGGTGACGGAGTGGAAAGTACTTAAACACCCACTCCGCCCCGCTTACGCGGGTCTTGCTACAATTGGTGTTCTAATGCTAAAAAGTCCTTCTATTTATTAATATGAAAATGTGCTAACGATTACAAGGGAAAGAAAAGGGAAATAAAAAGAGATTTGTTTTATTTATTGATTAATGCTAAGAATTACATGTTGAATTATTGCTAAATCATTACATTAAGAAATGATCAATGATTGAAATAGAGATTGGAATGTTGGGATGTAACCTTGGCCAAACTTCAATAGTGAAGTGGCCTTTTGGTTGTATCCCTTTTTATGGAGATTGCATACTCATTAGAGAAGTGAGAGATGAAGAAAACAAGTAAAGAGTTTTGACAAAGAGAATTAAAAGAGTTTAGAAGGAGAAAGTGAGAGTTGTACCTTGTGCTTGAATGGGGAAGAACCAAATCGTCTATAGTGACCACCCTTTGAAAATGGATTTTATGTGTTTTAAAGTGTTTTTGATTCAAGAATTCCTCCTCCTTTTCCATGGTGGAATGAAGAGGTATTTATAGGTGTAAGGGAAGTGTTTGTGGTCACAAAGATGGCCCTTCCCCGGATCAAGCCAAGACATAATGGCTTTGGGGGTTACAAATCAGAAGAGGAGGGAATTTGGTAAAATCTGGGATCCTGGAGGTGGGAAGCGCGCACGTCCCACCCCCCCTATGGGAGGCGCGCTCGTCCCACAAATAAGGCCAAAGGCGCGCTCGTCCCACCTTCAGGAAATCCATATTTTAGCCCAAAAGTTAACCCCGTTATGCAGTTAAGTCCCAAAACCAACGAGATCAGTTAGAAACTTAACGAACACCACGAAAGTCAACAAAAACAAAGTAAACAAAGACTCAAGGTTGAATTTGTCACTTAGTCAAATCCAAGACTAACGGAGTAAGTCAAGAACTTAACGGAAAGTAACAAAAGTTAACGGAAAGTAACAAAACATAACAGAAGAGAGGAAGATAGAGAATGTGTATGCAATCGGGACATGAGAGGTCCAAGGTGGGGTGTCTACAGAGTCCCTCGGCGATGTGGATTGCAAAGCAAAATGCGTCGACGAATGTAAAAACACCCGCCGAGGACATCGACAAAGAAAAAAGGAAGAAAAGAAAACAAAGACTCGATAAAAGTAGGAATTTGAAATTGCGATAGATAGAGGTGCGCTCCCTGCATGAGTGAATTTTTCTGGAGTGTTGTATTGGAGCTCATGGGAGCTTGTCTCGATATGGACCGAGTTGTTGAGTTGGGGCTCATGGGAGCTTGTCTCGATATGGACCGAGTTGCCGACTTGGAGCTCATGGGATCTTGTCTCGATATGGACCGAGTTGCCGACTTGGAGCTCATGGGAGCTTGTCTCGATATGGACCGAGTTGCCGACTTGGAGCCGCATCTGCTTATGTTGTTGACTTTGTGGGGTGTGGGCACGGTTGACCACTTTCTGATGGGGATGAAGTGCCTTGAGTAGCGGATGTTGTTGACTTCGTGGTGGTACCTGTTATGTGTGTGCTTGACAGGTATATGTGTTCTTGCAAGAAGATGCATGAAGTGTGAAATGAAGAGAGAGAAATTGTGCTCGTGGTGTGATGGGATTTTGGAACACCCTTGCAATGAGAGAGAAGTAAGAATGTAGAGAGTGATCTTGTGTGCGGTGTGATTTTGAGGAAAGCATTGGATGTATTCATACCTTCACTTACCATTGCCGCTTAAGTGGAGATGGATTTTTGATGTCCGCGGAGGATGCTTTGATGGAGAATGTCCATTCTTTGGATGTTGATGAGAGAACGCTCTTGATGATGGGTTGGCGAGATGGTACTCTGGATGATGGGTTGGTCGTGCCAAAGGCTGCCTACGTATCCCTTGAAGGGAATCAGACCAGCGTAGTTCAAGGATGATAGAGAACTCTGGGGAAGAAGCTATGGAGCAAGGCAAAGTAAAGCACATAATTTTGCACATAGAAGGAGAAAAAGATTTTTTTTTTTTTTTAGATTAGAAGGGAAAGAATATGCACACATGTGAGGAAAAGAATTTTTTTTTTTTTTTTTAGTTCGTGGGTGAACCATTTTAACCATTGTGTGCTTGTGAAGCCAAACCAAGATCAAGTCGTGTTCAATCGAAGTCCGGATTGCCTTGTTGAATTCTGTCGTTGTTGCTGTGGTGTCCAACAAAATTGATGTCTAGCCCCAAGAGATTTGTCGATTATGGGGCTCCAAAAGGCATTTAATGCCGAGATAAGGGGTTGCTGATTGTAAAGCTCCTAGAATGCCTTTGATGCCATACTTTGAGTGGCTTGCATAGCCCCAAGATAAATCAGTTCTTGGCCCATTCAAATAAATCGCCTTTTGTTGTTGGCGTGAGCAAATCCCAAGAGTATATTATTGATACCAAGCCTCGAGAGATTGCAAAGCCCCAAATTTCATGGACTTCTTGTTTGCGAGCTTCAAGACGGTGGAGTGTGAAGACCTTTCGATGTAAAGCCCCAAATTATCTTGTGATCGGTTCGGCATTGAGAGCGGATGTACCGTTTGGTAGAATTTTTGATAAAGATCTCCTTCTTTCTCTTACTGGGGAGATGAATGGCCTCATTGTGGTCGATACCCAAATGGCTGAGGGCTTATGTCAAAAGATGCAGTAATGTCTTGCGGTGCCGTCGAAGTCGCGGAGGATAAGGTCTTGGTGTGATAAAGTCCCAAATGAGTATGCTTGCTTGACTCTTCTTGAGTTGAACTAATGACGGATCTTCGGATGCAACTAGTGCTGTGGCCCAACTTTATCTGAGTTGCACCTTGTTCTTTTGATCTTAGAGAAGGGGGTGCTGAATTGCAGAAACATTGGGATTGGCCGTGGCATTTCCCGCTATAACCCTGTTTTGATTAGAGTTTAGCATATTGAATCTTTTTCCTTTTCTCTAAGACTTCCTTCAAAATCTCGCTGTGAGTTCTAACAAAAATCATCAACTTCATCATAACATCGGAGTCTTCATTTAAAACCAAGAGGCCTTTGACTTGAAGTGTTGAGAGACCCTTTGAAGCTTGATCCCTTTCATGGAGACTACTCCCAAATTGCGTTGCTCGAGTATTGTTGCCCAAAGGACTGTCGGTCGCGAAGCCCCAATATTGCCCTTTTCTCGGATTACTGTAATGCCGTAGCCCAAAATATTGTAGATTGCGAAGCCCCTTGAGACCTTCGGTGCCGAATTGAGGAAGCTTCGGTGCCGAATTGAGGAAGCTTCCAATGTTGCACATGACTCGGCTGGGGATACTGCTGGGGAGTTAATTGCTCTTTGTCGAGGGAGCCTTTAAGGCTTGACCGTAGCCCTTAGAGTGCCATCATTGATTGCGAGAAAGGTCCATCCTTGATTGGGGGAACGAGCACGGGCACACGCGACAAGAGGGATTTTTGAAATCCCTTTTGGGAGACTTTGAGGATAGTCTCACACATCTTTCTCGAACATAGCCTCTAGGGCGTATTGATTTTCAAGTGAAGCAAAAGGAGTCCTTGTCCTTGAGTCACATAGCCCCTAGGGCATCACCATTTTTGAACAAAGCAAGAGTAACTCATCCTTGTGCGAGGGAACAAACATGAGAGGACATGGCAAGAGCTACTCCATTTCTCGGGAGCCTTTCGGCGTACTTTAGAAGCACATACTTGAAGAAGCTTTGAAAACTGAGACACATGTTGTTGCTATTTGTTGCCCAAGCCAATTGACTAGCTAGGGATTATTTGTGCAACCTCGTGCCCTTTTATGATGGGCTCGTTCTCGGATGGGTCTTGGCTACCACGGGCCTTCTTTTCATGAACCCAAAAATGCACACTGCTGGAGAATGATGCCAATAACCCAAAACAACCTTTGATGGTGCCATATCTTGTCGAGCCTTTTGCAATCCCAAAGTTGACTCGGTGGGGAATTGACTTGCTGAGGAGATCCAATGTAGAGCTCGTGCAGTTGTCTTCTTTAGAGGCCGGAGATCTCCATTTCTCTTTCCCTTCTCTCTCTCACTCTCTCATTTTTTTATGACGCACCCTGTTTTTTGCCTAGACCGCCCTTTCAGGTTTTCAATCTAGCGGGCATCTCTTTTGCGTCTTCATTTTGACTCGATTAATGAGGGAGTGTGCATTGACTCTAGCTGAGGAGATAAGACATGTGATTTTGCGGTGGAGACCTCTTGTCACTAAAGGTGAGTGACATTGACTTGATTAGGGAAGTGTCCCTAGTATTGACTTCATGTATTTGACCGTTTTTTGAATGACTCATGAAGGCAAGTAAGTCATTAAGAGAGAAGAGAAGGAAAGCCCCAATTTGATTGCAAGAAATTGGGAGTATGCAGAAAGAATAGAAGTCCCTAGACTCGACAAGGAACGCGAAATGATTCCAAATCTAAGAAAGTTGTTCAATCTTTTTGGTGATTAATTCATTGGCAAATGAATCGTACAAAGATGTCTTGACAAGTTCGAGATGAAGGCCGATCACCATAACGCGCTAGGGCTAAACATATCTTCTTTCTTGCATGAGACCGGACCCGTAGGTTGCCTACGTTCCTCCAGTGTAGAGGCTCAGGTCACCGTAGTTCTTGTGGATTCTCCATTCTTCATGATGGAATTGTTGCTTCGTAGCTTCGTCCTTTGTTGGTGGATGATGATGTTGATCTTCTTTGATTGAGGGGGATTTTTTTTTTTGTGCTCTAACCTTTGCCAAGGTTGATTTGATGATTTCAACCTAGCGAGCTTTTTTTTTTTTTTTTTTTTTTGATCCCCCTTTGAAAACTTTGCTTGATTTTTCTCCATGCTTGATGTCTTGGATTCGCCGTTGTTGTTGATGTCGTTGCCTTCGTCACGATGTTTAGCCCCTAGGCGTTCAAGCGATGGCCTTCGTTCTAAAACTTGTTTAGACATCTTTTCATCATTTTGCCAAGAATTAAATTGAACAACTTGGAATTGTGTATGAGGACAAGAACGACTTTTATTTGATAAGATCGACTCAAACATTGACATGAGAAGGAAGAAAACTTAATGCACACAAAAGAGGACTTTGATTTTTTTTTTTTATTCCTACTACTAGGTAGAGAAAGAGAAACGGAGATCGTTGTCGTCGTCTTTAACGTTGTAGTCTCCTTGCGGCATGATCTCTTGTTGAAGGCCCATTTCAAAACCAAGCTTTTTCCTTGATGGGTTCTTGCATGTTGCCATTCTCTAGCGGTTGCTTTTCACCCACAGTAAATTCGCCGTTGTCGATCAAATCTTGGATGATGTTTCGGAGAAGGAAGCACCATTCGGTAGTATGGCCACTATGCTTGTGGTAGCCGCACCATTCACTATGTGCATGATTCTTCAGTATCGCCTTCAGCTTGTACCCTTCCAAAGGTTTGACCTTCCCACTTGCCACCAAAGTTTCAAATGCCTCGACTTGGGTTACTCCTAGGAGAGGAGTGAAAACTCGGTTGTTGGTGGTACCTTTGTAGCTTTTGAGGGTCGGGCCACTTGATCATGCTTTACCATTGAACTTTGCTTTGCCGTCGGTGAGCTCTTGCAAACGGGCTTTGAGTTCGGAAACCTCTTCCTCGTGAATTCTTCTTTCATAATCAAGACGGGCCTTGAGTTCGGAAACCTCTTCTTTGTGAATCCACTTGTCGATATCGAAACGGGCTTGCCACAAATTATCTTTACGGAGGGCATCCTCGACAATCCTATCCATTTGTTCCCCCATTGATTTCATTATGTTGAGTAACCCTTCGTTGGACACGAAATCATTTCCACCGTTGTTGTTGTTGTTCCGTTGGAAGCCATTAGACCTATTGGAAGAACACGGTTGATCTTAGGTTGGCCCCACAAACACCTTTTGAGTAATATGATTAAACCCACAAACAAGGAAAAATACTCAACCACATAGAGAAAAATGACTATTTTTTTTTTTACAAAGTCGGAAGGACGGAGTCCTTTTTGGGGTTTCTAGAAAAATAGCGGAATCGTCACACTAGTATATAGACCTTCTCGCGGTCCCATATACTCATCGGATTCCACCAGGCTTGTGATACCTACATGTGACGGGATTAAACTAAATTAATGTAGTAAATCATACATACGGGAACGGATTTTTTATTTTCGTCCAAGATAGCCACTTTTGGGGACGGAGTTTTATTTCGTCCATTGCAACAAATTGGCATGTATGATTTGAAGACATTAGTTTAGGGAAATCTCGGTACATGAAAACCGACTTGAGGCACGGAGTGTTAGACCCTAGACTAGAATTGTGTGGCTTGTGCTCGGCTAAAGAGAGGCTTAAAGGTCACCCACGGCATGTAGTCTTGAACTACGCCACGCACTGAGGTTGACCGCTTCGAAAGAGTCAAGGTCGGGTGGAGCTTGAAACTTTCTAGGACGGGCCTCGACGGGTTTGGGGTTGAACATTGTGCGAGTCGATAGTGAGCAATTGATAAGAATATGTGCATGTAGTGTGAGGTCTAACATGTGACAAAATATTTATTTTTTTCAAAAGAAATAAAAAAAAAAAACAAAAAACAAATAAGCACATAATTACAACTTTCGAATCACCCGTGTGACCGATAAAACAAACAGAAAATAAAAGAAGTTCTGTGCAGGCCCGGTGCCCACACATTGTCATTCTGCTCTGTTCTGTTTTCTGTGCACTGTTATGTTCAGGGAATGCGCCCAGAAGCGCGCGCATTGGGTGGCCTATGCAGAAGGCGCGCGCGGTAGACAAAGAGGGGCAGAGGCGCCCGATTCTGGGCAGTACCTGCGAATCAGTGGGTTCAAGGGATTGCCTTGACCCTAAATAAAAAATTCTTTCCCCTGCAGTAATTGTTAGCACAGAAACATGGAATTGAAGGACAAGAAAGGAGGCGGGCGATCCTGGTAATTGGGGTCGGACGCGCGCGCTTTAGGCCAAGAAGGCCAGAGGCGCGCGCTTCCCACCCTTTTTACCAGAATGCCCAGAAAACAGTAATAAGAACACCAAAAGTTAAGAACGCAAGTTTAACCCTCTAATAAGTCCCCAGCGGAGTCGCCACTGTAGATACCCCGGGAGATCCCACAGCTTGGCTAGAACGGTGGAAGGATCCTAGGATGTCTAATTGATTTTATTTTGTAGAATCGCCACCTATGTTTTTAAAGGAACATCAGAAAAACCTAGAAATAGCCTATTTTTTAATGTTACGAAACCAAAGATTCGGGAAGAGAAGGGTTCGGGGGTTAGGTGACGGGGTGGGAAGTATTTAAACACCCACTCCGCCCCGCTTACGCGGGTCTTACTACAATTGGTGTTCTAATGCTAAAAAGTCCTTCTATTTATTAATATGAAAATGTGCTAACGATTACAAAGGAAAGAAAAGGGAAATAAAAAGAGAATTGTTTTATTTATTGATTTATGCTAAGAATTACATGTTGAATTATTGCTAAATCATTACATTAAGAAATGATCAATGATTGAAATAGAGATTGGAATGTTGGGATGTAACCTTGGCCAAACTTCAATAGTGAAGTGGCCTTTTGGTTGTATCCCTTTTTATGGAGATTGCATACTCATTAGAGAAGTGAGAGATGAAGAAAACAAGTAAAGAGTTTTGACAAAGAGAATTAAAAGAGTTTATAAGGAGAAAGTGAGAGTTGTACCTTGTGCTTGAATGGGGAAGAACCAAATCGTCTATAGTGACCACCCTTTGAAAATGGATTTTATGTGTTTTAAAGTGTTTTTGATTCAAGAATTCCTCCTCCTTTTCCATGGTGGAATGAAGAGGTATTTATAGGTGTTAGGGACGTGTTTGTGGTCACAAAGATGGCCCTTCTCCGGATCAAGCCAAGACATAATGGCTTTGGGGGTTACAAATCAGAAGAGGAGGGAAATTTGGCAAAATCTGGGATCCTGGAGGTGGGAAGCGCACACATCCCACCCCCCATATGGGAGGCGCGCTCGTCCCACAAAGAAGGCCAAAGGCGCGCTCGTCCCACCTTCAGGAAATCCATATTTTAGCCCAAAAGTTAACCCCGTTATGCAGTTAAGTCCCAAAACTAACGAGATCAGTTAGAAACTTAACGAACACCACGAAAGTCAACAAAAACAAAGTAAACAAAGACTCAAGGTTGACTTTGTCACTTAGTCAAATCCAAGACTAACGGAGTAAGTCAAGAACTTAACGAAAAGTAACAAAAGTTAACGAAAAGTAACAAAACATAACAGAAGAGAGGAAGATAGAGAATGTGTATGCAATCGGGACATGAGAGGTCCAAGGTGGGGTGTCTACAGTCCTTAATACCTCTTCTACATTCCCAACCGACTGTTGGGATTTTTTTGTCTCAAAATCTAATAGGATTGTCAAAATCATGTGGAGAATTCTATTTCCTAATTGTAATAGGAGAGGAGGATTGTTTCCTAATGCAATTGTGGAAGGAAATTGTGAATCCTTATGGGTGAGGAAAAAGTGATTTTCTTATAGTATTAGGAAAGGGTTTGTGGTGGGCCTATATAAAGAGTATATAGCTTATAATTTGGGTTGTGCCTTGTGGTGCCAAGAGGAGTTCCCTTAGGGGAGAATGTGAGGAAGAGGGGATTAGTAGGTGTGCCTTCCCATTATAAATAGGCTTCACTAGTTAGGTTTTTGGACAAAACTCAAGAGAGGGTTAGAACAGGCATATAATTTAGAGAGAGAAATTGTATGCTTGTATGCGTTGGTAAGGATATTCAAGAGTGTTGAGAGAGAGGGAGTCTCCATTCTTGTAATATCAAGAAGTTTAATAAATTTATCATTGGGTGGAATAGGCTTTAAGCCGAACCAGGGAAAAATTGTGTGTTTTATCTTCGATTGTGTGCGTGTATTATGTTGGTTTCTCTTATTGCGATTTCTCTTGTTGGTGAGCGATCCCAACACCGACTGTTGTTTGCGCGCGCCCACCTCGCGGGTGCGGGTTCGGTTGTAGGTAGTTGGTTGTGCTTGGATTGTATGAGTCGCCACCATGTTTAACAGAACACGGACCGTGAGATCTTGGATTCAGGGGTTAAGTTATAGATTAGGAAGGTCAAGGAGCACCCAATCCACTCAATATAGGATTGGTCTTGCTAAGAAATCATCATCGTTGTCTCAGAATTAGGCAAAATATGTACTAAAGAAGCCAAATAAATAATTTCTTATTTATTTGGAATGTCGGATCATATGCTTTGAGACCATCCCCATGATTCGGAGAGGCTCTAGGATGATCCTTTTGATAGAATCACACTACTTCAAAGCAAAGATAGAGATAAGGAGGAAGAAAACAAGGAATTACCTAAGCGTTCTTCGAGAATCCTATGGATGGCATTGACAAAAGGCCTTGATAATCCAAAGAACTTGGCTTGATTTATGTTATGATCCTCTGAATTTTGTGGGTATGAGAGAGAGGCTGATTATGAGGGTGTGTTTGATCAGATTATGAGTGGTTTAGGGAGGAGGAATGACCATTAGGGTTTTATTACCAATGATTACCCATTTTAGGTTAAAAACATTATATTTATAGGGTTTTGAGACTTAGGGGGCAAGTCAAGGAGGTAAATTTGGATGGGAATCAAAGACTCAATTCCCAAGAGGTTAAATTTGGACTCTCAGATTGTCCTTTCCAACTTTCCCGATTTGAGGAGTGTTTGCCAAGAAACGGGGTTGAGATCAACAAGGAAACTGCTGAAAACTCGACTGTCAAGGGAGATGTCTCGTACGAGACATTAGATGTCTCGTACGAGGCATCTTGTGCTAGAATCACAATTTTGCCCTCCGCAGAAGTTTTAATGTTCGTTTTGGCCCCTGACTAACGAAGTCAGTCAGAAACTTGACGAGACATGTCTAACTTAATCAGTTTCGACCCAAATCAAAGGCGAGACACAGAAGTAGTATGATTATGGATGAATGTTCAAAATGGGGTGTCTACAGAGCCCCTCGGCGATGATACTTATGAAAGAAGTAACATCATCGATAGAAAAGACACCATTTAGAACTTAAGGTACGGTCGTGCTGAAAAGTTGCCTACGTATTCCTTAGAAGGAAATCAGATCAAACGTAGTTCAACTCTAAAAATACACAAAAACGGGGGTTTGAGGTATTTTGAAAATTATTCTTGAAAACAATACTGCAGTAAGTAAAGTTTAGAGTTTAGAGAGTAACCCATACTAAGGAATCAATATCTTTGACCCAATTCTGAATATACTCCTTTTGTTTATGACGAACCGTCTCCAGTTGCAATCCATACTGAGGAATCAATCTCTTTGACCCAATTCTGAATATACCCTGTTGTTGATAACGAACCGCCTTCAGTTTTGTTGGTGCCGGAATGACCATAGAGGTGCTTACTTGTGTGCCTCAGTGACCATAGGGTGATTTGATATGAATCTTATGTTATTAGCATACGCCTTGATAACAATTATGGGATTCCAGATTTAGAGACGCCAATTTCTCGGACCTTTCTTCTCCTTCCAACGAGACTTCCTTTCCGTTGAAAAAGTGAATCCTATGCCATTAGCCTTCACCTTGATGACAATTATGGGACTCGAGATTTGGAGACACCAATTTATCGGACCTTTCTTCTCCTTCCAACGAGCTTTCTTTCCCGTTGAAAAAGTGAATCCTATGCCATTAGCCTTCGCCTTGATGACAATTATGGGATTCTAAAATGGTGGGGATCCTGTGTTATTAGCTTACGTCTCGATAACAGTTGTGGGATTCCCGGCTTTGTAAATCCTGTGCCATTAACGTACGTCTTGATGACAGTCATCGGATTTAGAGTTTGCTAATGCAGATTTTGTTGCTCACCCATGATCTTAGATGTATGGTGAGAATAGATTCGTACTGAGAAACAACTTCATTTGTTCATGTTGGTCCCAGAGGGCAACAAGGGTATAGAACCGCTAGAGGGGGGGTGAATAGCGGTCCAAACTTTTTCGAAAATACCCTTGAAAATCAACTGAGTACTTATCAGTTTAGTCAACTACGGTTTAAAGCACTTAAACCGAACTGATAAAATTCACAGCGGAGTTTTGCGGTTTGGCCAAAAGGATAGTCAAATAGTTTGGCGGTTTGACTCGGGTTGAAAACAGTATGATGCAACCGATAAGTTCAACTTAAAGATCAAAGAAAAACACAATTCACTTTTCAAGTCATTTCGTATGAGTAGTAAGTTAAAGACCACAAACAGAAAAATAAATAACAAGACAGAAAAGTAAAGATCAAACACACAATTTGAAGAGGTTCGTTCTTGAATGAACTACGTCCTCTACCTAGATGGTTAGTCTAGGATTTTCTAATAGCTACTAGACTTGTATTAATTTAGAGGAGGTTTTACAAGATGAATCTAAACTCTAAACAATAAGTCTAACCTATGCTATAATAACAACCTGTGTTTTCGAAGTATATAATCTATATGATTATATAAATCGGGTGTGTCTGTGGAAAGAAATCAAATGCTCTAAGTAACTAAATGATGGTTAAGCAAATGATGAACTTTCTGTGTAAAGGGTGAGTATGGAATGGTTTTAGGCTTGAAGCTTGATGAAGGAATCTGGGTTTGCTAAGGAGATGTTTGAAGGTTTGAATTTCTGGGTTTCAATCTTCAAAGCAAACTTGAATACTTGGGATATTTCTCTTGAAGCTCAGCAACCTTCATTGTTGAGAAATGAAGGCTATTTATAGGCAGTGCACCCTTGTGGCCGTTGGGTAAAGATTTGAAATAAATCTGATGGTACAACTGCTGTCGATATCCCATTGGTTGAGCTGTCATTGTCGTCCTTGGTTTTGTCTTGTAGTCTTACGTAGTTGTAGCACCACTACCTGACATCCGTCCTTTGTTGCAGAAGGGACTAACGGTAAACAATTCAAATTGCTTGGACAAGACCGACATTCCTTGCAGTAACTCCTGTAGATACCCGGGGAACCACGGCTTGGCTAGAGCGCGCGAATTACCTAGGATGTCTAATTGTGTTTTAGAGTCGCCACCCACGTTTTTGAGGAATGTAAGAAAACCTAATGTTTATGAGCCTAAGTTGATTGACGAAAATAGAGATTCTTTGGGATGAGGGGTTCGGGGGTTAGGTTACGAAATGGGAAGTACTTAAACACCCATTTCGCCCGAGCAAAGTCGGTCTTGTTTGTTCATAATTCACTTTTTAAGATAATGTGTTCTTCTTATTAAAATGATGATAAAAAGGGGTTTTAGAGTTTGGAATGTAGGGAGATGACTCCTAGGCCAATTCAATGTAATGAAAGGACCGTTGGTGTCATGTCCCAAATGGTTTTGGGTGATTGCACATTTGATTGAAGAAGAAGAAGAAGAAGAAGGAGAGGAGAAATGTTTAAGACCTTTACCTATAGTATCCTTAAAAAAGAATCTCTTGTGAAGCCTTGAAGAAGAGATTGAATACTTTGTTGAAGAAGTCCCAAGAAAAGTTTATGAAAGAAGTGAGTAAAAAGGTTTGAAAGTAATTATTTTCCAAGTCCTCCTCCAATGATGGATTGGAGGGGTTTTTATAGCTGAAAAGTGACTGTTTTTGGAGCCAAACGGAGTCTCCAAGAAATCTTTCCCGGGCAAAATCATGTATAATGAGCAAGGGAGGCATTCTTGGGCAGAATCTGTAACTGACACGCCCCAAAAGCGCGCGCATCCCACCTAGGCGGCGGAAGGCGCGCGCGTCTGGCCTCAAGGGGCGGAGGCGCGCGACTCTGAGAAGCAATTTTTGACAGAATGGACTAGAAAGTTAGAACTGTTATTCAGTTAAGCCCCGGGACTTTAACGGAGTCCGTCTGGAACTTAACCAAAGTAACAAAAACTAACAGGAAACACTTAAAAGAGGGAGAAACACAAAATCAAGTGTGCAATCGGGGTGAGCGGTCCAAGGCGGGGTGTCTACAGAGCCTCTCGGCGGCGTGGATTGTGAAGCAAACGCGCCGACGAAAGACAGACATCCGCCTAGGACATCACCAAGAAAAGGAAACGACTCGATAAAAGCAGGAATTTGAAATTGCGGAGGATAGAGGTGCGCTCCCTGTATGAGCGGCTTTGAGAGATAAGGGTGCGCTCCCTGTGTGAGCGGCTTTGCCAATAGCGGGATCTGTTTGCTGGAAGCGGGATCTGTTTGCTGATAGCGAGATCCGTTTGCTGAAGTGCGGGACCCAGAGGACCGTTTGCTGAGTGCGGGACCCGGAGGACCGTTTGCTGAGTGCGGGACCCGGAGGACCGTTTGCTGAGGTGCGGGACCCGGAGGACCGTTTGCTGAGGTGCGGGACCCGGAGGACCGTTTGCTGAGTGCGGGACCCGGAGGACCGTTTGCTGAAGTGCGGGACCCGGAGGACCGTTTGCTGAAGTTGCGGGACTCGGAGGACCGTTTGCTGAGGTGCGGGACCCGGAGGACCGTTTGCCGGAGTGCGGAACCCGGAGGACCGTTTACTGAGGTGCGGGACCCGGAGGACCGTTTGCTGGGGTGCGGGACCCGGAGGACCGTTTGCTGAAGTGGTGGGACCCGGAGGACTGTTTGCTGGAGTGCGGGACCCGGAGGACCGTTTGCTTTGAACGGATGTAGATCTTGCTTGATGAAGAAGTAGTGATTCCGTGGATCATCCCGGACCAAGTTGTTGTCGTGAGTCATACTTCACTGTTTGACTTTGACTTTTGATGGGGTGCGGGCACAGTTGACTGCAGAATGCTTTGTGCTGGGGATGAATTGTAAAAACTGATCTTTTGAGAAAAATGAAAGACACCCTACTTTGAGTGTGAGTTTCTATCCTATTTCAGTTTTTAGACCTGCCTTAAGGGCGGACCAAATTAATGTGTGCCCTTCCGAGTGCTTGCTGCCGTCGTTTTGAGCTTCTCTTGTTGGTAGGATTGATCTTTTCTGTAGATAGAAGGCGTTTGAACGTGCCTGGGCTTCCTTCTTGAACTGACAAGGGCATGTTCTGTTTCTGTCTGCTGTCAAACGCGCGCGCGTCTGGCTTTGGTAGCGGGAGGCGCGCGCATCTGGAATCGCTTGTCGGAGGCGCGCGCTTCTGGCTTGCTGAATTCCAGCCCCTTTCTTTTCTGAGCAGGGCACTCCAACAGCTATAAATTCAAACCATTTTCGATCAGAATGATCACACAGCAATATTCTGCATCCTTTCCCTTACTCTATACCTCAAAATTCTTGTAGCGATGGCCCCGATGACCTTTACTTTTGAAGTCAAGGTTTCCGTCCCCGAGGGTGATAAGTCCGTCCCTATTGTTCCAATTGTGAAGACGTGTCCTAGCGTTTTTGATCGTTTGGGAATACCAAATGAGGATGTTGTTGCCGCGGATTCTGTGAAGCCGGTGGTCAACTTGAGGGATTATAGGCCTCGTTATTTGCCTAAGAAGAGGAAAGGCAAGGGGAATTCTTCTCATGTGTGGAAGCGTCCCGTGGTTGTTCCGGTCAAAGCTCCCTCTAGCAAGGGTAAGGAGAAGGTTGTTGATGAAGCTCTGTCTCGCCCGAGTGTCTTTTCTCGTCTTGGTGGTCTCGAGAATGCTCCACCTCCATCCAAGAAGACTAAAGGCCGTCCCCAAAAGCGATGGGTCCCCAAACCGAAGAAAGATTAGATATTTCTTTTGTACCCTCAAGATTGCAATTAAAATAGACCACTTGTTTAGGATTTAATGTTTTAAGTCTTTTAGTAGTTCAACATCTCCATTGTAATGATAAGAATGATTCAAGAATGAATAAAAATTGCATCTCGTTAATTTGAAATGGTTTGGGTATTTGTTTATGTTTTAGACCACACCCGAAGGTTACCTACGTTCCTCCAGTGTAGAGGCTCAGGTCTCCGTAGTTCAAACAAACGAAGACCATTTATTTTTTTATTTTTTTTGTGTGCACCCTGTTTTTTTGCCTAGACCGCCCTTTCGGGTTTTCAATCTAGCGGGCTTCTTTTTTGCACGTGCTCTAATTTTTGCCTAGGCCGCCCTTACGGGTTTTCAACCTAGCGAGCTTTTTTTTTTTTTTTTTTTTTTTTTTGGTCTTCGTTTATTAGACGTAAAACCTCTTCAATTTGTCGAGGTTGACTTTCTTTGGCAGTTGATCTCCGTCTAAGTCCACGAGTCGGACTGCACCGCCGCTTAGTATCTTCTTGACTACGTACGGACCAATCCATCGGGTCCCCATTTTCCAAGGGGGTTCATGGCATTAGGAGGGTGTTATCTTATGACCAAATCTCCCACACTGATGTTTCGGGGCTTCACCTTTTTGTTGAAAGCCCTAGACATTCTTTGTTGATAGGCCCTCGTACGTTCGATTGCCCTTAGCCTTTTCTCGTCGAGTAGGGCTAGCTGTTCATATCGACTTTGCATCCAATCGACTTCATTGACTTGGTTCTCGAGGAGGACCCGCAGGGACGGAACTTTGAGCTCTATTGGTAGCACAGCTTCGGAACCATATACCAGTGCATAAGGAGTTTCTCCAGTTGCTATCCGTATTGACGTGCGGTAGCCCCATAATGCTAGAGGTAACTTTTCAGGCCAATCCCTTCCAGTGGAGGCCATTTTCTTCATAATGGTCTCGATTGTCTTATTAGCTGCCTCGACCGCGCCGTTTGCTTGAGGGCGGTATGGAGATGACTTGTGCTTAGTAATATTGTATTCTACCAGGAGTGTGTCCATCTCTTTCTCGAAGTGAGACTGAGATGATCTCAAGAGGAACGCCGTACCGGCACATGATGTGGGTTTTTACGAATTCAACCACTTTTTTTGCGTTAAGAACTCGGTAAGCTTGTGCTTCAACCCATTTTGTAAAATAGTCCACGGCTACTAGGACGAAAGATTGTCCATTGCTTCCAGTAGGGTGAACTTTGCCAATGATGTCTATGCCCCAACAAGAGAAAGGCCAAGGCGTGGTCATATTGTAAAGCTGTGAGGGTGGAGCGTGCTGTAGATTAACATGGAATTGGCATTTGGCGCACCTCTTGACTTTCTCGATACAGTCCCTTTCCATGGTACTCCAATAATAACCCATGCGGAGTATCTTCTTGGCCAACATAAACCCGTTCATGTGAGGCCCACATTTACCTTCGTGGATTTCATGCATTATTTCTTGAGCTTCGGTCTCATTTGCACATAGGAGATTGATCCCCTCGTGGTGCCTTTTGTAGACTCTGTCCCCAATCAGTACATATCGGGAGGCTAGTCTTTGCAATGCCATTCGAGACTTCTTATTGCTGCTCTCGGGATAGGTACCATCCTTGAGGAAATTCATGATATCTACATACCATGGGGAGTTTGCTTGGACCTCGCTGATCTCGATAATCATGCAGTATGCCGGACTGTTTCGTCGGGAAATTTTGAAGGGTTTCACCATTTTACCCTCAGGTATTTCGACCAGTGAAGCGATGGTAGCTAATGCATCAGCAAAACGGTTTTGTCCCTTGGCAGGTAATTGAAGGTGATTTCTTGAAATTGTTCAACCAACTCCTCGAGATGTTGACCATACCGTTGCAGGGTCGAGTCTTGAATCTTCCATTTTCCAGATGTCTGATTGATGATGAGCAAGGAATCACCGAATACTTCTAAACTTGTGACATTTCTTTCGAGGGCTGCTTCGAGCCCCGCTATGCAAGCTTCGTACTCAGCGGTGTTGTTAGTGGCTTCAAATTCAAGGCGGATGGCAATTGGAGTATACATGTCCTTTGGATCAACAAGTAACATCCCTATGCCATATCCATGCTTATTGGCTGCGCCATCAAAAAAAAGTTGCCACTTATTTTCCTCTGTTGTGGCACAAATTAAATGCTCGTCGGGGAACTGTACATCTTCCCCCTTCACTTCGTCACACGGAAATTCAGTAAGCTGATCACTGAACACCTTCCCCCTGATGGATTTGAGTGTGACGTAAGTGATATCGTAGCCGGCGAGTATGAAATACCATTTGGCTATTCTTGTTGACATGAAAGGCTTCTCGAAGATGTAGCGGAGCGGGTCCACTTTTGCTACCAACTTGATTGGGAAGGCCTCCATGTAATGCTTGAGATTTTGAGTAACCCAAACCAATGCAGCACAAGACTTCTCTAAGACGGGGTAGTTCTTTTCAGCTCCTTGAAACCGTCGGCTGACAAAGTAGATGGCATTCTCCTTTGTGGAGTCTCGCTATTCTTGTGCTAACATAATCCCTAGGGCTTCATCATTGACAGTGAGATAGAGCAAGAGAGGCTTCTCTTGTGTGGTGGAACCAAAACTGGAGGGCATGTCAAGTAATGCTTCACTTGGTCGAAAGCTTCTTGGCACGCATCGGTCCATTCTAGAGCCACGTTCTTTTTGAGTAGCTTAAAGATTGGCTCACACATGGAGGTGAGTTGGTGCACAAACCGACTGATGTATTGAAGTCTGCCCATGAAACCTTTGATTTCTTTCTGCGTCCTTGGGGGAGGCATGTCAATGATTGCCTTGATCTTGGAGGGATCGGCTTCAATTCCTCTTTCAGTGACCATGTAACCAAGAACCTTTCCTCTGATGACCCCAAAAGTGCACTTTGCGGGATTGAGTCTCATGTTGTGTTGCCGAAGCCTTTCAAAGAACTTGCGAAGATTGATCAAATGTTGACCATCGGTCCCCTTTGAATGGATGATCATGTCGTCTACATAGACCTCGATCTCTTTATGAATCATATCGTGGAATAGATCCGTAACAGCCCTCTGGTAGGTAGCCCCAGCGTTCCTTAGTCCGAACGGCATGACTGTTTAGCAAAAGGTCCCCCACGGAGTTGTGAAAGCTGTCTTGTGTTGATCCTCTTCAGACATGAGAATCTGATTGTAACCGGCAAAACCGTCCACAAATGAGCGGACTTCATAGTTGGCAGTTGAATCGACGAGCATGTCGATGTTTGGTAGTGGAAAATCATCTTTCGGGGAAGCTTTGTTTAAATCCCGGAAGTCCACACAAACTCGAACATTGCCGTTTGCCTTTCTGACTGTCACAATGTTGGCTAGCCAAGTCGGATACTCAATGACTTTGATGAAACCCACACTGAGGAGCTTTTCAATCTCTTCTTTGACTTGTAGAGACGATTCTGGCTTGATTTTTCTGAGCTCAGTTATGTCAACAACGGTCCCGTGCATCATCTTCTTCACTTCTCCAACAGGGAGATTCAGAATATCAACCCAAGAATCAACAACACCGCGGTGATACTTGGGGACGGCAATCCGACCTCCCAAAGGCATACCCAAAATGGCCCCAAAATCATCAACGGTCGGCACCATTTCATTAGCCGAAAAGTTGAATGTATGGCTATCACAATCCCAAAAGGCTACAGCAGCCTTCAACAAGTCCCAATCCGGCTTCAATGTCCGCAAAGTGAAGAGAATTCGAAGCCCGAAATCTTTGATAAAGGTATTTTTGGGATGAGTCTTAAAAGAATACACGAAGGTCGACAAATCCTTCTCGTAACTCTTGACAACCTCGGCATCAAGGCTAAAAAGGTTGGAGGCCATGGGAAAGAAGGTTATAAGCAAGATTGGGTAGGTGTTAAAAAATGACAGAAAATGGCTGTTGGAATCGAATTGTCGACCAGAAACTGATATTATAGCTATTGGGGGATCTTTTGGTCAGCAAATATCAGGCCCTGAATTTTGCCTCCCAGAGGCGCGCGCCTCCCGACACCGGTATACAAGGCATGCGCGTCCCGCATCCAAGAGAGGAAGCGCCCACATCCCAGATGGAAGATGCTCCAGAAACAGCCTTTGTCAGTTCAAGGAGGAAGCCCAGGCACGTTCAAACGCCTTCTATCTACAGAAAAGATCAATCCCACCAACAAGAGAAGCTCAAAACGACGGCAGCAAGCACTCAGAAGGGCACACATTAATTTGGTCCGCCCTTAAGGCAGGTCTAAAAACTGAAATAGGATAGAAACTCACACTCAAAGTAGGGTGTCTTTCATTTTTCTCAAAAGATCAGTTTTTACAATTCATCCCCAGCACAAAGCATTCCGCAGTCAACTGCGCCCGCACCCCATCAAAAGTCAAAGTCAAACAGTCAAGTATGACTCACGACAACAACTTGGTCGGGATGATCCACGGAATCACTGCTTCTTCATCAAACAAGATCTACATCCGTTCAAAGCAAACGGTCATCCGGGTCCCGCACTTCAGCAAATGGTCCTGCGGGTCCCGCACTTCAGCAAACGGTCCTCCGGGTCCCGCACTTCAGTAAACGGTCCTCCGGGTCCCGCACTCCAACAAACGGTCCTCCGGGTCCCGCACTCCAGCAAACGGTCCTCCGGGTCCCGCACCTCAGCAAACGGTCCTCTGGGTCCCGCACTTCAGCAAACGGTCCTCTGGGTCCCGCACTCCAGCAGACGGTCCTCCGGGTCCCGCTTCCAGCAAACGGATCTCACTCTCAGCAAACAGGTCCCGCTTCCAGCAAACGGATCTCGCTCTCAGCAAACAGGTCCCGCCTCCAGCAAACTCCAGCAAACGGATCTCGCTCTCAACGAACAGATCCCGCTTCCAGCAAACGGATCTCGCTATCAGCAAACAGATCCCGCTTCCAGCAAACAGATCCCGCTTCCAGCAAACGGATCCCACTATTGGCAAAGCCACTCACACAGGGAGCGCACCCTTATCTCTCAAAGCCGCTCACACAGGGAGCGCACCTCTATCCTCCGCAATTTCAAATTCCTGTTTTTATTGAGTCTTTTCCTTTTCTTGGTGATGTCCTAGGCGGATGTCTGTCTTTCGTCGGCGCGTTTGCATCGCAATCCACGCCGCCGAGGGGCTCTGTAGACACCCCGCCTTGGACCGATTGCACACTTGATTTTGTGTTTCTCCCTCTTTTAAGTGTTTCCTGTTAGTTTCTGTTACTTTGGTTAAGTTGCAGACGGACTCCGTTAAGTCCCGGGGCTAAACTGAATAACAGTTCTAACTTTCTAGTCCATTCTGTCAAAAATTGCTTCTCAGAGTCGCGCGCCTCCGCCCCTTGAGGCCAGACGCGCGCGCCTTCCGCCGCCTAGGTGGGATGCGCGCGCTTCTGGGGCGTGTCAGTTACAGATTCTGCCCAAGAATCTCTCCCTTGCTCATTATACATGATTTTGCCCGGGAAAGATTTCTTGGAGACTCTGTTTGGCTCCAAAAACAGTCACTTTTCAACTATAAAAACCCCTTCAATCCATCATTGAAGGAGGACTGGGAAAATCATTACTTTCAAACCTTTTTACTCACTTCTTTCATAGACTTTTCTTGGGACTTCTTCAACAAAGTATTCAATCTCTTCTTCAAGGCTTCACAAGAGATTCTTTTTGAAGGATACTATAGGTAAAGGTCTTAAACATTTCTCCTCTCCTTCTTCTTCTTCTTCTTCTTCTTCTTCTTCTTCTTCTTCTTCTTCTTCTTCTTCTTCTTCTTCTTCTTCTTCTTCAATCAAATGTTAAATCACCCAAAACCATTTGGGACATGACACCAACGGTCCTTTCATTACATTGAATTGGCCTTGGAGTCATCTCCCTACATTTCAAACTCTAAAACCCCTTTTTATCATCATTTTAATAGGAAGAACACATTTATCTTAAAAAGTGAATTATGAACAAACAAGACCGACTTTGCTCGGGCGAAATGGGTGTTTAAGTACTTCCCATTTCGTAACCTAACCCCCGAACCCCTCATCCCAAAGAATCTCTGTTTTCGTAAATCAACTTAGGCTCATAAACATTAGGTTTTCTTAAGTTCCTCAAAAACGTGGGTGGCGACTCTAAAACACAATTAGACATCCTAGGTAATTCACGCGCTCTAGACAAGCCGTGGTTCCCCGGGGTATCTACAGTGGCGACTCTGCTCGGAATTCTGTGCTCTGCGACCTTTCTGTCCAAACCCGGCATGTCTTTGTATGACTATGCGAATACATCCACAAATTCCCTGAGCAGTGCAATCAATCTGTCTTTGTCTTCCCCCTTGAAGAAGCTGCCAATATTCGTTTCTTTCGGCTCTTCGTCGGTACCCAGATTAAGAACATGCAATTCCTTATCAGCCCCTGGACCATTTTCACCACGACAACGAACCTGTTGAGCTAGTTCATTTAGGTATTTTATGTTTTCGTGGTCTATTTCATCATAATTTGAATCGTTATTAACTTGTTCATTAAGTTCGTTATTAGTTAATTCATCATTTATGATGTTTGCAATCTCGGGGTACTAAAAAATATCAAATTTTTCATTAGCAAAGAAAGGAAACACACGCTCGGCTATGGCCTCCATATCCTCTTGGGTGAGGGTATTAGAAACACTCTCGGACTCGAAAGTAAGTGTGAGCCGCTCTTCCTTTATTGCTGTGCGGGGTATGCAACCCATTTCTTGGACCAAGAAATCTTCAGACACTAAGGGCCCCTTCGTTGAATACCAGTTGTTGATTGGCTCGGAGCTTGGCTGGATCTTGCTAATAGATGGGCTCTCCATTTCTGTGTTGTCGGAGATGGCGTTGACTTGACAATCATCCATGATGGCCAATTCTTCGAACATGGAGGCTAGATCGGTTAGTTCTTCCCCCACGATAACCTCTACCTCGGACTCTATAGTCACTTTCTTGCCCCACCACTCTCGGGGTGACATTGGAGTAGGTTCCCTTTCTTGCGTCGGGAGTTCACAGTCAGTGAAGATCTCGAGACTGGGCTTTTTGACGCCCTTGTCGTTAACCCACGGTTTGGGAAAGATCATGTACGGGACATCTTCCCCTTGGCGAACAAAATAACCGTTTAGTGTGTTGCGGTAAGGTCTCAAGTCAGGGATTTCATATTGTCGACCTTCTTTGCGAGCTTGGGTCCTTTGATTCTTGACTGCTTGCTTGTATTTCAAGTCATCCTTGGTAGGCTCGTATCCCAGACCAAACTTGTTCTTGACAAAAGGAACTACCACGGGGTGCAATATCCCTTGTTGATGCTTCCCCAGGCCAATACCGGGAAAGTGATTCATGTTCCTCATCATGCGGAGGACTTTAGGATTGCCGGGGGCCCAGAGTCTGTTTCCCCCTTCTTTGTCAATGGTGTTGACGCCGGAGAGAGTGGCATCTTCTATCCCGTGTTGGACTTGGTGGACTGGTTGTCCCCCATTTCTATGGATGGTGACATTCTCGGCCATGATAGTGACTATCTCGTCCCCATTTCTGATCTTGACACACTGATGGAGAGTGGAAGGTACCGTATTGGAACTGTGGATCCAAGGTCGGCCCTCAAGTACTTGGAATGGGACGGACATGATCATGCTTCCAAATTCGATATCAACTTCTAACATTCCCATGACTGTACGGGCAGTGCTGTCGTACCCTCTAATGATTTGTGCGGAGGGTTGTAAATCGGAGCTTTTGAGCCCCAGTATGCCCATGACTTGGCTAGGCATTAAGTTGAGTGCAGAGCCACCGTCTACTAGAACCCTTGAGATGGGTCTCCCCCTTTCCCTTACTTTGAGGTAGATGGCTTCATTGTGTTCGGACCCAAATGGCGGGAGGTCCATGTCGGCAAAAGTGATGACATTGCCGAAGTGAATGTGACCTATCATTGCTGTGAGGTCCTCAGGAGTCGTGTCGGGAGAGACTGATGTGTCATCCAAGTTTTTGATGACGAGGTCTCGGTGTTTTTTTGATGATGCAATAAGGTCCCAGATGGATATGTTGGCTTGCGTCTTCTTGAGCTGTGTTAACAAAGGATCTTCGGGTATGTCGCGTGCTTGCGATCTTTGAGAAGAGGTGCTAGTTGCTGCAGTATTGGGAGGGATTGTCCTCGTTGTTACTCGACCACTGCGAGTGAGCACGTTCACGGTCCCTTGTAGCTTCTTCTTCCTATTCTCTAAGACTTCCCTCATAATCTCATCATAAGTCACAACATAACAAGAATTATCAAGTTTATTTATATCATTGGAGCCCTCATTCACAATTGAGATCGAATGAGTGATTCCTTCAAACTCTCCTACCTCTATTACATTGACACCACCCTCATTAGGGATTATGAATTCCTTCTTGTCTATGAGGTCTTGGATTGTGTTGCAGATGGAGAAACAATCCTCGGTGAGGTGGCCGGTGCATTGATGGTAGTCACACCCTTTGTGGTGAGTATGATTGGCACGGAGCGGTTGTGGTTGCTTGTACCCTTGAAGAGGGGTGATTTGTCCCTTGGCCTTTAGAGCTTCATAGGCCTCAGTGATGGTCATGCCGTTGAGAGGAGTGTAGACGCGGTCGTTTTGGAACCGCTTGCCTTGTGGTGGGGGAACCTTCTTGTAATTCCCCTTGTCAGTAGTAACGGCATTGACAGAAGCCTCTTTGTTTGAACTAGAGGCGGCTTTGTATCGGGTAAGTAGGAGTGGCGTTTTTAATCTCCTTGAGCAAGTCATCCATGCGTACCCCCGCCTCATACATTTGGGAGAAGTCGGAGTAGCAAGCCCCACTTAGGTGGGTGCGGAGATCGATCTTGAGACACTTGAGAAAGATGTCCATTTGCTCTTTTGTGTTTGGCCTTTCAACAATTTCAGAGAGCTTGTCATTCCATCTCCTTGTGAAGTCAATAAAGGACTCGTTGTCTCTTTGAGTGGTGTTCTCGAGCTCTTTCCTTGTAGGCCGGTGAGTGGTGTTGCCTTGATATTGATTCTTGAAGGCAAGCATAGCGGCATCCCAATCAAGACGGACAGTGAGCGGGAGAGTTGCATACCAATCCTTGGCCGCCCCCTCGAGGGTGAGAGGAAAGCATTGAGCCATAACTTTTGGGGAGACCTTCTTCGGAACCATAGCCCAAATGTAAGTCTCGATGTGGGCCATCGGGCATGAGTTGCCCTTAAACTTGCTAATGTCGGGCATCTTGAATTTGTCAGGAAGAGCGGACATCGTGCTCATGAGGATGGATGACTGATAAAGGCTTGTGTTGGAGCCTTTTACCATGTTGAGGCCGTCAAATTTCTGATCAATGTAGGCCATGATGGAATCGACCATTTTGGGGTCGTTGTTGTCGGTGCTTGGTCCCCTCACTTTTTTTGTGCGGGCGTTGACATATGGGCTTTCAAACAAACCCTTGGTCCACTCGGATTCCTCATTGTCATTAACCCCTTTGTTCTTGGAGAGCTTGAGGAGCTTGGCTTTCAGTTGGTCAACCTCGGCCTCGTGGGCCTCCCTTTGACTGTCGACATGAGCTTGCCACAAGGCTTCTTTGGTTTGAGCCTCGTTGTTAAGAGTGATGATTTGTTGTTGGAGTGTTTGAACCATGGCAGAAAGCTGTTCGAGAGTCATGGCGTTGTTGGTGTTGGAGTCGCCGGCCATTGATGATGTAGAAGCTGTTGGAGTGATCGGTTCACGGACAAGCCTGTTGGATGAATCTCTGTAGATGCGGAGAGTACCAATCGGACCTATAATTGGAGAAGTAGCCCTCGTCAGTCTCGGTTCACACTTTCGGTCCATGAAGAGGTTGAGAACACACAGTTGGGCACACAACTCGAACCACATAAGAAAAACGACTCTTTTTTTTTTTATTTTATAAGTCGGAGGGAATGGGTCCCTTTTGGGGTTTCTAAGAAAATAATGGAATCGTCACACTAGTATATAGACCATCTCGCAGTCCCATATAGTCATCGGATTCCATCGCGTTTGTGAATCCTACATGTGTCGGGATTAAACTAAATTAATGTAGTAAAGCATACATGCGGGGACGGATTTTTATTTTCGTCCAAAATAACCACCTTTTGGGGACGGATTTTTATTGCTTCCGTTTCAACAAGTTGGCATGTATGATTTGAAGACATTAGTTTAGGGAAATCTCGGTACATGGAAACCGACTTGAGTCACGGAGTGTTAGACCCTAACTAGAATTGTGTGGTTTGTGCTCGGCTTGAATATGAGGCTTAAAGGTCACCCCCGGCATGTAGTCATGAACTATGCCACGGGCTGAGGTTTACCGCTTCGAAAGAGCCAAGGTCGAGTGGAGCTTGAAACTTTCTAGGACGGGCCTCGACGGGTTTGGGGTTGGACTTGTGCGACTCGATAGTGAGCAGTTCATAGGAGTAATGTGCACGTAGTGTGAGGTCTATCACGTGACAAAAAAAATTTATTTTTTATTTTTTTTTGAAAAGAAAAGATAAGAACACATAAATTACAACTCCCGAATCACCCGTGTGACCGGTAAATAAAACATAAAAATAAACAGTCCAAGGGTTCAATTCTGTTCTGATGCAGGCAACTGTGCCCACACCCCACTATTCTGTTCAGTCCCTGAAACCTGTTCTTGCCCTGGAAATTGGCCCAGAAGTGCGCGCCTCGGGCTAGTGTTGTGGGAAGCGCGCGACTGGCGCATAGAAACTGGGAGGCGCCCGCTTCTGGGCTCACCAGTCAGATCATCAGAAACTTATGGACTCAGGGGATTGCCCTGGTCCTGGTTGTGTGATGGAACCCCTGCAATGTTTGTTAGCACGAAATAATAGGAAGAATAGGAAGAACACATGGAAGGCGGGCGATTCTGGAATTTGACGCGGGACGCGCGCGCTTTAGACCATGAAGGCCCGAGGCGCGCGCTTCCCATGTCAATTTCCAGAATGCCCAGAAAAGTGAATTATGAACAGAAACACAAGTTTAACCCTCAAGGGTCCCCAGCAGAGTCGCCACTGTAGATACCCCGGGGAACCACGGCTTGGCTAGAGCACGCAAATTACCTAGGATGTCTAATTGTGTTTTAGAGTCGCCACCCACGTTTTTGAGGAACGTAAGAAAACCTAATGTTTATGAGCCTAAGTTGATTTACGAAAACAGAGATTCTATGGGATGAGGGGTTCGGGGGTTAGGTTACGAAATAGGAAGTACTTAAACACCCATTTCGCCCGAGCAAAGTCGGTCTTGTTTGTTCAAAATTCACTTTTTAAGATAAATGTGTTCTTCCTATTAAAATGATGATAAAAAGGGTTTTTAGAGTTTGGAATGTAGGGAGATGACTCCTAGTCCAATTCAATGTAATGGAAGGACCGTTGGTGTCATGTCCCAAATGGTTTTGGGAGATTGCACATTTGATTGAAGAAGAAGAAGAAGAAGAAGAAGGAGAGGAGAAATGTTAAGACCTTTACCTATAGTATCCTTCAAAAAGAATCTCTTGTGAAGCCTTGAAGAAGAGATTGAATACTTTGTTGAAGAAGTCCAAGAAAAGTCTATGAAAGAAGTGAGTAAAAAGGTTTGAAAGTAATGATTTTCCAAGTCCTCCTCCAATGATGGATTGGAGGGGTTTTTATAGTTGAAAAGTGACTGTTTTTGGAGCCAAACGGAGTCTCCAGGAAATCTTTCCCGGGCAAAATCATGTATAATGAGCAACGGAGGGATTCTTGGGCAGAATCTGTAACTGACACGCCCCAGAAGCGCGCGCATCCCACCTAGGCGGCGGAAGGCGCGCGCGTCTGGCCTCAAGGGGCGGAGGCGCGCGACTCTGAGAAGCAATTTTTGACAGAATGGACTAGAAAGTTAGAACTGTTATTCAGTTTAGCCCCGGGACTTTAACGGAGTCCGTCTGGAACTTAACCAAAGTAACAGAAACTAACAGGAAACACTTAAAAGAGGGAGAAACACAAAATCAAGTGTGCAATCGGGGTGAGCGGTCCAAGGCGGGGTTGTGAGAGCCTGCGCCCGTACCCGCGTGGGGATCCGTGCGAAACGCGGCTGGAATCCGCTCGGTTTCTCAAAATGGTTACCCTACTTTGGTTTTGGAAAAGAAGAGTCGCCACCTCATTTTATTTTTGAAAATAGAGATAAAACCTTTTGTTTGAAAAGAAGTGGGTTCGGGGGCTAATTTACGAATAGAGAAGGTATTAAGCACTCCACTCGCCCTTTCGGTCTCTAGCATGCTTTCGCCTACGCTTGATTTTAGTTTGCCTTTTGAAAAATGTGTTTTATGCCCTAACTTTGGAAAAATGTGTGCTTTATGTACAAGGAGTCTTCCTAGCCTAGGTCGATTCATTTGATCACAACCGGGAACCGGTTTGGGTGGATTCCCGATTGGTTTTGAAAAAAGGTTTGAATCATATATACAAGTATGAGCAATTAAAGGGGGAAGGGGGAATATTGTACAAATAATACATATATACAAAAAATGGGATAAATCCCATGAAAAGAATATCCGAGTGCAAGATTGATCCTCTAGGTTCACGGGGCTGCTGTGGGTCGCCATGGATTGTACCTGTGAAACACCTATCCAAAAAGAGATCTAAAGCTTGGGATTCACTCCCAAGATGTTAGATAACATGTAAGAATTTTGGTTGGATTTATGGATAAATATTTCATGCTTAACTCATGCCAAAAACATTAACATAAAATCATCCCAGCACAGCAAAGCATTGCATATCAGATTTTGACGGACAATTTACACTATCATAACCTATGAGTCTGAGAAAAATCAAAACATGAAACTTTAAGATCACATATTGAATATGATGTACCCAAAACAGTTCGTTAATAAAACGAGTTTAAGTGCATCAAAAGGCCTCTGACATTTTCATGTCAGAATCTGGAAATGTTAGTCTGAGAGAAGACACTTGATTTATAAAATGGAAAGGGGCTTTTCCTTAGGTCATAAAATTATTTCAAGAACATGAACATCTTTATTAGTCTTTTGAGAACAAATTTCATGTTTTGACTTAGACTTGAAAATCGAGTTTTGGTAGGTTTTTGGACTTAAGAACTCAGACTAATCCAGAGTGCAGCAAGCAAGGCAGCAGTTCTGTACTACGAAAATTCCTACCAAAACATGACCCAGACATGGATGTAAACCACTAAACTTGGCAACCATCATATTCAATATGCAAGGAACAACTTTGATGTTTTGAGTTAGATCTATAAACGAAGGTAAGATAGAGTAAAAATCACATCAAAAGGCTTGATGCAAACAGCACATACTGGACAGATTAGACATGGCATGAAGATAGGTATCAAAACATGGCATAAACTTGGAATAAACCCATGAAACTTGGGGAACTCGTTTATTTATGTGTTATTAACATTATCACGCATCTATTTATGAACAAACAAGAACAAAAATGAGAATAATCATGAAAGAGGAGCAAGGGGGCAGATTATGCACAAGCTAGGTAAGAGAGCCATATCTTGCATGGATTTAAGATTTGAGCCATGAAATCAACACCAAAATAAACTTAAAACATATATGTACATATTATAACAGAGATATGAACATTTAGCATACATTAAACATGTTTATTTACAAAGTTAAAACATAGATTACATATGTAGCAAGGGAGACCTAGTCATTAGTTGACTAGGTTCCCACAAATTCATATAAAACTTACATGTTTTAAATCTATGATTTACAAGAAGTAAACTTACCTAGATTAGGGGGTGGTGTGCTTCCTTTGCTTCCAAGGGAAGGCTTCTTTTTGTTTGATTGAAGTTGTTGTTGTTGTGGTTGTTGTTGTTGTTGTTGTTGTGGTTGTTGTTGTTGTGGTTTGCTTGAGTTTGAGTAGTTGTTTTGAAGTGTTTGGAGTGGTGGTTTAGTGGTGGAGGGGTTGTGGTGTTGTGGTGGTAGTGGTGGTTGAGTGGTGGTTTGATGATGGAGGTTGTTTGGTTGAAAGAAAGTGTATGGAGGGAGTGTATGGAATGTGTGGTGAATGAATGTGTGGAGTGAATGTGTTGTTAATGAATGAGTCCCCCTTTTCTTGGATCAACCAAGGGAGTATATGGAGGAGGGAGGTGATATTTCTTGGACCAAAATTCCCCTAGAGTAGGGGTAGTATGGGGGGTGGTGTGGCTTGCCCAAAAATCATGGAAAAGGTGTGGAAAAATTGGCCAAAGCATGGGTGATGGGAGGTGAAGATGATGGGAAAGATGTGGAAAAATTAGCCAAAAGATGTGGTTTGCCTTTTGATTTTTTCTTTTATTTTTTCTTGCCTTGTGATTGGTCCATCTCCATGACTCATCCATTGCTTTGAATACCATCAGCCCACTCGTTTTGTGCATTTTTCCCGGCTCCGTCTTTTCGCTCCGTAACTGCTCCGTCGTGCGCGCTCCGATGTCCCGGTTGTCCGCGGGCCCAACATGAAAGTTGCTCGGAATATTTTTATGGTCACGCCGGTATATCTAAAATATTTTAATAAGTAAGGAAATAACATAATATAATTTTAAATGCAAAGGATGACCGGCAAAAGGCTTTTTAGGGGTGCGGGACCCGTTCCGGGCTCCGCACGCGCTATTTTTTTAGAATGTACCTGTTCACTCGGTTTTGAGCCCTGATCATGAATCCGGACATGGTTTTTCCATCCGATGCACCTATAAGGCGGTCGGTAGTCCCGAACGGCCAAATCTGGGGTTTTAGGTCAATTATTGCACTTAGACCAATTTAAGGGTTTGGTTTTAGGGGTGCGAGATCGGGGTGTCTACAGGGGTGTCTACAACTCCAAGTTAACTTAGAGTTATTTTGACAAGACATAACACATTCCTTTATGGTTGAAAAGATGATGTTTGTCTAAGGAATAAATGACTTCTTTTGAATTCTTCAATAACTGATCGGCGGTTCCACCAGGCATAAGAGCGGTTCCAAGGATTAATTTGATGAGCGGTTTCATAAGAAACTGAAGCATACGGTTACATGATTGCGGTTCCATCAAGTTGTCATCAGCGGTTCCATGAGAGACTTGAAGAGCAGTTTCATCAAAACCACAGGATGTGGTTTGATGAAAAATAAGCGACTCCATGCTGGCGGTTCTAAGATAGCACGAATGCGGTTTTAAGAACTAAACCGCTAGGTAAACCGAACTATATACTCAGCCTAGACAAACAAAAATCTAGAAATGGAATTGTCTAAAAATTGAAGTATAACTTCATCACATGCGGTCCTAAAGTCCATAAAAAGACACGTGGTATGGATCAATCAAATTAAGTGGGTGTACTAACAATGAATCCTAACAGTTCCAATTCTGAAAATATTCTTTTTGTTGACGACTCAATATTCCATCTTGAACCGAGTTCAGATTTGACTTCTTAGTCAAAAGCAGGTATTTTATGACATTTCTGTTAAAAGCAGGGCTTTTCTGGAATTTTCCAAGAAAACAGGGTTTTCTGAGGTTTTTTTGGGGATATCTCGTACGAGGGAGTGATGTCTCGTAAGAGACTTCTCTGTTTTTATGCATATCAGAGCTGATATCAGGCGCTGGAATGTGATTTTCAAAATCACTTTTCTCATTTCATTTTGAGAGATCTCAACCCTAGGCGATTTTCTTCCCAAAAATCTCCATTTTCACCAAGTTCTAGGGATTCCCAACCCTTTCAAATGGCTGGTGCACATCGTTCGCACAAGGAACACCTCTTTGGTAGGTATATAAAGGGTAAAGTGTGGGCGACGGATGAGTTGTGTCCGTTTCCCAAGGATCATATTTCTCACGCCATGCGGGCAACGAGGGTAAGGATCTCTTCCTTTGACTGAGTTTCCATGTCAATTTCGTTGTTGCATGACTCAATTCTTATTCTTTCGCAATTGATTTTGTCGACTTTTGTCAATTTTCGCCTAGAATTATCGCTGCTAGGGTTTATCATGCATGGCTGATCTTTCGATGGGATTTTACCCTTGTTGATGTTGGAAATCAATGTAGTATAGTAGTACATGATTTTGACTGTCGTTCTAGGGCAATTCTGCGATTTTGGGGTAAAATGCTTAAATGAGGATTTTACCGTTTTTTTGACATTCGTCTCTTTTGTCCTTGTTGTTTGCAGCCATTTAGAGTTATCAACAACTGTAGAGGTAGTGTGTGAGCGGTTTCTGAGAGGTGGGCAACTCTCAACGGTGAATTGAAGAACGAGATCGAGAATATGGGGCTTAAGCCCTTTTTCGACGGCTTGGTCGGTGAGAGGAGGAACACCCATGTGCTCCAGGTTATTAGGGAGCATTGGTGGGATAGTACTCACACGATGCACATGAGGTGGGGCGAGGTTACCATGACTCCCACTGACTTTCATGCCATTAATGGGCTCTTTATTGCTGGTGATCCGATTGAGGTTGATACAGACTTTTCACCTAGCAGTGATGATATGAGGCGCCTTCTGGGCTTTACTGTACGCACCTCGGGTAGTGGTGTCCCTCTTAAGGCCTTAAGGGATAAGGTGGATGCTTATGTCACCGTCAATTCAGGTCAGAAGGGTTCTCTCAACACCCGTATCGTAGCCATCTATGGTTTTCTGTGGTGGGCGTTCACTGAGATGCTATTTGCCAACTATGCGTCGACCACCTAATTCACTTTGTTGAGCTGCTTGAGGGATATGCAGCATATTACTGATGCCAGTTGGGGCATAGCTGGCTTGGCCCATTGCTAAGTGGCCATGGATGAGAGTTCGCGGAATCGGGCGAACGCTGGCTTAGGTGGCTACAACCATGCTTGGGAGGTATGACAGTTAGTCTCTGCACTACTTCTCTTTTTATTTTAGCCCCAGTTGTACTTTTTGTCTTGATAGCATTCTTAGTTTAGCCATCGTATGTTGATATTCTTCATGTTCTCCTTATTTGCAGGCTTGGGGTTACGCCATGTTCGGTCTTTACAGCTTTGACCTCAGGGATAATGATGTCATATTTCCGGATACCTTGAGGTAGCGTAGGGGTAATAGGGATACCCATGATGAGCGTGCTGAGGGGGCAGACTTACCGGTGGAGCAGATGCGGTGGTATTTTGATGAGTGGGCAGCCGTCCCGGAGGTTGCCACTGCTCTCTTTCCTTGGAGGAGTTTAGGGATTGAGCAGGCTTACTGGAAGTCGGGCCTGAGATTGATGATGATCGGCCTCGGTGGGGGATGCTTTTGCTTGGGAGAGAGGGTTTCTCGTTAGCAGGATGGTGGTAGGCTTGGTCTCATCGTCCCCTTGGATCCTCCGGCTCACATGCTTAATTCTTTCGCCATCAGGGATGAGGAGAGAGAGGACCTCATCCTTGGTCAGGTCGCCTTTGACCTCATGCATTTAGAGGCCGATTATCAGGATTTTCTAGCTCGTCTCATGCATCGGCTGATCATAGAGGGTGACCAGGCTCAGGCACAGGGGTTTGTCCATGTCCCTTTCCGTCCGCAGCTCGGACCGGTTTCGTTTTCCTACAGCATGGCTGAGGAGATAGAGAGCACCGAGGATCTTCCCGCCGAGTACGATATGCCTGAGGGACTCGTAGCTCCTGCTGACGTGACCATGTTATGATTTATGACCCCTCTTTTGTCATTTTTGTCATTCTACCATTTCATGTCTCTGTTTATTATTTGATTGAGAATTTTAATATTTCTCTTTGTTTCTTCTCAAGAGGTGCCCATTGCTGAGTACAGAGAGGTTGCGGGATGGATTGCCTAATTTATGGCCTATGCCAAGAGGGTGAAGAGAGAGACCGTGGGGCTCTTAGGTCGATTGGCTCGCCAGACAGCAGAGTCAGTTGCTTGCGGGAAGAGGCCTCGGATTGACGATTGATGATGTGGCAGCGGCGACGTCCCCTTATTTGATGCTTGAGCAGATAGCATCCCCAGTTCCCTTCTTCATTTGTGGTTGATGTATTTATTGCCTCGGCGTAGGCGAAGACAATTTTTCTTTCTCTTTGGCTTGTACCTCTGCAACAGTTAAATCCTAACTCTAACACACATACTTTTGTTAATTTTAGTTTTTATTTCTGACTGTGTAATGAATTGTTTCACATCCGGTTGGTCAACCGCGGGTTCTTTTTATGAGATGAATTCGTGTTGGGTCATTTGTATGTGATGATGAATTGTTTCGAGTGAGTTTCTGGGGTGATTGAGACATGTTTTGACTCGTCGAGTAGCCTGAATTTGAGCAGAATTTCTGCTTTCTGAACTGGGGAGATCCCTCGTACGATACATTGATGTATCGTACAAGTCATCCCTTGAATCAGCGACTGTTTCTCCTTTTTCCTCGAGGATTTGGTGCCCGAACTTGTATATAAACATCTCTAGTCCGTCCTAGAATATCATGCAGCCTTAGATCAGTTCTGGGAACTTTTCTTTTGGAGTAAAATTCTCAACCTTTTGCTCCCAATGGCCCCAAGCAAGTCCGTCCCCTCATCAATGGTTGTTGATGAATTCTCTCTAGACCCGAAGTTGGTGGAACGCTACAAGGATGACTTAGCGGCGTTCTTTTGTTCGTTTGATAAGTCTCATCAAGGGAGATTTGTAGAGATGTTCGGGTTCAAGATTCTCTTTACTTTGAAGAATCTAAAGCCGGATTGGGACCTTTTGAAAGGAGTTGCACGTTTTTGGGACCCTTCGACCCATCTTTTCAATTTTTCACTTAATGAGATGGTCCCTACTGTAGAGGAGATGTCGAGTATCTTGGATATGCCATTGACCAGAGTGATTGTGGTTCCCAAGTATTACAAGGCACCGGCGGAGTCTCTTAGGGACTTATTGAGCATAGGACTTCCCGAGGCGAAGGGTTATCTCCACAACCGTCATGTTGATCTCCACGCTTTGCCTAGGAGATTTAGGGGTCGTGTGAAGCGTACCCATGATGTGGATTCCCAATGTTGTCTCTTGGCACTGTGTTTGTTCCGGAACGTTCTTTTCATGAGCAAGTGTGGCATGGCGGACACGGATCTTGTAGACATTGTCTTGCAGGTTAGAGGACGGGCCTTCAACGTTGTTCCCCTCATCTTAGGGGAGACTCTTCATGGCCTTGATGAGTTGCACTGAACCGGCTCCATGACCCGGGGAAGTCCATTATTGTTGACTATTTGGCTTAGGGAGTATTTTAAATTGTTGAGCTCTCCGACCGAGTACTCTCCTTATACTTTCCATAGGCGGAGATTGTTAGTGAAGGATCTCAGCATCGAGGGGTGGGCCCGTCTTTTTGCGGAAGTGGAGACTGATGATATTGCTTGGTGTCCACCCTTTTGGAATGTGAAGAGGTTTGTAGCTAATACCCATGGTTACAACAGGGTCGTTCTTCCGGGCTTGAGAGATTTCTCCTTCTATTTTGCTCGAAGGGTGATGCGACAGTTCAGCCAGTAGCAGGACACTTTTGTGCTAAGGGGACGTGCTCAGGATATTTCTTTTATGGATGCGGAGTTCTCTATGAGCCTGGCTCGTGCTTGGGGGCAAGGCACCACTATGGACCGTTGGACCAATCGTCATCATGATGGAGGGAGTATTTACTTGTCAGATAAATATCTGGATTGGTTCCTCGAAGAACTCTGTCCCAATGTCGAGGGTATTGATGAGATCTGTCGTCCTTTGTTGGGGGACCGATTTGAGCCTAGCTTGAGTTTGAGGAAGAATGAAGCTAATGAGGATCCTTCTAATATCAGTGTGGATGGTACCCAAGATTTTCTGGATAGTGACTTCTATGAGAAGAGGGCGAGTGGACTTCCCGGTAAATTTTAAGCTCTTGATAGGCCTCACGTGTTCACGAGACTGACTCCCTCGGTTTTCAGCAGACTTGATGTTCCTCCCGGTTTCGAGATACCTTGGTACAAGAGGAAGAGGGAAGACAAGGCGGACCGTGGTCAAGTCCCTACCAAGTTAAGGAAGAAATAGATCCTTAGGAGTATCGAGAGATTGCTTAGATAGACCAAAGTTTAGATTTTTAGTATTTTATTTATTTTCTTTTGCAAGTTGGTAGCCCATTTTGGGAATTTTCCTATTGTTTTCTTGAAATGGATTCAATTAATAAAAGAACAAGATTTTGATTTTATTTATTGAATAGACCGGACCAAAAGGCTGCCTACGTTCTTCTTTTACATCAATTAAATAAGGAGCTCAGGTCATCGTAGTTCTTGTTCAAGAAAGAGAAAATACGTCTGTTGACTTATTGACATGCCTCGTACGAGACATGGATGTCTCATACGAGACTGTCCCTTTTTTTCTTTTTTTTTTTTAATGCACACCCTGATTTTTGCCTAGACCGCCCTTTCAGGTTTTCAATCTAGCGGGCTTCTTTTCTCGTGCTCTCTGCTCTAATTTTTGCCTAGGCCGCCCTTGCGGGTTTTCAACCTAGCGAGCTCTCCCTTTTTTTTTGAAATAGGGGACGGATCTATGAGTAGTACTTCTTCAGCTTGTCCATGTTGACGGGCTTCGGCAGTTGATCTCCATCTAAGTCTGTGAGTTGTACCGCTCCTCCGGGGAGGATCTTCTTGACTATGTAAGGACCTATCCACCTCGGTCCCCATTTTCCCATGGGGTTGAATGGTCCAGGACGATGTTCGCGTAGGACAAGGTCCCCTTATTTGACGTTTCTGGTTTTGACTTTCTTGTTGAATGCTCGGGCCATTCTTCTTTGATATGCTTGGATATGCTCGGCGGCTCGAAGTCGTCGTTCATCTAGCAGGGCTAGTTGTTCGTAGTGGCTGTTCAACCATGCGACTTTATTTACTTGGTTTTCTAGGAGAACCCTTAGCGAAGGTACTTCTAATTCTATTGGTTTTCTTTCTCAAAGTGCATGCCATTGTCGGATATCATCTCATGAGGTACCCCATATCGGCAAATGATGTTGGTCTTAATGAACTCAGCCACCTTCTTGGCATTTAAGACTTTGTAGGATTGGGCTTCGATCCATTTAGTGAAGTAGTCTACCGCGACTAATACGAACGAGTGCCCTTTGTGACCTATCAGTGAGACCTTGCTAATGACATCTATTCCCCACGTAGAGAATGGACAAGGGGATGTCATGGGGTATAACACGGATGGTGGTGCGTGCTGCAAGTTAGCATGTATCTGACACTTGTGGCATTTCTTAACCATGTCGGTGCAGTCAGCTTCCATCGTAGCCCAATAGTACCCTAGTCGGATAATTTTCTTTGATAGCATGTTGCCATTCATATGGGTTCTACAGACTCCTTGATGGACTTGGTCCATGACTTCTACGGCTTCGTGCTCATCAGCACAGAGTAGACATTGTTTGTGATGTTTCTTATAGAGCCGATCACCTATAATCACGAATTGGGTAGCGAATCTTTTGAGAGCTATCTTCGCCTTAGGTGATGTTTCTGATGGGAATGTTCTGTCTAGGAGGAAACGCCATACGTTGTAATACCATGGTTTATTGTCCAAGGTATTCACGGAAACAGAGTCACATGGTTCCTTACAGTCATGCAAGTCTATGATTGAGTGATAAGCGGGAGTCGTTCGTCTTGCGACTTTGAAGGTTTTGACTTCAGTCCATTCGGGAAACTCCACAAGTGATGCTAGCATGGCTAGCGAGTCTGCTAAGCGGTTATTATCTCTAGGAAGATAGTAGAAGGTGACTTCTCTGAACTGTTCGACAAAGTCTTGGAGATGGTCGTTGTATTTCTATAGTGTAGGATCTTGTATCTTCCACTTTTTGAGTGAGTGATAGATTATGAGTTGTGAATCACTGTACACCTCTAGCTCGGCCACATTTCTTTCCAAGGCTGCTTCAAGCCCCGCTATACAAGCTTCGTACTCAGCAATGTTTTTAGTGGCCTCGAAGTCAAGGCGGATTGTGAGTGAATTGTAGAAGTCTGAGGGATCTACTAGTAACATGCCAATACCATATCCCCGTTTATTGGCTGTGCCATCGAAAAATAATTGCCACTTATTTTCTGCTATTGCCATGATGTCTTCATCAGGGAATCGTTGGTCTTCCCCCTTCGCTTCATCACATGGAAATTCGGCTAAATGATCGGCAAAGACTATTCCTCCCACGGATTTCTGTGTGATGTAAGTGATATCGTACCCCGCGATCATAAAGTACCACTTAGCTATTCTGGAGGAGACGTGTGATTTCTCGAAGATGTACTTCATCGGGTCCATTCGGGCAATCAGTTGCATGGGAAATGCTTCCATGTATGGCTTTAGTCTCTCAGCCACCCATACCAGTACAACGCACGACTTTTCTAGCGCAGAGTAGTTCAATTCAGCCCCTTGAAAGCGACGGCTGACAAAGTAGATGGCATTCTCTCTCCTCGAGTCGGGTTGCTCTTGTGCTAGTATAGCCCCTAATGCAGTGTCATTGACTGTAAGGTACAGGATCAACAGTTTCTCCTTATGCGGTGGGACCAATACAGGAGGATTAACGAGGTACCCTTTGACTTTTTCGAAGGCCTCTTGGCACTCTTCGGTCCATTCTAGGGATGCATTCTTTTTGAGGAGTTTGAAGATGGGCTCGCACATCATCGTGAGTTGATTAATGAAATGACTGATGTATTGGAGGCGACCCATAAATACCTTTACTTCTTTCTGCGTCTTAGGTGGAGGCATGTCAATGATGGCTTTGATCTTGGCGGGGTCAGCTTCTATACCACGCTCGGTGACCATGTACCCAAGGACTTTTCCTTTCACTACCCCAAATGTGCACTTGGCTGGATTAAGTCTCATCTTGTGGTGTCTCAACCTTTCGAGGAATTTTCTAAGGTCAACAAAGTGCTGTCCATCGGAGCCTTTAGAGCGTATGATCATGTCATCCACGTACACCTCCATTTCTTTATGTATCATGTCATGGAACAGTGCAGTTACAACTCTCTCATAGGTGTCTCTGGTATTCTTGAGCCCGAATGGCATGACTGTATAACAAAAAGTCCCCCACGGTGTGGTAAATGCCATTTTGTGATGATCTTCTTCAGCCATAAGGATTTGATTATACCCAATGAATCCGTCTACGAATGAACGGACCTCGTACTTCGCGGTATTGTCGATAAGCATATCTATGTTGGGAAGGGGGGAGTCGTCCTTTGGAGAGGCCCTGTTGAGATCACGGAAATCTACTCAGACACAGACCTTCCCATTTTCTTTGGACACTTGCACAGTATTAGCCAACCAGTTTGGATACTCTATCACTTTGATGAACCCGACACTCAGGAGTTTCTCTATCTCTTGCTTGACTTGTACCGACCACTCTGGCTTGATTCTTCGGAGTTTCTTCTTGACTGGCTTTGAATCGGGAAGCAGCGGTATCTTATGTTCAATAATCGAATTAGACAGCCCTGGCATATCTTTGTAGGACCACGCGAACACATCTACGAATTCTCGGAGAAGCGCTATGAGGGCTTGTCGGTCTTCCCCCTTGAAGAAACTGCCAATCTTGGTCTCTTTCGGATCATCATCCGTCCCCAGATTAACTGTTTGCATTTCTTCGGCATCAATTGGACCATTCCCGCCATGATGACCTACTTGCTTATTAATTTCTTTTAAAATTTGTTCATTTTCTTGATCTATCTCGTCATATGACTCATTATTATCTAATTCGTTAGAGTTATTAGTTAATTCATCATTTATGACGCTTGCAATCTCATGATACTCGGAAAGATCTATTTTTTCATTAAGGAAGTAGGGGAATACACGTTCCGCGATGGCATCCAAGTCCTCTTGGGTGAGCTCATCGGTAGCGGTATCCGATTCTAAGGTAAGAGTTGCAAATTTTCTTTCCCTATGGGGATGGGAAGTACATCCTAACTCCTTGATCAGGAAGTCTTCACTTTCTATGGGTCCCCCAATTGTGTACCAGTTCTGGATAGGCTTGTCATTATTCTCGATGAGCTTGGTGTAGTCTTGCTTTGGAGCTTCCCCCTTGTCTATCACATTTATCTGAGTGTCCTCTAGCTTGCAGAGGTTGAGAAATTGGCGCAGTAGGTCTTCTCCCAACACAAAGTCCCATTCGTTGAATACTTCAGCCTTGGTACCCCCTAATTCTCGAGGTAGCCACGAGAATTGCATCGGTTCTGTCTCCAGTGAGTATGGATCACAATCACTGAAGATTTCAAAGCCCGGTTGGCGCTTCCCCTATGGTCGATCCATGGTTCAGGGAACATGAAGTATGGCAAGTTTTCCCCCTCGCGTACAAAGTACCCATTTAGAGTCTTTCGGTAGGGTGGTGCTAATGGCACTATGTATGAAGTTCAACCCCTTTCCTCCTTAGGGATGTTCTTAAGTGGTGACTCATACCCTAGACCATATTCAGAGGGTTATAGAACGACAGGTGGTGGTTCTTTGATTCCTTGTAAATTTTTGCCAAGTCCGAGACCGGGGAAGTATCCTTCTTTTAGTATCATATTAAGCACAGGGCGTGTTTCAGAGAATGGAATTGCCTTTGAGTAGTCATTTTCACTGCGCGCTTCTATCATTTCTACGCTACTTTTCTTTTGGATTAAAGACAATAATGTAGAAAACTCAAAAGAAAACTACTATTATTGAAAGAAAGAGTTGAAACAGATAGGAGGGCATGCTCTCACCCACAATGTTTCTCGGGTGAGTAGGATACCTTTTTATTCTAAAAGGAAATAAACAACTGGTCTAGTCTAACTAATAGAAACGAAAAGAAGCAACTAATCTATTGAAAAAAGAGGACAACTAGTCTAATAAATCTTTAACTAATGAAGCAGAAAAGAAGCGTGAGATTTGGATTCTTCATTCTTCAATACGAAGCCGATTCCATTGCCTATTATTTGGAGAGTGCCTCGGTCTATAAGATCTTGGATCTTATCCCTTATGTTGTTGCACTTGTCGGTGTGGTGACCACGGCACTGATGATAGTAGCAATATAAGTGTAAAGCCTTTCCGTCTCCCTCGTACTTGGGTTTGTACCCTTTCATCGGTGTGAGTTTTCCTTCCCTTTCGAGCTCACGAAACACTCTGTCGAGTCGGATTTGGCTCAAATCAGCGTAAGCTCTTTGCGGCTTGGGCTGGAGGCTTTATATGATGCTTTCGTAGTGGTCCCTCATAACATTGAGGTGGTGGCTATGTTCCTCTTCCATTTTCTCTTTTAGGTCCTGGTAGAGTAGGCTGATGCAATGTTTTACTTCTGTATCGATGGTTTCTTCTTGGCTTTCTTCTAAGTCTTGGGCCCTCTTGACAGCAGCATTGTACCACTTATTCATTTCATTGTACTCGGCTTGTAATATTTCAAGCTTGCTATCGTCAATCACTTTCTCAATCTCAGCCCAGTCTTTCTCGCTTTGCTTGTTACGCTGTTTGACTTGGTCATTAGCGTTTTGACCATGAGCAACGTATGAGGCGTAATCAAGTCCTCTAAAACAAAACTCTTGGGTGATGTTGATTTCAGGGAGATCACTTTCAGTCAAGCTTTCCTTCCACCCTCCGGTGGCGTCCATTCTGAAGCGAAGACTTTGGGAGATTTCTCAGAGAGACATTCTTTCGTGAGACAATGTGTTTGGATGGTGGAGCTACCTTGCTGATCGGACGGACCTAGAGTTCAGATATTGTGTCAAATCCAGGCTAGGGTCCCAACAAGTCGGCCTTTATGAGATTAGGGTTGACCAATACGGCAGAAACACAGAAAAGGGAGGATGTCTCGTACGAGACATGGATGTCTCGTACGAGGCATCCAAGCTGACAGTCAGATTGCAGGTTTTAATCCTATTTGGTCGGACGGAATTCAATCCATTTTGATGGTTACTATCTAGTTCATCCTGGAACAGTGGATTCTGTCACCCTAGAATATGAGCCCCTTGTTTTTCACCTGTATTGCACTCTCCCAAACGGACAATTTGGGCAAAGGTCCCATATTCTCATCGGAATCCACCATTCGAATTAACCAAACCTAAGTGATTCCGTAGTTGTTTTGCACTTTGTTAAACAACTCTTTTAATGCAATCAAACTTTATGAATTCTTGTAAGGGACAACCGAAAGGGACATTGTCAAACACATGATCTTGATGGTGAAAGAGACTAGACTCAATGAACGTAGAAAAATTCTCAATTTCACCATCTCAATCCTTTGTTTGACAATTTAACCGAAGGGACATTCGTCAAGAATTCATGAAGGGAGTATTACAGATTGTAGGAGAAGCGTTATCTTGGTTAAGGATTAAAATAACCCTAAGAATCGAACCGACCGGTCCAGAGGAGTGTTCTATTGACTAGTATGTATGCATGAGGCTGATGCAGGGCTTACGGCTAAGGCTCCCCATGAACACAGTCTAGGAGCGTGTCACGGAGTGGGTACACCATATTTGGAGAGACCGGCGAGTGCTACTCGTAGAGTGGGTGTGCTGACCGACATCCGTCCTCCGATTGGGACCCGGTTATAGGGTATGTAGTGCAATTATTCCACATGAGTGCACGTGTGTGAGAGTCAAGTTCTAGGTGTCAAAGAGAAAATAGAAAGTGTTTGTTTGAAAGCAAAACAGAAAACAAGCAATGGCCGGGCCAAGTGGCTACCTACATTTCCCTCTTGTAGAGGAACTCAGGTCGTCGTAGTTCACACATAAAGCATAACAAAAGCAAAGCAAGAAATATTTCAAGTTAGAAAATACTCCTGCAAAACAAGGGTTAGCTTTACGATATACGGGGAGTTTCTTTGTCGTTAGGAAGGTCCTAAGATTCAGAAACAGGGGGGAGGACAGATGTCACGACCCGAAATCTAGGCTCGAGCATTATGTAATAAATAGCATTTTATGGGACCCGAATCATCTTTGTCGGAAAGATCGATAGGTCGCATCTATTTGGAGTGTAAGTTAATTATGTGTTTAATTATTTGCTTATATTATGGTTGAGTTTAAATTGTATTTATTTGATTTAAATGGTATCTTTGTCGGTTTGGGAATGTGGTTCCATTTCTTTTGTATTGCTCGTTTATTTTTGGTGCATTTATTTATTGGTTCCCTTACTTTTGGAACCTTAAGATTGGTTTATTTAAGCTAGATATGGAATTTGATTAAGTACATTTTGGGAATGTGGTCCATCTTTGATGTGTGGTTTATATTTACCTTTGTGGTGATTTATTTGGATTGGTTCCCTACTTTGGAACCTTAAGTTGTTTATTTAAGCTAGTATTTATTACTTAGCATTTATTTGAAAGTCCAGCTGGTATTTTGTGTGTGGGCGATGCGAAACATTATGATGGCACGGCCAAGTCCATTGTGATGTTGACCATGTTTTGCCCCATTATTACCCTCCTCCAGATTGGCCTTGGATGTGAGAAGAGCTAGCTCCTTTGTGTGCATTTTAGCTTTACTTGGAGCATGACTTTGTGGCATGTCTCCCGTCCCTTGTGACACTTCTTTTGGTTATTGGTTCCGGTACCGGGGTTTTCTCTTCGGCTTTCATGCTATTATGAAGATGATGATTTGTTGATTAGTGAAGCTGCGCAGCGATCATTTATTTGGATGTTCCGGTTTGGAAAACCTTGGCTATATCCTTTGTTATGTGTTTATTTCCGCTGCTATCTGTTATGTGATAAATGCTATGTGCTATGTGATATTTATTATTGCTTATCGCTTCGTGCATCATAGCATGTCATGTAGTTGCATTAGTAACTTATTGAGATTTATCTCACCCCCTTTTCTTTTATCTTTGTTTTTTTCCTTAACCCCCCCCCAGGTGCTAAGGATTAGTCTCGCTGATCACGAGAAAGAGGACGTCGAGTGTGGATACATTCTTTTGGGGAAGGTTGTTATAGGTTGGTTTACATTATATAAATGTGTAACCTTTTGGGATAGTTGTACCAAACAATGACGTCACTAAGAATTGTATATTTGTATTTTGTTGGGCATAAACTTGTGGAAGTTTATGATAAGTTGTAATTGGTTTTTATCAAACTTGGTTTTGTAAAACTTTGGATCATCCCCTTTTGGTTTCAAATGAAATTTTTAACTTCGGTATTTCACAGTTTTGGTTTTAGAGTCGACGTCCAGATCGCGGTCTCGGGCCCGCGGGGTCCGGGGTCGCGACAGTTGGTATCAGAGCTATGCATTAGCTCTAAGTATAAGTCTAGGTGGATTAGTATGACCTAGGAGGGTAGTAGTGTGCGGAGTGATTAACGGTTGATGTTTTATGCAGGTACTTGTTTACAATAGTTCGTAGAAGGAGTGGTGAAGGTAGTACCGGTAATGCAAATCAGAATGATACAAGGGAAGAAGCACGTGCTATGTTTCAAGGCATGTTCGAGGCGGCCATGAAGGCCATACATGATCAAGGTCCGAGGGTAGAGCAAGCACCACCCCGTTATGGTTTGGAGCAATTTCTGAAACTGAAGCCGGTTGAATTCAATGGGGAACCCGATGTAAGGAAAGCTGAGTTGTGGATTGAGTCGATGGAGAAGATTTATGAGGTATTTGGGTGCACGGATGAGGACAAGGTCCGGTTCGCGGCTTACAAAGTTGTGGGAGCCGCCGAGCATTGGTGGAAGGGTGTTAAAGCTACTTGGGATGATACTCACACGGTGTATGCGTGGGAGTTGTTTGTGCGCAAATTCAAGGAGCATTTCATTCCGGTTGTTGATCAGAACCGAAAGGAGATCGAGCTACTCAACCTGGAGCAAGGATTGTTGTCTATAGCACAATACTCGGCTAAGTTCATAGAATTAGCCCGGTATTGGGACTATTTGGTGAGGACCGAGGAACAAAAAGCTATGAGATTCATTCGGGGATTGAAGACCTCCATCCGTACTCAACTTATAGCCCAGAGGATTGTGACATTTCAGGATGCGGTAGACCGTGCCTATCTTATAGAGCAAGATATTGGGGAACATAAGAGGAAGACCGAGGTGGCCAACCCGAGAAATCAAGGAGCGCAGAGCAAGTCACAACAAAGGATTGATAATCGAGGTAACTTTGGGGGACAATCTCAGTCCCGAGGGCAACCGATCCCAAGGAACCCGGGTACCACTTCCGGGAACCAAGGGAACCAAATTAGGAGGCTTTGTTCGTATTGTCAAAGGGAAGGTCATTCTGAGGACCGTTGTTGGAAGAAGCAAGGAAGGTGTACCAACTGTGGTCAAATGGGGCACTTCGCAAGGGATTGTACTAGAGGTAAAGGACAAGCATCCGGTTCAGGAGTTGATAATAATCAGGGTCAGAAAAAGGATGCCGCTGGGAAGCCCAAAGTTCAAGGGAAGGTTTATGCCATGAATCAACAACAAGCGACCGATGATCCTTCTGTTATTGGAGGTATTGTTTCTGTGTCTAATGTGAGCGCACGAGCGTTAATAGATCCAGGATCATCTCATTCATACATTTCTGTGCAATTTGCTTCCATGTTAAATGTTGCATTCGAGTCTTTACCGTACGTGCTAGAGGTGTCGACCCCTATAGGAGAATGCTTGATTTCTGATCGAGTCCTTCGTGCTTGTGATGTGGTTATTTGTGGTCGTGTCCTTTGTGCGGATTTGGTAGTTCTTCTATCCAAGACTTTGATGTCATTTTAGGTATGGATTGGTTGAGCAAGTTTCATGCTTCCGTTGATTGCCGTAAGAAAACTGTTACTTTTTCTATTCCCGATGTGCCTAAATTTGTGTTTGAGGCTAGTCCTCTGAGTAGAAGGGTTCGCTTAATTTCTTATTTGAAAGCGAGAAAATTATTGCATAGTGGTTGTGAGGGGTATTTGGCTAGTGTTCTTGATACTAGGAAGGAATCCCCTAGTTTTGATAGTGTTCGGGTAGTCCGGGAATTTCCCGATGTTTTCTCTACCGAGTACGATATGCCTCCCGATCGTGAGATTGAATTTTGTATAGATCTTTTGCCGGGTACGGCTCCAATTTCGAAAAGCACCTTATAGGTTAGCTCCCGCAGAGTTGAAGGAATTGAAGGTTCAATTGCAAGAGTTACTGGATCGAGGGTTTATCCGCCCTAGTGTTTCCCCGTGGGGAGCACCGGTTTTGTTCGTGCAGAAGAAAGATGGTTCATTGAGATTGTGTATAGATTACCGGAAGTTGAATCAGGTTACGGTGAAGAACAAGTATCCTCTACCGCACATTGATGATTTGTTTGATCAGCTTCAAGGGTCCGTGGTTTTCTCTAAACTTGATTTGAGGAGTGGGTACCATCAGTTGAAGGTTCGATCGGAGGATATTCCGAAGACTGCCTTTCGCACTCGTTATGGTCATTATGAGTTCTTGGTTATGCCGTTTGGGTTGACTAACGCGCCGGCAGTATTTATGGATTTGATGAACCGAGTTTTCCATCCATATCTTGATTCGTTCGTGGTAGTCTTCATCGACGACATTCTTTCTTATTCAAAATCTCGGGAGAAGCATGAACAACATTTGAGGACAGTTCTATCCGTTCTTGCGAGGGAGAAATTATTTGCGAAGTTTAGTAAATGCGAATTTTGGCTCGAGAAGGTGTCATTTCTGGGCCATGTGATTTCTAAAGATGGGATTTCGGTGGATCCGTCAAAGATAGAGGCAATAGTGGATTGGAAGAGACCCGAGTCAGTGACAGAGATTAGAAGCTTTCTTGGTTTAGCCGGGTATTACCGAAGATTTATTGAGGGGTTTTCGAGGATTGCTACTCCGATGACTCAGTTGACCCGGAAGAATGTCCCGTTTGTGTGGACCGAGAAATGTGACAAGAGTTTCGAGGAATTGAAGGAGAGGTTGACTACCGCACCGATCTTGACTTTGCCTAATGGGAGCGATGGCCTAGTGATTTATAGTGATGCTTCGAAAGAGGGTTTGGGTTGTGTGTTGATGCAGAATGGGAAAGTAATTGCGTATGCTTCGAGGAAGTTGACCCCGAGTGAACAGAATTACCCGACTCATGATATGGAGTTAGCCGCTATTGTCTTTGCGTTGCACAAATGGAAGCACTACCTTTATGGGGCAAAGTTTGAAATTTTTACCGATCACAAGAGTTTGAGGTACCTTTTCTCCCAGAAAGAGTTGAATAATAGGCAGCGTCGATGGATGGAATTGTTGAAGGATTATGATTGTACGATTTCTTATCATCCGGGGAAGGCGAATGTGGTAGCCGATGCGATTAGTAGGAAATCTTATGTGGCTTCGATGATGGTCCGTGAATGGAAAATGCTTGAGGATGTTCGAGATTGGTCTCCTCGTGAATCGAGACATGGGGCTATTTTTGCGAATATTAGGGTGTCTCCGACCCTAATTCAGGGGATAAAGGAAGCTCAGAAAGAGGATCCCGAGTTGGTGAAAATAATGGGTAAATTGAAGGAAAAGAATTTCGAGGATTTTTCTGTTAGCCCGAGTGGAGTGTTGACTTTTCGTGGCCGTTTGTGTGTTCCGGATGTTGATGGAATTAAACAGGGAGTTCTTGATGAGGGTCACAAATCGAGGTATACTATTCATTCGGGCAGTACGAAGATGTATCAGGATTTGAAGCAACAATTTTGGTGGATTAATATGAAGAGGGCAATAGCCGAGTATGTTTCGAAGTGTTTAACTTGTCAACAGGTCAAAGCCGAGCATCAGAGACCCGCGGGACTACTTCAGCCGTTAGAGATTCCCGAGTGGAAATGGGAGCATGTGACTATGGATTTCGTTACGGGACTACCTCGTACCCGTAGGAAGTATGACAGTGTTTGGGTAATAGTGGATAGATTGACCAAGAGTGCCCATTTCTTGCCTATTGACATCAGATATTCGATGGAGAAGCTTGCGACCCTTTATATCGATGAGATCGTTAGATTGCATGGGGTTCCGGTTAGCATTGTGTCAGATCGAGACCCGAGGTTTACTTCTTGGTTCTGGAAGGCGTTTCAAGAAGCTTTGGATACAGATTTGTGTTTTAGTACATCTTTTCATCCCCAGACCGACGGTCAATCCGAGAGGACTATTCAAATTTTGGAGGATATGTTGCGAGCTTGTTTGATAGACTTTTTTGATTCTTGGGATTCGCACCTACCGTTAGTGGAATTCTCTTACAACAACAGTTATCAGGCTAGTATCGAGATGGCACCGTATGAGGCCTTATATGGAAGAAAATGTAGATCGCCTATTTGTTGGGATGAGGTTGGTGAAGCGACGATCGTGGGTATTGATTTGCTTCGGGATTCAGTTGAAAAGGTTAGAGTTATCCGGGATAGATTGAAGACAGCCCAGAGTCGACATAAGAGCTATGCAGATAACCGAAGGCGAGATCTTAGTTTTCAGACCGGTGATTTGGTGTTCTTGAAGGTATCTCCGAAGGTGGGTATTCGTAGGTTTGGGAAGAAAGGCAAGTTGGCTCCGAGGTTTATTGGCCCGTTTGAGGTTTTGGGAAAGGTTGGACTTCTTGCGTATCGACTCGCGTTACCATCATCTTTAGACCGGTTGCACAACGTTTTCCACGTTTCTATGCTTCGGAGGTATGTTCATGATCCATCTCACGTGTTACCGAGGGTACCGGAGGATATTGAGCCCGATATGACTTATGAGGAACGACCGGTTCGGATCTTAGATTCTAAAGTCCAAGAGTTGAGGAACAAAAGCATTGCGTTGGTTCGAGTTCTTTGGAGGAATCATCATATCAAGGAGTCGACGTGGGAGCTCCGAGATGAGATCGAGAGGAAATTTCCGTGGCTTTTTGTTTAAGGTGAGTCTCGTTAAAATTCGGGTCGAATTTTCTTTAAGGGGGAGTGAATGTCACGACCCGAAATCTAGGCTCTATTTTATTAGTAATAAATAATTATTATTTAATTATTTGCTTAATTATTTATTTAAATTATTATTTATTTAAATATTTATGTGTGCATTTTATGTGTTATAATAATTATGCCTAGCATTTTATTTGGGTCATTTGTGCTAATGTAGAAATATTGGGTCTTAGTTGTTAGTGGGGAGTATTGAGTTGGGTAGTATTAGAGGAGGGGGTCTATGTGTAAGTTTTTTTTTTAAATCATACTCCTACCCTCTCCCTACACCTCCTTCTCCCTCATACACTCCACCTCCCTCATCATCTTTCCCAGCCATCTCTCTCCCCTCTCTCTTGGTTTTGGGTAAGTTTTCTTCCTTTACTTCTCTCTTCATTTTCTTCATCTTCCTCTCATAATCTCTCATTTCTTAAAACATGAACCTTGTTTAGATCGTCGATAGGATCGCGTAGAATCAAAAATATTTGAAATCCATCAACTTTGAGATTTATCAAGTAAGTTACTTTTCCCCCATTTTTATGCTAAATTGTTCATATCATGTTTATATAATGCTTGATGTGTTATATTTGAAGTTTGGTTGAGTTTAGGATTTATTTTGAATTTATTTGAGTTTTTGGGCAAAAATGGTGAAATCTTGAATGTGGGGATTTGGTGTCGGTTTGGGTGATTAAAGGGTGTTATTTAGGTTCCCTTTAGGTTGGATGTTATTTAGAAGCTTTAGAAATGTATTGGAAAGCTTTGAGTTTGATGTTTTAATGAAGGATTGAGGTTTTGGTCGAAAATGGCATTACCCAGCCCTGTTCTTGGCCAGTGCGTAGACCAGGCGCCCGCCCGCCTTGACCCAGGCGCCCGCCTGCACCCCTTTTTCCTGCGGCCTGACCTTCTGGCCAAACAAGCGCGCGCCTGCCCCTGCCCGAGCGCCCGCCCGCCCGCCTGCTTGGGAATTTTGCCCTTTTGCTTGGTTTATTAGTTAGGGCTTAACTAGTGGAGGTTTAATTCTTCTAATTAACTTAAGATAACACCGTGGAACACTTTATTAAGTGGAATTGATTCTTATATGAATAAATATGATATGGAATTTGATTAAGTATCATTTTGGGAATGTGGTCCATCTTTGATGTGTGGTTTATATTGGTTTACCTTTGTGGTGATTTATTTGGATTGGTTCCCTACTTTGGAACCTTAAGTTGTTTATTTAAGCTAGTATTTATTACTTAGCATTTATTTGAAAGTCCAGCTGGTATTTTGTGTGTGTTTGGGCGATGCGAAACATTATGATGGCACGGACAAGTCCATTGTGATGTTGACCATCGTTTTGCCCCATTATTACCCTCCTCCAGATTGGCCTTGGATGTGAGAAGAGCTAGCTCCTTTGTGTGCATTTTAGCTTTACTTGGAGCATGACTTTGTGGCATGTCTCCCGTCCCTTGTGACACTTCTTTTGGTTATTGGTTCCGGTACCGGGGTTTTCTCTTCGGCTTTCATGCTATTATGAAGATGATGATTTGTTGATTAGTGAAGCTGCGCAGCGATCCTTTATTTGGATGTTCCGGTTTGGAAAACCTTGGCTATATCCTTTGTTATGTGTTTATTTCCGCTGCTATCTGTTATGTGATAAATGCTATGTGCTATGTGATATTTATTATTGCTTATCGCTTCGTGCATCATAGCATGTCATGTAGTTGCATTAGTAACTTATTGAGATTTATCTCACCCCCTTTTCTTTTATCTTTGTTTTTTTCCTTAACCCCCCCCCCCCCAGGTGCTAAGGATTAGTCTCGCTGATCACGAGAAAGAGGACGTCGAGTGTGGATACATTCTTTTGGGGAAGGTTGTTATAGGTTGGTTTACATTATATAAATGTGTAACCTTTTGGGATAGTTGTACCAAACAATGACGTCACTAAGAATTGTATATTTGTATTTTGTTGGGCATAAACTTGTGGAAGTTTATGATAAGTTGTAATTGGTTTTTATCAAACTTGGTTTTGTAAAACTTTGGATCATCCCCTTTTGGTTTCAAATGAAATTTTTAACTTCGGTATTTCACAGTTTTGGTTTTAGAGTCGACGTCCAGATCGCGGTCTCGGGCCCGCGGGGTCCGGGGTCGCGACAACAGATCTGGAACCCTGTGTGTGTGTTTGAACCGAACAGAATTCCTTTTTCAAACCAGGAGTAACCAGACTGTCGGACAGAACTGAGATGTCTCGTACGAGATATATATCCCTCGTACGAGGCATCCAAGTCTGGGATCAGAAAACAGTACAGAAAATGCAGAATTCTAAGAACAACGATGATTTTTTCGACGCAAGTCTAACCCTCTTACTGTGATAATCCTCAGTGGAGTCGCCACTGTTTGCGTGCGTCCACCTCGCGGGTGCGGGTTCGGTTGTAGGTAGTTGGTTGTGCTTGGATTGTATGAGTCGCCACCATGTTTAACGGAACACGGACCGTGAGATCTTGGATTCGGGGGTTAAGTTATGGATTGGGAAGGTCAAGGAGCACCCAATCCACCCAATCTAGGATTGGTCTTGCTAAGAAATCATCATCGTTGTCTCAGAATTAGGCAAAATATGTACTAAAGAAGCCAAATAAATAATTTCTTATTTATTTGGAATGTCAGATCATATGCTTCTAGACCATCTCCATGATTCGGAGAGGCTCTAGGCTGATCCTTTTGATAGAATCACACTACTTCAAAGCAAAGAGAGAGATAAGGAGGAAGAAAACAAGGAATTACCTAAGCGTTCTTCGAGAATCCTATGGATGGCCTTGACAAAAGGCCTTGATAATCCAAAGAACTTGGCTTGATTTATGTTATGCTCCTCTGAATTTCGTGGGTATGAGAGAGAGGCTAATTATGAGGGTGTGTTTGATCAGATTATGAGTGGTTTAGGGAGGAGGAATAACCATTAGGGTTTTATTACCAATGATTACCCATTTTTATGTTAAAAACCTTTATTTATAGGGTTTTGAGACTTAGGGGGAAAGTCAAGGAGGTAAATTTGGATGGGAATCAAAGACTCAATTCCCAAGAGGTTAAATTTGGACTCTCGGATCGTCCTTTCCAACTTTCCCAATTTGAGGAGTGTTTGCCAAGAAACGGGGTTGAGATCAACAAGGAAACTGCTGAAAACTCGACTGTCAAGGGAGATGTCTCGTATGAGGAATCTTGTGCTGGAATCACAATGTTGCCCTCCGCAAAAGTTTTAATGTTCGTTTTGGCCCCTGACTAACGAAGTCAGTCAGAAACTTGACGAGACATGTCCAACTTAACGAGTTTCGACCCAAATCAAAGGCGAGACACAGAAGTAGTGTGATTATGGATGAATGTTCAAAATGGGGTGTCTACAATTGCACCAAAACTTTCATCAGTTATCCATAAACCAAGCATCATATGGAGTACCAGTACTATTTAAGCTCTACTGACACCAGGATTCAGATCCAAATTATTGATTCAACCTTCTTCTCATACCTCCTTTCCCAAATGATCATATTTTCTAGGAATTTAAGTTATTGGGGGATATAGGAGGTAACGTAACTGACACAACTATAATTTGAAAGATCACTCTTCCAACCGTGTGAACCTACATTCGCATTGCAAGGCAAGAAAGAGATTGCCACTGAGTCCAAATAATCATCAAACTAGACAATTTGCTTACATTCTAAACCAGACGAGATAATCTCGAATTATTAAAACTTAATTCCTTGGGGTGCATTAGATGGGATTCTTTTCAGTTCAACAGGGAGTTTGACATTTCATAATCAATTTCTTTATTATTGCTAAATAATTTACTCCTTCCATCCCAAAACGGATGTCCAAATTTTGTCAAGATAATCTTTTGATCATCAGAACAAAATATGGACATTCATTTTGGGACGGAGGGAAAACAACATAACTAGTTTCAAATTCCTATAACAACAGAAGATTGACTATCTTTATGAGCTTATCATTAAGCAATGTTTGGTAAAAGGGTTTTAGATATAAAAGAACTGCATGTATCTTGTCAGAGGCTGCACTTTTTAAACCATTAGCTTTATTGGATGGTGTTAGCCAGGAGATGTCCGATGATACACTGCAATCCTACTGAATTAATGTTGGATATTATGCCCTAGACCCTTGAGAAAAGCTTATGTGTTACATCATCTCTTCATTTGTTATATAGATAACAAGATAGATTATTATATCTTTTGCATGCTTATTATAATAATCATTATCCCTAGCACTTACGAAGAGCTAGCATAGGATGCGAATTAAAATTGTGGGTACTTGTTGGAGAACAAGGTACTGGATTGACCCGTTATGAGATTTATGTCATGGTCAAATGTCAAAATTAAAACTCATAATAGTTATATCATTTGATATCCTTAGAGCTGAGATTATCATGGTCTTCCACATGATGAACATTGTGTTTGGCGTACTCAAACGCTACCCTTAACCAGGTAGTTATAAAGGCTACAATTGGAACAATCGGATTCTTGTAGGGAAGAATGATAAGTCAAGATGGGATTTGTCCCTCTCTCAAGAGAGATATATGCTTGGCCACTCGATGAGTAAGATTGATGATAGTATATGGCCATACCTAAGTGAATTGATGTAATCAATGTCAGTTGCTCATATCAATCTACTCGGGATCGAGAAAGCATTGGACAACATAAGTTGACGTGGACCATGACTTATGTCCAATATGATATCGCGTGACAAAGGGATTGTAATATGTTCTATAAGGTAACTTTGGACTTTCAAAGTTATACTATTTGGGTAGTCATAATGGATTGTTAGAGTCCGCTTATGACTTACGAGTTCTGACTTGTCCGAACTCGTTGCCAACTTAGTATAATCCTATTGGGTCACCCAAAGGACGGATTGGAAAAAGGCTGAAAATCTGGGAACTACATACTGGCTTTGGTACGGCTGGCTAGGAGTCGTACGGCTGCCTAGTCCGGCCCAGTCCAGATTCTGCAGATTCTTTATTTGATAAGGAATACCGAGTCCCAATGGAATTAAGTCAAACCTTTATATAAATATATGGTGCCGGGTTTGACAGCCCTAATAGTTGATTTAAGAAATCAATAAGAATTGTTTGAGAAACAATAAAACATAGAGGGAAAGGATTATTTATTTTGAGATTTAAAATCATCAATATTGGTTTGACAAATATTTGACCAAATGTCATTGTTAATTCCATTCAATAAAAATGATTTGCAAATAATTAATCTACGTTTTGAGTAGATTAACGTAGTATATTTACTTTCTCAAAACTAATTTTGGGTGAATGAGAGATTAATTGTTGAAAGTTGCAACTTAGTATTAATTGTTGAAGAAAAATGGGAATGGAAAGCCATATCCCACATTGCTAATAAAGGGGAATTGCAGGCTCCATATTAATGTGAGCATCTAAGGAGGAGTCATCAAATGGTTCCCTCGTTGGGCCAACCAAGTGGACCATTGGGCCATCCATGGAACTAGTGGCCCTATAGGGCCAATTTTGGACTAGCTCCAAATTGACACACAACCTGCGAAGCGCGCGAAGGGCGGAATGAGCGGTTTAGGGCGCACTTTGAACTTTTTACTTCGCACGTACGCATCGGTCGCTGGGAGTTGTGGAGACTTAAACGTTTGACAAAATTGGTCTCAGTGGTGGTATAACCAGTGGTTCAATTGGTCTGGTGTGTGTGGGATCGATTAAGGGGCTGCTTGGGCTTGGTTCCGGGTTATGGGCTTAGACGGCCCAGTCCAAGTAAGCGCTGGGTCAGGAAGATTCTAGAAGGATTTGGGCGGATTAGATTCGCTGATCAGAGCAAAAGGTTGTGTCGTATCAGTTGTAACCGCCGGAGCGACCCACGTCCCTTCGAGCGGATGGGTCGGACTGACTCGGTCAATCCGTTAGATTTCCACCTTCCATCTAGATCTGATCCAACGGCCTAGATTCCACCATATGCCAATTATGCCCTTTCCAAAGGACATCCCTGACTCTTCAATTAGTATAAATAGACCCCTTCAGTTGCATTTCATTTCATCCAGAATTCATAAAGCATTTTAAAGTTCTAAAAAGCATCCTAGCATTCTTAGAGTTTCTAGTTAAGTCCGAGAAGATCCCAAATATCAAGTAGTTTGCTGATACTTCCATTGTTTTGCTACAATCCGAAGTCAGTTAGTCGTTGTATCTTGAAGACATTTGCCGAAGACTGTTAAGCACTGTTATACAGGGCAATTTCTTCTTAAGGAGAAAGAGTCCAACTCTTGCCTCAACTATGGAGAAAGTCTGTCCCTAATTTATTTATTTATTAAAGTCATTTTCAGGTATGCCATTACAATTTACCAACAGAAGGTTAAAGTGAGTGTTCTTGAGTGGTAGGATGATAGAGAGAAGATGAGTGAAGTGTGTGTTGCTTGTATGTTGATTATGTGATCTCTCTATGGTGAATGTGTTTCTGCTATGGTTAAAATGGATTAGAGGAGGTATAATATGGATGGGGGAGGAGGTGAATGACCTTAGGTTACCCTTTCTTAGGCCTAGGAGGTGGTTTAGGGGTCAACAACTCGGGTAAGAATGGTTGGAAGTCCCCTTAATGTGACATGAATGACCAAGTTGATAAATGGAAAAACAGATCTGCCAGCAGGCCTTAGGGGAGCCGTACGGCTTGCTTGGGGGGTGTACTACCCTCTAGGAGCCGTAAGGTGGTGTTGGGGCACCTTGGGGCAATACAAATTTCCCACGTGTTGCGCTCCGATCGGCCCCTTCCTTATCCAATTGCCCAACCACTTGCAGCCACTTGCTCATCAATGGTTGGACTTCATTACTTCATGGCATGAATTTGTTTGACGTAGATGATCCACAATGAAGCTTCTGGTATTGGTTTCGCAACAATCCAAGTTTTGTCCGGGTATGCGCACTTCGGTATCCCGATTGTCCGCGGGCCCAACATGAAAGTTGCTCGAAATAATTTTGTGATCACGTTGGTCTATCTGAAATATGTTTATCAGTATCAAGGGTTCTGGATATCAGTATCAAAGGTTCCGGCCATCAGTCATCACTTTAAAGTATTTCAAAATGCTCACTTACTATCAAAAACACTACAACTGGCTATTAAAAACACTAGAACTGACACCAAAATACACTCTCACTTGAACTAAATAATCCAATTTAATATTTATTTTTAATTTTTTTCTCACTGGTGATAAAAAAACATACCTAGAAGACTTTATTATCTATATCCAGAACCTCTTGAGCTTGATATCCAGAAGATTTGTTGGTCATGACCTAGTTCAAATGTGCTTGAAATCATATCCAAAATGCTTTATTATTGACGTCCAGAACCTTTTGACGTTGATATGTAGAAACTTTCTTGGTCATGACCTTCAAATGCGCTTGAATATCATATCCAGAAGGTTTTATATTGATATCCAGAACAGTTTGAAAAGTTCTGATTATTTACATTAAATGTCACTGCGTGTTTTTTTAAAGAAGTTTCACATATTTATAAAAATGCCACCGCGCTTTTTTTAAAAACACATATTTCCTGGTAATTCTGTAAAACTCGTTTTACCCACGATTTTGGCTTATTTCAAACCTACTAGGAGTACTTCTTATTCTCATACTAGAATAACTTGTGCAAGTATCTCCCTTACTACTAATTTAGCCCGTACTCCGCACGGTAATGAATTAGGAGCACATAAATAAAGGAATGGGATGACAAAGTAGTAAACTACTTTTCTTAGATATTGAGTTCAAAAAGAAAATGAGATACATCTAACAAATGACAATTTTACCCATGTGTTTGAGAAGTTATCTATTTGAATTTCAGTATAAAAAATTGGAGTTGACTTGCAAGCCAATAACGTTGAAGTATGAGGAGAGCGAACAATCAAAAATCTTTTCGATAAAGTTTAAGCCGTTTATCAAAAATTAATGAGACCATTCATTTATGTGTAGAGATTAGTTAATATACCATATTTGGTTTATTTTTATATGAACGTAAACTTTATTGGTTCATTCGTTGAAGATATTTTTATACATTCGATGTAAATTTCATGATGTTTAACATGTTCTCAACCTTTGAAATTCTGTGACCTATAATTGTAACTGAAGTGGTAATTGCTTAAGTCATAATAGTTTGATTTTGTTAATTTAGTGTTATGGATTATCAATATGACTATTGGAAACCTTCAAAATTTAATAATATATTAAAAATAATTATTAATGAATACATGATTGCTCACAATAAATTTAGTATTAACTTTTGACCTTTCAATTTTCTATTCTAGATTATATATATGAGTATTGCGTCTATAGAAGATGACTATAATTAGAAGACAAAAACTTATGTGAGAACACTATGACCCGTCTCATGGATGAGACGGGTCATTTTTTACCCATAACCCGGCCCATTGAACCAGCTCCATGACCCAGGGAGTGACCCTGCCACGTGGCAGCCTCTCATAGGCCTTTTTTTTGCTTTTTTTTTAATTTTTATATTTTTTTTTTGGTTTTTTTCGGTTTGTCAAAAGTAATAGTTACTATAACTTAATGTAATGACTGTATACATATAAAGTAACAGTTTGTATACATAAAAGTAATACATATATACAGAAAAGTAACAGTGTTTTTTTCTATGTTTTCTTCGCTTGCCAAAAGTAATACTTATTATAACTAAAATGTAACGAACGTGTTTGATGAGACGTATTTTATACCATTATTTCATAGGTTTCTATGAGCTTAAATGGTGATTTTATGTATTTTAGTTTAGTTATATGTAATTTGGGGGAATTATGTATTGTTGGTGCTTAATTGTAATCTGGGGGTATTTTGGTCTTTTTATATTTTATCCGGATGTAATATTTTATGAGGTAAAAAGTCATCCTAAGATGTGCAAGAAAAAAGTCAAAGTGCAAAATGAAAGTCAACAAGAAGATGGAGCAGTGGGTCAAAAACTGGAAGTGAAGAAAAACAACACAGTTCGGAAGACTTGAGCCCGGATGGAATGAGCATTACACAAATCAACTGGAGGAGAGAAAAATTATATCAGTCCTTATGGCAGACAGACCAAGCACTTGTGAAGATATCTAGCACGGATGAAACTCAACAAGCGCACGGATTCTGGGACTGCCCGACTTTGGTTTATTTTTAATTTCTTTTCCTTTATTTTTCTTTCCTTTTTTCCTTTAGACTTCTCCTAGGTATTTAAACTAGTTTCTTTCATTATTTTAGGGGAAGACTTTACATACAATATTTTAGATCTAGGGTTTATTTTTCTTATTCCATAGAGATTTCAAAGCTCCATATGAGGAACTAAAATCCAAGCTTTGGGTTTGATTTCATGAACCCCTTTTTATCAATTTGAGGTATTTTTCTTTTCACAATTTTATTCCTATTCATAATTTTACTTGTGCTTAATCTAGATCTATTGCTAGGGTTTATAGATTTGATCACCCTATTTATCTTTGCAATCGATCTTTGCTAGAATTTTCTATTTACTGAGCCAGTGTAGAAATCCACCGTAGCATCTTCATAGTTTATGCATGTGCCACGGTAAATTATGAAGTGGGTAAAATTAGACGATTATCTATATGAAATAATTGTAGAAAGCGTTCTTGATCTTAGTTTCTTAAATCATTCATCAATTAATTCTGCGATCTAGACTGTGCCAGTTAGATTAATTTATTAATTAGGGTTTCTAGTGAGTGTGCCACTGCTAGTAACTATTCTGAAAGAAGAAATAGAGATTGAAATAGATCTCGTGATCAAGGGAATAGGGTAAAAAGTGAAAAGAGATATCAATGATAATTCAATAATTAGGTGGGGATGGAATCAAATCTAAAGTGCTTTCTAATTATTGTGTTAGCTCAATTTAATTTAGTTTATTCTTGTTTTTAGGATTTAATTAAAATACAAAATTTTCCCCCAATCTGGTTAAGTGACTGTTCGTAAATAATTAATGTTCTTCGTGGATCGACCCTGACTTACCCTAATTACATTATTAGTGGCCGAGTTTAGGTCTAATTTAGTAGGCGTGCGACTAAGCCTATCAAATTTTCGCGCCGTTACCGGGGAACGGTGTTTATTTGTTTACGTTCTTATTTTAGTTCTTGTTCTTTATATTTTTTTATTTTTTTTTTTTAGTTAGTTTAGTTTATTTTGTTTTCTTTTTAGTTATTTTAATTTAGTTATTTATTTTTAGTGTGGAACCTTGTAAGGTCCACACCTGTTCTACTGACAATCTGCTTGGAAGTTTTGAATTAGTAAACAGATGGCAGACCAGACATTGAGGCAGAAAACTGCCCCGAATTGGAACGAGCAACCTCATGCAGTTCAGTTCCCCACTTTGCCTACTGGGGTTACATTTGAGTTGAAGCTGGGTTTGTTGAGCCAGTTACTGCACTTTACTGGGATGCCCGGTGAGAACCCGAATCAACATATATCCCAGTTTGTGCAGATTTGTCAGAGCATGAAGCCAGTAGCACTTCCGATTGAGCATCTCCTCCTTAGAGCGTTTTCTTTCACTCTGAAAGATGATGCTAGTACATGGTATTACCATCTGCCGCCTAACAGCATTACCACATGGCAACAGATGAAGGAGGTGTTTCTTTATGAGTTCTTTCCTCCCGATCAGATCAATGTCATGAAGCGGTATATCAGTAACATGGAGCAGAGGGTAGATGAGACCTTATATGATTATTATAACAGGTTCCATAAGCTATGTAGGAGTTGCTTGTATCATGGATTTGATGATGAACAGCTGATAGTATATTTCTATAGGGGATTGACGGTTCAGGATAAGCGGTTGGTGGATTCTTGTTGTGGGGGAAGTATACTTAAAAAGACGACTGAGGAGGCGAAAGAGATTATAGATGAGTTGGCTAAGAGTACTCGGACACATGGCAAGAGGTCGAGTTTCAGACAGGTCAGTGCTGCGAATTCTAGTAGTAGTGTGACAAATAAGCTTGAGATAGATGTTGAGGACCTTAAAGGGATGATGAGACAGTTGTTGATGGGTCCACCACAGAGTCAGCAGTACCCGACTAATCAGTATAACCAGTACAGACCACCACCATATGGGCAGCAGCAGCAGTATCAGAGTAACCCTCCGAGACAGAGTACATATGATATGATTCACTCCTTAGCACAGTCGGTAAGCATGATGAATAGCAATTTCCAGCAGAATCAACAGAAGACCGATGCGAGTATTGGTAATCTAGAGAGACAGATTGGTCAGATAGCGGATGCAGTTGGGAGATTAGAGGCTAGAGAGGCGGAGAAGGTACATTCTAGAACAGAACCAAACCCTAAGCAGAGTGCATGTGCCATGACTTTGCGTAGCGGTAAGGAGATTGGGAGGAAGTTGTACCAGAGGAGCCAGTGATTGAGGTTGAGGAGGTTGTGCCTACTGAGAAGACCCCGGAAGAGGAGAATAAAGCTACACCAGAGCTCACAGTTTATGAGCCGGATGTTCCATTTCCTGAGGCATTGAAAAGATCGCGAGAACATGAGCCTGACAATGCTATATTTGATACTTTCAAAATGCTTGAGGTAAACATCCCATTTTTAGACTTGTTGCAGACTGTCCCGAGATATGCTAAATTCTTGAAGGAGTTATGTACTTTGAAGAGGGATCAGAAAGCGAGAAGTTAGAAAAAGGTGAAGATGAAAGAGCATGTGTCTGCGGTTTATCATAAGAAGATGCCCAAGAAGTGTAGTGATCCGGGTATGTTTGTTATTCCTGTGTCTTTGGGTGATGATTCTGAGCATATGGTTATGCTTGACTTGGGTGCTTCAATCAATGTCATGCCTTATGCATTGTTTGAAAAGCTCAAGTTGGGACCTCTACATGATACACGGGTTATGATTCAGTTGGCGGATAGGTCGAACCAACCTTATCAATACTAGTCCTACACCTAATCGAACAACAAATAAAGAAACACTCGACGTCAATATCACACTCGTAAATTAACCCACTAAAGCCAAAAACCCACTCCAGGCTTAGAGACAGTCCATGAAATTATAATTATGGGCATACCACAAGTGCTCACATCCCATAAATCGAATACCAATCAATCATACTATACAACTCGGTGCACTACTTATGTCCAAGTCTAGTGGTCAAACAATATCCTACACTCTTAATCTCAATGGTTCTAGCTCAAAAGAACTAAAATCGAGTCGCCAATAATTCGTCAAAACCAGAGCTCTACCAAGAAACTCCATAATTGAGCTCGTACAATCCCCAGCTAAAATCACTGACCTGCTTGATGCTTATTCCGTTCTCATTTCCCTTACCATCATTCCATATACACCTATGAATTCCACTATTTCCAATAGCTTGTCGCCGCCTCTCGTTTCGTCCCGAGAACGATCATCCAAAAATATTCCCAACTTCTTAAATAATCTAAGTTTAGGGTATTGCCTATTCATTAACCCATAAATTTTAAAAATTGACCCAATAAAATATTTCTTACTCTAAAGGCCCAAATAATCATCATTCTTCTTGTAATTCCAGCTGGTCCAATACAAACATTTCTTATAAGTGTCCCAAAATTAAATAATCACAAATAAAAATCTTCAAAATTTTCTCCTTAGAAGGAATTCATCCTCGAATTCTATCTTAACTTCATCTCGTAAATCCGTTAGGTTCATGTTCCACAAATTCTCAATACCAAATGCAACTAGTTGTCCTCAAAGAAAACTTAGTTTTCCTAATCGCTCAAAATCTTAATATATGAATATCCAAACCTATTCAATATCAGAGTTCTTATTCCCTTTCAAGATCTAAAACCATTGCTCTGATACCAACTTTAACGCCCCGAGTTCTGGGGTCCTATTTGGTACCTCGAACCAGGCGCGTTATCCTTGCTATAAACCAACCCTGATACCGAAGCCTGTATAAATATATATTAAATTCACTTAATCGACTAATGGTCATAATATTAAACAACCTATGAGAGTTATACATACAACTCTACTCCACAAATATAATACAATACTACCCAAAATACAGAGTTTAAGCAACTCGTTACAACCAACATCCTCATAACAAAAATATATACATGCTCCGTAGAGCAACTACCCCAAAGTACATAACCTGCTCGATAGATCTTAGCCACATGCGATCTCACAACGTACTATCACTTGCTTCCTGGGGGGTTAAGGAAAACAATTTGAAATGAAAGGGGTGAGAATAAATCTCAGTAAGTTACTAATGCAACTACATGGCATAGCAATATGCATAACAACATAAAGGTTAATTGTTGTTCAAATAGATACCTAGGTCCTAGAATTACTTAATCCCAATCATGTCTACACTTAGGGTCCCCCAATTTTATTAGAACCTTTTTAAGGTGCCCTTAGGATCCTTTGTGACCAGCACAGGTGTATTTCAACTCTTCAACAAGACAAACCAGCAAGAGGAAGCAAATCAGCAGATCAGTTAACAAAGTTTCCGATCAACTCCATGCCGATCAACTTGCTACACAAGTTACCGATCAACTTCATGCCGATATAGTGACAATCTGCACTGTCAATCAGGTGACATCATTTCATTTAAAGTCAACCTTGCTGATCGTACTTATACTGTCTTATCAGAAAGTTGTTGAACTGCTCTGTCATGATTATGCGCCGTCTGACACATAGCTACTTTTAGCTATACTCTGTCTCTACTTGCTTTTTGCAGGTAACCGGTTGAGACAAAGGGGTTTTACCCATCAGACTTTTCAAGCATGCGTATCTTCGCCATTAATGCCAAGGATACTGCATTTAATGCTCCTCAACTGCCCAGCTGGATATTCAAATTTGTAAACCTTCTTCTCCAAGACTCCAGGCATTTACTCTCCCTATAAATAGAGGACTTGGTGCATTGAAGATGGTTGGTGATTTTAGTGCATTGAAGAGAGTTGGTTGTTTGCAGCATTCATTGAAGCTCAAACATTCCTTGTCCAGATAATCATTAGATCATTTAATAGGACATACACTTGTGCACAAACTCTACAACACTGTTAGTATTCCCGAACTAGATTATTTTAAGGAATACGTTGTCTGAGTTTTCACACACCCACCTGAGTGAGATAAGTTCTTTTGAACTTGCCGCTCAAATACACTTGGTCAGATATTTGCTTTACGATTCATTAAACTATCTCTAGAATTTAGTCTTTGTATCCGGCAAAGCCGCTCTTGTAATAGACTAGGGATATTTAATAGTGCTCTTAACCCAAATCCAAGTTCTGACCAAACTTGGTAGAGGACGTAGCAGTATTTACACTGTGAACCTCTCCAAATCTCTGTGTCCTCTGTTGCTTACTGTCCTTGCCGGTTGGAACTCTATCACCGGCAAATCATTACTGTTCGTACTGACTCAACTTCATTTCCATTGACCAATCTCTTGAAACTGCATTGAACTTTTAGAAACTACTTTGTGTTTAAACCAAGCTCTCAAAACCTTTTTATAAACTGATTTTGTGTGAGTTAAAACAAGTCATATCTTCTCCGCTGCGCTTACTGATAATAGTTTGCAATCTGATAAGTGACTTTGCATTTATAAAAGTGTTTCTTTGAAAAAGTTTTAATTAGGCTATTCACCCCCCCCCCTCTAGCCTATTTTCCTACCAATTGGGCCTAACAATTGGTATCAGAGCTTGGAATTTTGAAAGAAATTTCCAAGCTTTGCAGCTTGTTTGCCGATACCATGGCAGGAAAAATCATGCAGTCATTCAACATCACCACCATTCCGTTGTTGAATGTCAACGAGTTTGGTGTCTGGAAATCTCGTATGATAAATTATATGAACTCAATCGATGACCGGTTGATGAAGGTCATAGAAGGTGGTCCGATCATTCCGTTAAAAGTTTCAACCACCTACAGACCTATTCCCTCCACTCCGCTGACACAACATGCTAATCGAGAAACTGAACAGGAAACCCATGTTCAGATTGATGAAACTTTGATTGAGAAACCCAGAGAGGAATGGACCGACGACGACAAACTTTCTGCTGCCCTAGATGGAAAAGCATGCCACATTATCTCTTGTGGTTTGGATGACAAGCAATACAAACTTATTGACTTGTGCTCCACGGCTCAAGATTGCTGGAACAAGCTCCTTGCATACTTTGAAGGTGACGAGCAGGTGAAGGACAACAGACTCTACGATTGCATTGCTGAGTTTGAATCCTTCAAGAAACAAGATGGTGAATCACTAAGGAGTGCCTACGACAGATTTTGCGAGGTAAGTAATTTATGTGCTTCATTAGGTAAAGTGTATACTATGAAAGATCTTAATATTCGTTTTCTAAGTTCTTTAGGAAATGAGTATCATACTAAGGTCACTGCTGTTAGAGAAGTTAGAGACTTAAACAAGACCTCTATTCAGAATCTTGTGTCTAGTCTGTTCTTGTATGAGAGAGAACTGCAAAAACTTAACGTTCTCGACAAAAATTTCAAAAACTTGTCTCTATCAGCTCAGTCACAGATATCCTTTCCTTCAAACAAATTCCCTCCTATAGATCCACCTCAAACATCCTGCAGTTCCAATACCCATGAAATAACCTCAGAAAAACCTATGGAAGAAGACGAATTTGCCGCCTTCGCTAGGAACTACAAAAGGTTCAAAGACTTCAAAAGGATGCAGAAAGGAAACTACCAGCAACCAAAATCCTTCACACCACCATTTCAGAAACCAGCGAGCTACAATAAACCCTCTACTAGTGCTACCGAGAACAACAAAGGTGATCTGGTCTGCTTCAACTGCAGAAAACCTGGTCACTTTGCTTCTAAATGTCCTCAACCAAAATATGAATACGTGAGGAAGTCATTCAACAAGAGACATCCTAAGTCTCGAAGCTTTGTTTCCGATGAAAGCACAGAAAAGGCCTTGCCGGTTTGGTGTGAAACTGATTCCGATGAAAATGCCGATGAAGATGAAGATGCCGATGTAAGTTTTGTCACCCTAGATTTGGAAGATGCCGATGTATCATCATTGCCGACTCCAGTCTACCGAGATCCATCTCCACCAAGAACTCCAGTCAAAGAAGAATCTGCTGGAAGACCTCAACCACACTTCAAAGAAATAAGTGTCAAAGCTGAAAACCCACATGGATACAAAGTACACCAAGTGGGAACCTCACTCTATGGCCAGTGTAACTCTTCTCAATTTACCACCATCAAATCAAAATCCTTACCGATGACCAGAAAACTATTATTCAATGAACAATCTAGCATTGCCAAAAACATATCAAAACCCATCTCTTCCCTACCTGGCTTCTCTCCTGGACCCATTGCCTCTGCTCCTAAAATTTTAGCTGATCCTTGTCCTGAAATATCCAAAGCTGAAATGGTAGAGACAATGGATGAACTTTTTATCGATCATGAGAAGCTGAGTAGCGTTCATAAAGTGATGGCTGCTGATTTCAAAAGAATTTCTAACGAGAATAGCTTGCTTATGTCTGAACTTTCAGTTCTCAAAGGACACGAGCTTGAGTCTATTTCTTTAAAGAAAGAAAACCTGGATCTCAAATGCCAAGTAGCAGTATTGATAGCTCAGATCAAAGATCTTGTGAAAAGAAACAATCATCTCTCAAGGATTGTTGATTCTTACACAAAATCTAGAGTTGCTGTTGAAACAATCCTACAGACCCAAATGTCATATAAGGACCAATCTGGGTTAGGATTTGATTCCAGCAGCAGTAGCTCTACTGAAACTTGTGCTACCGAGAAAAAGAATGAGAAAGTTGAATGTAGTCCTGTTAACTCAGTGCATAAGGATGCTAAGCCAATATACAGTGCTGTGGCAATGAAGTATCCTAAGAACCAGAACAAAAGGAATGATAAGCACAAACAAAGATATGTTAAGGTTGCTGATACTGAGTCTGCCGATAACGGTATTCTTGGTGAATACATCAGCAGAGCAAGTGCTGCCGATCTGACCTCCTCTGCTGCTGATGGACAAGTGCCTAAAAAGGTAACTGCCAAAGGTAAACAGAATGGAAAGAAAGGCAACACTGGCACCTTTAAACCTACTAAGTTTGTGCCTGCTCAATTCCCTAGTTCTGCCGATGCACCGACTAAACAGAATGATATTCTACCGACTCCACAGCCTATCAGTCAAGTGAGATGTTCTAATTGTTTTGATTATGGTCACAAGGCTCATGAATGCCTCTTGAAGCACCTATCTGGACCTACTGAGGTTACATCCTCTAGTGGTGGCCAGATGTGATTGCCAAAGAGGAACTAACCCTCGGACCCTTGAATAAGGGGGACCATAAGCATACTGTTTTATTTCAGGAATGCTTCATGGCCTCAACTGGTGCAAGCAAGGATTTGTGGATTCTAGATAGTGGCTGCTCTAGACATATGACAGGATTTGCAGATCTTCTTGCCGATATTATTGAAGCATCAGGTCCCCCAGTAGTGTTTGGTGATAATGCCAAAGGAAAAATCGTCGGTATAGGTACCATCAAGAGAGGTGCAGTTACTGTACAGAAGGTCTCTCTAGTGGATGGTCTGAAACACAACCTTCTATCAATATCACAATTCTGTGATAAAGGAATGCAATGCGTATTTACTACTTCCAGTTGCTATGTGAAAGACATTGCTTCCAATGAAACTCTTCTCACTGCCAAACGTAAAGGTAACATTTATGCAGTAGACTTAAGTGTTATTACTGGTGTTGCTAATGTTTGTTTTGTAGCTAAGAACATCAGTGAGAACTCATGGCTATGGCACAAGAGACTCAGTCACTTGAACTTCAAATATCTATCCAAGCTTGCCGGTTCAAATCTTGTTACCGGTCTGCCTCAAGTGTCTGCTGATCAAGCAAAGAAATGCAAGGCCTGCCAGCTTGGAAAACAACATAAGTCATCTTTCCGAAGCAAGCCCTGCATGTCATCTTCTAAGTGCCTCCAATTGCTACATATGGATCTATTTGGCCCCACATCTACAGCAAGTATCGGGGGAAGTAGATACACCTTGGTTGTAGTAGATGATTTCTCTAGATATACTTGGGTGGAAACTTTTAGTCACAAAGATGACACCTATGCTGTTGCCACCAAGTTATTCAGACTACTACAAACTCAGAAAGAAAGCGATATCATCAGTATGAGATCAGACAACGACACTGAATTCAAGAACAATGGTATTGCTCAATACTGTGATGATCATGGTATAGACCACAACTTCTCAGCTGCCGGTACACCACAACAAAATGGTGTTGTTGAGAGGAAGAACAGAACTCTCATTGAAGCTGGTAAGACCATGATTGCCGAAGCCAGGCTGCCGAAGTACTTTTGGGCTGAAGCGATCAATACAGCCTGCTTCACCCAGAACAGATCTCTAATCACCAAATTCCATAACAAGACTCCTTATGAACTCTGGAGAGGCAGAATTCCCAACATTGGATTCTTCAAGATATTCGGCTGCAAATGTTACGTGCTATACAATGGAAAAGAGCACAGAGGTAAATTTGATGAGAAAGCTGATGAAGGAATCTTTGTTGGATACGCTAAACACAGTAAGGCCTTTCGAGTTTTCAATAAGAAACTTTTGAAAATTGTTGAATCTGTTCATGTAACCTTTGATGAATTTGATTTGTTAGAGTCTGACAAGGCTCCAAATAGTACTAATGTGTCTAGTGCTCATGAGACAGGTGAATCCAGTAATACTAATCCTGCAGATCAAGTACCAGCTGCTGATCCAGTCATTTCAGCAGAAGAATCAGCAGATGCTCCGTATTTTCCTTCATCAGCAGAACCAGAACCTGCTGATGAATTTCATAATCCGTTTGCCGATGCAAACTCTGCTGATCATCCTGAAGACAGATCTAGCCCTCAACCAATTTCTATTATAAGACCTAATCCTCCAAGCTTTCATCCACCTCTCACTCAAAGTTCTTCTCCTACACCATCTGCTGATCTTGATCCTCCTCTAGAATCCTTACAACAAGAATCAGTAAGACAAGATGTGCCGAGAGAAGTCAGAACAGTTCGTGATCATCCATTAGAAAATGTGATTGGTGATGTCTTTGGTCCCAGATTAACAAGGAACCTTAGTAGAGCATTTGCTGAAAGCCTTTTCTCATCTGCTATGGTCTCCGATATAGAACCAAAGAAGACTGAAGAAGCTCTTGCCGATCCTGGTTGGGTTGAAGCCATGCAAGAGGAACTGAATCAGTTTGAAAGATGCAAAGTATGGGAACTTGTGCCAAGACCAACTTCTCAGCAAGTTATTGGTACTAAGTGGGTTTACAGGAATAAATTGGATGAAGCTGGGAAAATCATTAGAAACAAAGCAAGGTTAGTTGCTAAAGGCTATCGTCAAGAGGAAGGAATCGACTACGATGAGACATTTGCTCCTGTTGCAAGATTGGAAGCTATAAGACTTTTTTTAGCCTATGCTGCCTTCAAGGAATTCAAACTATATCAAATGGACGTGAAAAGTGCCTTCCTGAATGGAGAACTCCAAGAACTAGTCTATGTTGAACAACCACCAGGTTTTGAGGACTCCAAGAAGCCTGATCATGTCTACCGATTGAAGAAAGCACTCTATGGCTTAAAGCAAGCTCCAAGAGCATGGTATGAAACCCTTTCTAAGTTCTTACTTAGCGATGGCTTAGGCTTCACTCGAGGTAAAATCGATACTACTTTATTTGTTGCCAAGCATAAGGGTCATTCATTGTTTGTTCAAATTTATGTCGATGATATTATTTTTGGTTCCACTAACGAATCACTTTACAAGAGATTTGAGAAACTGATGCAGAGCAAGTTCGAGATGAGCATGATGGGTGAACTAACATATTTCCTTGGACTTCAAGTCAAACAAACCCATGAAGGAATATTCATCAGTCAAGCCAAGTATGCCAAAGAACTTATCAAGAAGTTTGGCTTTGACAATGCCCACTCTCAAAGCACACCGATGGGCACTAACATTCACTTAGATAAGGATGAGTCTGGTAAGAAAGTAGATGTAACAGTCTACCGAGGTATGATCGGCTCACTCCTCTATCTTACTGCCAGTAGACCATATATTATGTTTGCTGTTTGTGTTTGTGCCAGGTTTCAAGCTGACCCTAGGGAATCCCATCTGCAGGCTGTAAAACGTATTATTAAATATTTATGTGGCACTGCTAACCTTGGATTATGGTATGCAAGAGATTCATCTTTCAATCTAATAGGTTATTCAGATGCAGACTTTGCAGCTTGTAGGGTGACCAGAAAGAGTACAAGTGGAACTTGCCAATTTCTTGGTGATAGATTGGTGTCTTGGTCCTGTAAGAAGCAAGCATCAATTTCCACTTCCACTACTGAAGCTGAGTACATAGCTGCCGGCAGTTGATGTTCACAGATTCTATGGATGAAGCAGCAGCTGGTTGACTATGAAGTACCATCTCAAATTTGTCCCATCTATTGTGACAACCAATCAGCAATTTCAGTATCAAACAATCCGGTCATGCATTCCAAAACCAAGCACATAGACATCAAATACCACTTCCTGAAGGAACATGTTGAAAAAGGGAATGTTGTGCTGCTCAAAGTGCATACCGATTTCCAAAGAGCAGACATACTAACAAAGCCCTTGGATCAGAAAAGATTTGAATTCCTCAGAGGTGAATTGGGTATGATTGATTTTTATGGTTAAAATTGTGCTAACTTTGCTACTTGTGTTAGTCTGCCGATCAAATCAGCAGAGCATCAATTATCTTGCCGACTACGAACTTGCCGATCGAAATTTTGTCAAAATCATCTTGCCGATTCTATCTATATATCTTGCCGATTCAATCATTTTGCCGATTCAAGCTATCTTGCCGATTGGTAAAATCAAATCAGCACGTCTCTGCAAAAGATAAGATTCCTGACACCTGACGTAAGCAATCAAATCAAAGGTACATCGGTCACACCATCTCCCTGACACGTGTGTGTACCTTTCTTATCCAAAATCGTGTCAAGATGTATTCCATTTAATGCGACACATCAGCAAGGTAAACAGGTCATCATCACTTCTATTTTATTTTTGACTAAATTACCCTTTCTCCCTCTTACTTTTAACTGTTCACCTTACTGATTTGTGTGCGCATTAATTTTTGCGTGCGCACGTTCTCCGAGACTATAGGTACAGTTATTTCTCTCCCTTGCCCTCTCATATTCTCTCTCTCCACCATAACATATATAACGCCTTTCAAAATTCCATTAAGCTTTTTCTCCGCCATTTTTTCTCTCTGCTCTCTATTCTCTCTATTTCTCCTCTTTCCAGATTATCAGTTCATCGTTTTATTTGTTCATCTATTCATAATCTGGTAAGTGTTAATGTTTATTCTCTGCTCATTTCTAATCATTTATGGTTTGATTTGTCTTTATTTCTAACATTGAGAGTGGTTTGAGTAATTTTGCAGACAATGTCCGGTGAAAAAGATATCTACGGAGGCTATGTTGACTCCGACTACTTCAATGACGAAGCCGACGGGGTTTTCTTGAAGAATCTTCTTATTGGGTCCTTGCTTGATTCGTTCATCACTCCATCAGGAGTTAGTTCAGTATTTGTGGATCTTGTCAAAGAATTCTTCTCAAACTCTTCTGTTGTCCGCTCTCGTGCTGACTCCTCCGTTATCGTCTCCATCAATTCTACTGTTTTGGGCGTGCATATCTCTCTTACTCCCTCTTCTATCTCTGAAGTTTTTCCCAATCTTGGGAATGAAGGGTTGAGTGCTCTAGTTGATGAGCAGGAACTGGATAGGGCTTGGATTATCATGAGAGGTGCTGGCACAAGGCTTAGTGGCACTAATCATCTGAAGATTCACTATCCCCGAAGATACTATGCTTTGGCTGAGATAGTTGATAGATGTCTCATTTGCCGATCTGGATCCCACAGCAATATCACTGATGTGCAGTTTGAAGCTATGGCCGCCATTGTTCTGCAGATTGAGTTCAACTGGTGTGCCTACATATTCAGGATTATCGCTACGGCTACTGATAAGTGGGCTTCTGACAGATTGAAGAACAAGGCCAATCCTGGAAAAGGATGCCATTATCTGTTGATAAGTATGATTCTGAGGAGAAATGCAAATGTAGTAGCTGCCGATCGCTTCCCATCCAGCATGCCTTTCAATAAGTTGAAGTTCTTTAATGCTAAGGATTGGAAAAGGATTTCAAAGAATGCTTCCAGTACCGATGCCCCCTCTGTTGCTCCTGCACCTGTTGTGACTCAGAGGAAGAAAAAGGCAAAGACCATTCCTTCAGTTGCTTCTCAATCAGCAGCAGTCTCTACTCCTGCTCCTTCAACTGATAGGATTCTTGCCGATTCTACTCCTGGTGCTCCAAAGAAAAATAAACTGGTAAAGGTTGCCGATCAAGTTGTGATAAAGAAGGTAAAGCTTGCCGATGAAGTTCCTTCTTCCTCTATTCCTCCTGCTGATCCAAGAGCCAAGCTAATTAGGTTTGCCCCTGCTCATCTTGCCGGTGCTTCCCTATCTACCGATCCTGCTGTCAAGGTTGAAATTCCTGATGAAGAATTCACTGATGACTTTGCCGATGGCAAAAGTATTGAGGATGTCATTGAGAAGCTCAAGTCTCAGACTCCTAGGAAATGCGCTCCAATCAGAAACCCAACTTTCCACACCTTCTACAAGAATCCTTGGTCCTTCACCAACAAGGTCTTGAACAAGAAATGGGTCTTTCCTATTGACCATCTGCCTCCCTTTATTCGTCGTCTTCTTCAGTTTCATGAAGAGATGAAAGACACTGTCACTCCCGGAAATCCTGCTGATTATGTTGATCAAAAGAGTTTGGACAGACGCACTGATATGTGGAAAGAGAAGTTTCTCCCTCTATCTAAGTTCAAGCAGTTGAAAGAGGCTGAACTAAAACTCAATTTTGGTCGGTATTTTGAATTCCTACCACTTTCCTGGAACCAGATCTATCTCTTTCAAGACAGAATTAGACAAGATATGATGGTTCAGGATGTATGGATTATCTACGCCAGGACTTTCAATCAGCTCTCTTAATTCACTGAGTTTGATCCTTATCAGATAGGCAGAATGGAGAATAATGAGGATCTTTTGACCTACAATGATGACGAGGCTCCTGCTGACAGTCCTCTCAATGTACACTTCTTCAGATCAGTCAAGAAAGTCACTATGGACTTGATTGACAAATCCAATGAATTTCTGCTGAAGCAAGATGCCGATCGCCTAGCTGCCGAAAATCTTGCCGATCCATCTGCTCAAGCTCCTTATCCCAGCAGCAGCAAGACTTTATCTGATGCCGATGTTAATTCTACCGATGATGTAGATGCTGCTGATAATTCCTTAGTTGCCGATGGTTCAGATGATTCTGCCGATGGTGATTCTGCTGACAGTGATTCGGATGCTGATAATGATGATGGTGCTGATTTGTTTGGTGATTTGGTCTGTGCTCACAAAGACACTGCTGACTCTCCTTCCACTTCACTTACAACAGATAGTGACAAGATGCCAATCAAAACTGTCATAACTAAAGCTTCCACTGCTGAAGTCTTTGCAGAATCTGTATTGGAGGGTGATAGTAGTGTTGAAGGAAGGCATGCCGATGATTCTATCAAAGATATAGTGGAATTTCATGTTGAGCAAACTTCAGACACTCAACCTCTGATGGGTCTATCTGCCGACCTTCCTGCTCCAGTTGGGACAACTATAGACACTCAACAGTTGGATGTATCTGTTTCAGGAGGAGAACTTGCTGAAAAAGTGATTAATGAGACAACTGCTGACACTCATCTTACTGAGCAAACTACAGACACTCAGTTAATATCAGTCACCCCTGAAATACAGATTGTTCCTCCTACTGGAATCAAGGAGGTTGTGGAGTTGGGAGGAGGTGCTGATGATAGTTCTCCTAATATGGATGCTGACATTGCTGCTAGTCTACAGTTTGAAGAGATTCTTCTACAGCCTTTGTTCTGCTTGCCGTCTGTTATCACCCCTCTCTTGCCGGCTCCTGCTGCTGCTCGTGCCGATGTAGATCATGCCGATGAGATAGATCCTGCTGATTACATGGTGGTTGGAGAACAAGCCTTTGTTGATCCTGATGATGTTGATACTTCTCCACCACCCAGCTATGATTATTTTCTCAATGGGAAGGATATGATGTGCTCAAACTGGTACACTTCCAATGCATCTATCCCCTCCAACAAATTTGGACAGCCTCTCTTCACTGTTCATCCAAGGTTATCCTTCAAGTATACCTTAGGCAAATGTCCACTCCCATTCGGCAAAGACCACCCTCATGTCACCAAGCATAAATTCTCTCCAGGAGATTCTACCAGTGATAGTCCAATCTATCTTCCCTGTATTCTCAATGATGATGACATTGTTCGTACAAAGGGAAAGACTCCTCGGATTTCTAGACTTAAGAAGAAAGTGGTCTTTGACCCAATTCGATCTAGACCAGGACAGATAAAGATTAGAGGTGAATCTACCCTTCCCGGTCCTTCTCCAACTGAAGTGTGCATCACTACAAATGGATGGATGAGAAGCTGCTTGATGATCAATGATCTGCTGACTGACATCATTGAAGTTAGGCATACCAATCCTCGTGGCCTTCTTCATTTGATCAAGTCTGCCGCTTTGGCTATGACTCTGCCATTATTTCATCCTCGTCAGCGTGCCGATCATCTAGTCTATACCTTAAGGCTGATGAATGCCGGTTAATGACTATGATTCTTGAAGGTCGTTCTTATTTGAACTTAATCTTGGCTACCTTCCTTTCACTTGAAGACGGTGGTATGTTTCAGCTGCCGACTGATCGTGCAGTTATAGTTCATCCTGCTTTTCCTTTGCCGATCTTTCGTACCGATGATTCTGATGATCTCATTGTCTCAACTTCTGTCTCTGCCGATTTCTTCTCATCTGCTGATGATATTGCCCTTCAATGGTTCTTACTCATTCCTGCTTCTCCTGTTCCTCCCTCTCCATCTCAGCCAATCTTGATCTCCTCTGATGATGAGATGATGACTGATGATGTGCTTATTGAAGATGCTGATCTGAATAATGAAGATTTTATCCCTTCAATAGTGCTCCCGACGTCTGCCAGTATTTTCCAGCCGACCATCGTCAACAGTCTGTATGAGTATTTGAAGTTTAGTGAAGGCGATTTCACAAATCAGCAAGTGCCTGCCACTCGTGCTGATGTTGGTGATATGGCTCTTTCTGTTGGTGACCTGGTTAAGGATGTTCACAAAGACCTGGTTAAGCGTCTACGTAAGTCCAATCAGGAGGAGGAGAATACTCTGGTCAAAGAATTGAAAGCTCTCATTGCTGATAGAGAAGAGCGTATTATGGCTCTTTCTGAATCCTTGGGGTCAACTCATAACATTCAACAGAATCTTGTTGATAATCAGAGGCTGCAGATAAGAGATATGGGAAGACTTGAAGAAGAATTATCTAAGACCAAAGCTGCTCTTGCCGAAGCTAATCTGAAGATAGCTGCTCTAGAAGCCAACAACAAGATGCTGTCTGAAAGATTGGAAAGTGCGCAGAGAAGACAGAGCAAAGCAAAGAGGAAAGCTGAAAGAAAAGAAGAAAAAGCAAGAAAGAAGACTAGGAAGACTGAATCTACAAAGGACTCAACTCCAGCAGCAGATCCCAAGATTTCTGATCCTCCAGCTGCTGATCCTTGAGTCACATAGCCTATGATGTAGATATCTTATTGAAGACCTTCACAGACAAATTTCTTTGCTTATAAAATTTTTATTGTGCTAATATGTTTTTCTTATATTTGTGTTGTTATCTGCATTATTCTGTGCTATTTCCTTTTGCAGATCATCACTCTTGCCGATTCCTTGAACCGGCTTCACCATTTATTTTGGTGAATCCACCTTTTGCATTAGACATCCAGTGTGACTTACCTTAGGATTTGGTTATACCTAGATATCCTTAGAAATCTTTTCCCTAAGATAAGAGATGTCTTTAGCTTTAAGGGTGATTGGACTTAAGTAATTAGGAGGAGATTGTTGTTCAAATAGATACCTAGGTCCTAGAATTACTTAATCCCAATCATGTCTACACTTAGGGTTCCCCCAATTTTATTAGAACCTTTTTAAGGTGCCCTTAGGATCCTTTGTGACCAGCACAGGTGTATTTCAACTCTTCAACAAGACAAACCAGCAAGAGGAAGCAAATCAGCAGATCAGTTAACAAAGTTTCCGATCAACTCCATGCCGATCAACTTGCTACACAAGTTACCGATCAACTTCATGCCGATATAGTGACAATCTGCACTGTCAGTCAGGTGACATCATTTCATTTAAAGTCAACCTTGCTGATCATACTTATACTGTCTTATCAGAAAGTTGTTGAACTGCTCTGTCATGATTATGCGCCGTCTGACATATAGCTACTTTTAGCTATACTCTGTCTCTACTTGCTTTTTGCAGGTAACCGGTTGAGACAAAGGGGTTTTACCCATCAGACTTTTCAAGCATGCGTATCTTCGCCATTAATGCCAAGGATACTGCATTTAATGCTCCTCAACTGCCCAGCTGGATATTCAAATTTGTAAACCTTCATCTCCAAGACTCCAGGCATTTACTCTCCCTATAAATAGAGGACTTGGTGCATTGAAGATGGTTGGTGATTTTAGTGCATTGAAGAGAGTTGGTTGTTTGCAGCATTCATTGAAGCTCAAACATTCCTTGTCCAGATAATCATTAGATCATTTAATAGGACATACACTTGTGCACAAACTCTACAACACTGTTAGTATTCCCGAACTAGATTATTTTAAGGAATACGTTGTCTGAGTTTTCACACACCCACCTGAGTGAGATAAGTTCTTTTGAACTTGCCGCTCAAATACACTTGGTCAGATATTTGCTTTACGATTCATTAAACTATCTCTAGAATTTAGTCTTTGTATCCGGCAAAGCCGCTCTTGTAATAGACTAGGGATATTTAATAGTGCTCTTAACCCAAATCCAAGTTCTGACCAAACTTGGTAGAGGACGTAGCAGTATTTACACTGTGAACCTCTCCAAATCTCTGTGTCCTCTGTTGCTTACTGTCCTTGCCGGTTGGAACTCTATCACCGGCAAATCATTACTGTTCGTACTGACTCAACTTCATTTCCATTGACCAATCTCTTGAAACTGCATTGAACTTTTAGAAACTACTTTGTGTTTAAACCAAGCTCTTAAAACCTTTTTATAAACTGATTTTGTGTGAGTTAAAACAAGTCATATCTTCTCCGCTGCGCTTACTGATAATAGTTTGCAATCTGATAAGTGACTTTGCATTTATAAAAGTGTTTCTTTGAAAAAGTTTTAATTAGGCTATTCACCCCCCCCCCTCTAGCCTATTTTCCTACCAATTGGGCCTAACAATTGGTATCAGAGCTTGGAATTTTGAAAGAAATTTCCAAGCTTTGCAGCTTGTTTGCCGATACCATGGCAGGAAAAATCATGCAGTCATTCAACATCACCACCATTCCGTTGTTGAATGTCAACGAGTTTGGTGTCTGGAAATCTCGTATGATAAATTATATGAACTCAATCGATGACCGGTTGATGAAGGTCATAGAAGGTGGTCCGATCATTCCGTTAAAAGTTTCAACCACCTACAGACCTATTCCCTCCACTCCGCTGACACAACATGCTAATCGAGAAACTGAACAGGAAACCCATGTTCAGATTGATGAAACTTTGATTGAGAAACCCAGAGAGGAATGGACCGACGACGACAAACTTTCTGCTGCCCTAGATGGAAAAGCATGCCACATTATCTCTTGTGGTTTGGATGACAAGCAATACAAACTTATTGACTTGTGCTCCACGGCTCAAGATTGCTGGAACAAGCTCCTTGCATACTTTGAAGGTGACGAGCAGGTGAAGGACAACAGACTCTACGATTGCATTGCTGAGTTTGAATCCTTCAAGAAACAAGATGGTGAATCACTAAGGAGTGCCTACGACAGATTTTGCGAGGTAAGTAATTTATGTGCTTCATTAGGTAAAGTGTATACTATGAAAGATCTTAATATTCGTTTTCTAAGTTCTTTAGGAAATGAGTATCATACTAAGGTCACTGCTGTTAGAATTAAACACATTACAAAGGATACTGAGTCAAGGTTTTTCATAAGGATATAAACTCTGAAGCTTCAACAAACCGCATCAACAAACATCTTCAATTAATGAAGCAGGGGTTCCAGAACCAAACAGTAACCAAACAACAATGGGAAGAAAATGACACAAAGTCATATCCCAAAATGCCCAACCTGTGGCCCAAAGGAAGGGGGTTAAAAATGGGAAACCAATGGAGAAACCTTATAATGGACTTGACTCGGGTGCCATTATAACTTTCAACCATTGCCCGACACATATATACCAGCTGGACTTTTCTAAACTATTGCACAAACAGTACATAATTCCAAATGAGGGAATCATGCCAAACACATCATAAAGATGATAAACTTTGCTCATAAAGCGCCCAACAACATTGTGCAATATAAACAATCTCAACACAAAGGATTTCAAAGTAGGAAATCCCACAATTGCATCACAAGGATAATCACAACACCAATTTAACCCCCACACGGTTACAAATCTTGAACTCGATCACAAACGGACCATTCCATTACTTTCGTGCCCTAAAACACCTATCGGAGTACCATAAGGTAAAACCCAAAGCCTAGCCACGCCTTACCTAATCAAGTCGAACATAACCATTCTATATTTCTAGATAACTCTACGGCCAATAAAACCATTGCATAGTATTCGAAGAGGATATAAGGGTGCGCACGCCCCCTCCCAAAAGGTTCGCGCGCCCCTTTACGCGATTCAGCCTTTTTTTTGCAGATTTCCTGGGTTTGTGAATATGGTACAAATCTCTTAAGCCTATGGGTACAACCACACTTAGCAGCATAATGAACCCAGCAATACAAAGATCAATCACACAACACATTCCTTTTCATATCAACACAATACCACCAAATGGTTCCAGAAATCATCACAACCAACATGTAGCAACAAAGAATATCACCAAGAATTGGATTAACATTCCTAAAGGGAAAAAGGGGTAGGAACTTACCTCTTCCAAGCTAAAAGTTGAAGATGAAGAATCTTTGATCGGGTAGAAATGACCCATTCTCCTCCAGGAACACTTAGATGTAATTCTCTCTTGATTTGGGGAAGGAATTATGAAGGAATTGGAGGAATTGATGGATGAGTCTTCTTTTACTTCTTCTTCTTCACACAAGAAAAGGAGAATGGGAATGAATTGGGAAAGTGAGATGAGCTGGGGTCTTCCCCCAACCTCATCCACTAAGAAGAATCAAATTGGTCCCCCAAGGTTGGCAATGAACAACTAAACCCTTGTACTCAACTTACACTAAGGCCCTCTAGATTCTAACTTAATCAAAGATTATCCTAATGATGCTAGACACATTGCTAGATGAAATGAACTAACACATAATTGTCAAGTAATAATGTAATGCAAGTAAATATATAATGCACCCAATTACTCAAATAATGATAAAAAAAAAAAAAAAAATAGGGTCCGGATTTGGGGTCGTGACAGTCACTCCCCCTTAAGAAAACTTCGTCCCGAAATTTAGGTGAATTTACCCGAAAGTCCAAATAACCAAGGATGTTTCCGCTCCATCTCCTCCCGACGTTCCCAAGTTGATTCCTCCACGCTATGATTCCTCCACACTACTCGAACAAGTGGGATATTCTATTTCTATCTTTTGAACTTTGGTGTCAATCACCCGATACAACCAGGAATCCTAATTCTTTCCGTTAAACCATTTTGAGGACTGCTAATGTAATTCCTTTTAAACATAAAATCTCTCACTTAAACTCAAAATCTCATCCTTTCGAGCCCAGTCCGGACATGTTACCAATTACACATTCTAAACCTCAATAAAGTAACCTTAAATAATACTTACAACATGATAATTTTCCATACTTGAGCTTCTGCAATCACTATCTCAACTACTAACTAAAATTCATACCCAGAATCAAGGAATCCAAATTGTTCCTAAAACCGAATTTTCGAGATATCATAAACTTGTCTCATTCACAACCTTAATTGCACTGTAAAGATACTTCCACTAGTAAGACGTACACTTAGTCTTGCTTCCCAGAAATCTAAAACAATAACATTACTTAAGCGTAAACCATGATAAGCTAAATCAACTCCTTAAACTGTGAAAAGCTAAAGAAATTCTTCTTCCCAAAAATTTTCATCGAAGTGACCATCTCCACGGATTTCAAGTATAGTGTCTTTTCTTTAGTTAACACCTTAAACCAATGGTACAGTGTAAGCCCAAAATTCTAATACAAAATGTCCACTTAAATCCATCCATTTTATAATAATATCGCACTATTCCAACCTTTGAAACCAAAACAATTACATATACTCTATTAATCCATTAAAGAAACAAAACAATCTAAATTTTACCTTCAAAAGATTTCTTCTAAATTCCAATTTAGGTTAGAAACCCTTGCTTAAATACCCAAAAGAAATTAACAAATTCTAAATCTCCAATGGCAGCCAACTTAGCCGTTGACATTTATATTTACTATCATAATAGTACCTTTGCCCAGTAGTATTACTAACATAGTGATCCAATTAGCAAGCATCATATATCAAATGACCTAAAACACAACATAGTATCCCTTAATTAGCCCAAATATATATATATATCCAACTTTCTTTACTAATCCTCAACCCAAGTAAGAATCTCCAAAAGAAAAGAATTGCATATAATAGAAGTCAACGAAATTTAACTAATTAATTTCCTTAAATGTGGACTGATCAAAACCATGTAACCCCTTAACTAAAACCCAAGAATGCCCTTAATATCTTTCGGGTTATTACATTTTAACCCTTTAAAATATGCTTAGTCCGCTAAACTTAACGCGTCTACAATCTTAAATGATTATTACTTCCCAATATACTCATATCGCTATAACTCAACTCCATTTATGTACTAAAATGATCACATAATAATAACTAGCATAAAACAAAATCTCTCTGTCAAATAGATTTCATTCTCTAGAATCCAAAAGTATGAATTGTTACTCTATTCCCCGATTAAATAAATTTAATCCTTCAAGATAACCTTTAAAGACTATAAGCTTACTCATCAAGTAACTAAAGGTCTACAATGCATCTGATGCTCATTCTATAACCATTACTTAAGGATAAGCCATCAACCCAATTATCAATAACTACTATCATCTTAAACCAATACTTAAAAGATAAAATATTTACTACTGACCTTTTTCACCCGATGATATAACCCATCTCTTCGTCAAAATCTTTGGTCATAAACCTATAGACCAATATATTCTGTCAGTGGTACATAAGAGGAATTTCAAATTGGTCAAATGTGACACTCTCTATTCTAAACGAAAGATTTCAAACGCCACAAACAATAGCGTGAATTCAAACACCTTAAAATTAAATGCTGACTTCCAATATAATATAACCTAAATGCTTAATATTACCCATAATCACTTTTTATATTTCTTCATATCAAACAAAACCAATGCACTCCACGAAGATATCCTAAACATGATAAATCCCTCATCAAGTAATTTCTCAAGTTGAATCTTCAACTCCTTTAACTCCACAGATGTCCTATGGATATTGATCTAGATATCATCACTGTATCATTGCGCCATAACCCCTCAATCTAACCCAAGTTTCTCCTTAAGTACTATATACTATTCAGTAGAAAATATATCTAAGATCTCACAAAGAATGAATACGTCCTCCAGTTTTGGTGTAGACATCCCAATACCAATCACGTAAACTAAACACTCAACACTAACTTGTGATAACAGTTTTCAGACTTCCAATGCAGAACATAAAAATCATATATAGATCTATTATGCTCCTAAACAAGATCAAGCATACTGACATAAGAATATGCACCACCCATTGTGGTGAGCAGAAAATACTTAACACATAGAAACCCGACCATACTACATATCAAATCAATGTCCCGTATAGGTGATATGACTACATCAACGCATAACTTCTAGGGTGTTACCGCCCACAACTCTATCGAGTTTCTTATAACTACCTTTAGCAATCCTGCAGTCACTTAGTAGAGAGTACACCACTACGCAAATCAAGAAATAAAGGCAGACATACCTATATGGCACGACAAAACAAAATAGATATACTTAAGTCTTTAAAGACTTGCACTCTTAATTCTCAAACAATCTAACCCCAATTGAACCAACCTTATCAATACTAGTCTTACGCCTAATCGAACAACAAATAAATAAACACTCGACGTCAATATCACACTCATAAATTAACCCACTAAAGCCAAAAACCCACTCCAGGCTTAGAGACAGTCCATGAAATTATAATTATGGGCATACCACAAGTACTCACATCCCATAAATCGAATACCAATCAATCATACTATACAACTCGGTGCACTACTTATGTCTAAGTCTAGTGGTCAAACAATATCCTACACTCTTAATCTCAATGGTTCTAGCTCAAAAGAACTAAAATCGAGTCGCCAATAATTCGTCAAAACCAGAGCTCTACCAAGAAACTCCATAATTGAGCTCGTACAATCCCCAGCTAAAATCACTGACCTGCTTGATGCTTACTCCGTTCTTATTTCCCTTACCATCATTCCATATACACCTATGAATTCCACTATTTCCAATAGCTTGTCGCCGCCTCTCGTTTCGTCCCGAGAACGATCATCCAAAAATATTCCCAACTTCTTAAATAATCTAAGTTTAGGGTATTGCCTATTCATTAACCCATAAATTTTAAAAATTGACCCAATAAAATATTTCTTACTCTAAAGGCCCAAATAATCATCATTCTTCTTGTAATTCCAGCTGGTCCAATACAAACATTTCTTATAAGTGTCCCAAAATTAAATATTCACAACTAAAAATCTTCAAAATTTTCCCCTTCGAAGGAATTCATCTTCGAATTCTATCTTAACTTCATCTCGTAAATCCGTTAGGTTCATGTTCCACAAATTCTCAATACTAAATGCAACTAGTTGTCCTCAAAGAAAACTTAGTTTTCCTAATCGCTCAAAATCTTAATATATGAATATCCAAACCTATTCAATATCAGAGTTCTTATTCCCTTTCAAGATCTAAAACCATTGCTCTGATACCAACTTTAACGCCCCGAGTTCCGGGTTCCTATTTGGTACCTCAAACCAGGCGCGTTATCCTTGCTATAAACCAACCCTGATACCGAAGCCTGTATAAATATATATTAAAATCACTTAATCGACTAATGGTCATAATATTAAACAACCTATGAGATTTATACATACAACTCTACTCCACAAATATAATACAATACTACCAAAAATACAAAGTTTAAGCAACTCGTTAAAACCAACGTCCTCATAACAAAAATATATACATGCTCCGTAGAGCAACTACCCCAAAGTAGATAACCTGCTCGATAGATCTCAGCCACATGCGATCTCACAACGTGCTATCACTTGCTTCCTGGGGGGTTAAGGAAAACAATTTGAAATGAAAGGGGTGGGAATAAATCTCAGTAAGTTACTAATGCAACTACATGGCATGGAAATATGCATAACAACATAAAGGATAATAACAAGTAGCACATAGTCACGCAGCGGAATTAAACACATTACAAAGGACACTGAGTCAAGGTTTTCCATAAGGATATAAACTCTGAAGCTTCAACAAACCGCATCAACAAACATCTTCAATAAATGAAGCAGGGGTTCCGGAACCAAACAGTAACCAAACAACAATGGGGGGAAAATGACACAAAGTCATATCCCAAAATGCCCAACCTGTGGCCCAAAGGAAGGGGGATTAAAAATGGGAAACCAATGGAGAAACCTTATAATGGACTTGACTCGGGTGCCATTATAACTTTCAACCATTGCCCGGCACATATATACCAGCTGGACTTTTCTAAACTATTTCACAAATAGTACATAATTCCAAAAGAGGGAATCATGCCAAACACATCATAAAGATGATAAACTTTGCTCATAAAGCGCCCAACAACATTGTGCAATATAAACAATCTCAACACAAAGGATTTCAAAGTAGGAAATCCCATAATTGCATCACAAGGATAATCACAACACCAATTTAACCCCCACACGGTTACATATCTTAAACTCAATCACAAACGGACCATTCCATTACTTTCGTGCCCTAAAACACCTATCGGAGTACCAGAAGGTAAAACCCAAAGCCTAGCCACGCCTTACCTAATCAAGTCGAACAGAAACATTATATATTTCTAGATAACTCTATGTCCAACAAAACCATTGCATAGTATTCGAAGAGATCTTTCCAACGATAGTTTACACGTCCAAAACGGAGTCCGGATGAAGAAGTTATGGCCTCCGGAAGATTGAACGTAAAACAGACAAATTGCAAAAGAAGAGGGTGCGCCCCCCCCCCCTTTGGTCAGAAGGAAAAGTGCCAAAAGGGGATATAAGGGTGCGCAAGCCCCCTCCCAAAAGGTGCGCGCGCCCCTTTACGCGATTCAGCCTTTTTTTTGCAGATTTCCTGGGTTTGTGAATATGGTACAAATCTCTTAAGCCTATGGGTACAACCACACTTAGCAGCATAATGAACCCATCAATACAAAGATCAATCACACAACACATTCCTTTTCATATCAACACAATACCACCAAATGTTTCCAAAAATCATCACAACCAAGATGTAGCAACAAAGAATATCACCAAGAATTGCATGAACATTCCTAAAGGGAAAAAGGGGTAGGAACTTACCTCTTCCAAGCTAAAAGTTGAAGATGAAGAATCTTTGATCGGGTAGAAATGATCCATTCTCCTCCAGGAACACTTAGATGTAATTCTCTCTTGATTTGGGGAAGGAATTGGAGGAATTGATGGATGAGTCTTCTTTTTCTTCTTCACACAAGAAAAGGAGAATGGGAATGAATTGGGAAAGTGAGATGAGCTGGGGTCTTCCCCCAACCTCATCCACTAAGAAGAATCAAATTGGTCCCCCAAGGTTGGCAATGAACAACTAAACCCCTGTACTCAACTTACACTAAGGCCCTCTAGATTCTAACTTAATCAAAGATTATCCTAATGATGCTAGACACATTGCTAGATGAAATGAACTAACACATAATTGTCAAGTAATAATGTAATGCAAGTAAATATATAATGCACCCAATTACACAAATAATGATAAAAAAAAAAATAGGGTCCGGATTTGGGGTCGTGATAGTCACTCCCCCTTAAGAAAATTTCGTCCCGAAATTTAGGTGAATTTACCCGAAAGTCCAAATAACCAAGGATGTTTCCGCTCTATTTCCTCCCGACGTTCCCAAGTTGATTCCTCCACGCTATGATTCCTCCACACTACTCGAACAAGTGGGTTATTCTATTTCTATCTTTTGAACTTTGGTGTCAATCACCCGATACAACCAGGAGTCCTAATTCTTTCCGTTAAACCATTTTGAGGACTGCTAAGGTAATTCCTTTTAAACATAAAATCTCTCACTTAAACTCAAAATCTCATCCTTTCGAGCCCAGTCCGGACATGTTACCAATTACACATTCTAAACCTCAATAAAGTAACCTTAAATAATACTTACAACATGATAATTTCCATACTTGACCTTCTGCAATCACTATCTCAACTACTAACTAAAATCCATACCCAGAATCAAGGAATCCAAATTGTTCCTAAAACCGAATTTTCGAGATATCATAAACTTGTCTCATTCACAACCTTAATTGCACTGTAAAGATACTTCCACTAGTAAGCCGTACACTTAGTTTTGCTTCCCAGAAATCTAAAACAATAACATTACTTAAGCGTAAACCATGACAAGCTAAATCAACTCCTTAAACTGTGAAAAGCTAAAGAAATTCTTCTTCCCAAAAATTTTCATCGAAGTGACCATCTCCACGGATTTCAAGTATAGTGTCTTTTCTTAGTTAACACCTTAAACCAATGGTACAGTGTAAGCCCAAAATTCTAATACAAAATGTCCACTTAAATCCATCCATTTTATAATAATATCGCACTATTCCAACCTTTGAAACCAAAACAATTCCATATACTCTATTAATCCATTAAAGAAACAATCTAAATTTTACCTTCAAAAGATTTCCTCTAAATTCCAATTTAGGTTAGAAACCCTTGCTTAAATACTCAAAAGAAATTAACAAATTCTAAATCTCCAATGGCAGCCAACTTAGTCGTTGACATTTATATTTACTATCATAATAGTACCTTTGCCCAGTAGTATTACTAACATAGTGATCCAATTAGCAAGCATCATATATCAAATGACCTAAAACACAACATAGTATCCCTTAATTAGCCCAAATATATATATATATATCCAACTTTATTTACTAATCCTCAACCCAAGTAAGAAACTCCAAAAGAAAAGAATTGCATATAATAGAAGTCAAGGAAATTTAACTAATTAATTTCCTTAAATGTGGACTGATCAAAACCATGTAACCCCTTAACTAAAACCCAAGAATGCCCTTAATATCTTTCGGGTTATTACATTTTAACCCTTTAAAATATGCTTAGTCCGCTAAACTTAACGCGTCTACAATCTTAAATGATTATTACTTCCCAATATACTCATATCGCTATAACTCAACTCCATTTATGTACTAAAATGATCACATAATAATAACTAGCACAAAACAAAATCTCTCTCTCCAATAGATTTCATTCTCTAGAATCCAAAAGTATGAATTGTTACTCTATTCCCCGATTAAATAAATTTAATCCTTCTAGATAACCTTTAAAGACTATAAGCTTACTCATCAAGTAACTAAAGGTCTACAATGCATCTGATGCTCATTCTATAACCATTACTTAAGGATAAGCCATCAACCCAATTATCAATAACTACTATCATCTTAAACCAATACTTAAAAGATAAAATATTTACTACTGACCTTTTTCACCCGATGATATAACCCATCTCTTCGTCAAAATCTTTGGTCATAAACCTATAGACCAATATATTCTGTCAGTGGTACATAAGAGGAATTTCAAATTGGTCAAATGTGACACTCTCTATTCTAAACGAAAGATTTCAAACGCCACAAACAATAGCGTGAATTCAGAACACCTTAAAATTAAATGCTGACTTCCAATATAATATACTAAATGCTTAATATTACCCATAATCACTTTTTATATTTCTTCATATCAAACAAAACCAATGCACTCCACGAAGATATCCTAAACATGATAAATCCCTCATCAAGTAATTTCTCAAGTTGAATCTTCAACTCCTTTAACTCCACCGATGTCCTATGGATATTGATCTAGATAACATCACTGTATCATTGCGCCATAACCCCTCAATCTAACCCAAGTTTCTCCTTAAGTACTATATACTATTCAGTAGAAAATATATCTAAGATCTCACAAAGAATGAATACGTCCTCCAGTTTTGGTGTAGACATCCCAATACCAATCACGTAAACTAAACACTCAACACTAACTTGTGATAACAGTTTTCAGACTTCCAATGCAGAACATAAAAATCATATATAGATCTATTATGCTCCTAAACAAGATCAAGCATACTGACATAAGAATATGCACCACCCATTGTGGTGAGAAGAAAATACTTAACACATAGAAACCCGACCATAATACATATCAAATCAATGTCCCGTATAGGTGATATGACTACATAAACGCATAACTTCTAAGGTGTTACCGCCCACAACTCTATCGAGTTTCTTATAACTACCTTTAGCAATCCTGCAGTCTCTTAGTAGAGAGTACACCACTACGCAAATCAAGGAATGAAGGCAGACATACCTATATGGCACGACACAACAAAATAGATATACTTAAGTCTTTAAAGACTCGCACTCTTAATTCTCAAACAATCTAACCCCAATTGAACCAACCTTATCAATACTAGTCCTACGCCTAATCGAACAACAAATAAAGAAACACTCGACGTCAATATCACACTCATAAATTAACCCACTAAAGCAAAAAACCCACTCCAGGCTTAGAGACAGTCCATGAAATTATAATTATGGGCATACCACAAGTACTCACATCCTATAAATCGAATACCAATCAATCATACTATACAACTCGGTGCACTACTTATGTCCAAGTCTAGTGGTCAAACAATATCCTACACTCTTAATCTCAATGGTTCTAGCTCAAAAGAACTAAAATCGAGTCGCCAATAATTCGTCAAAACCAGAGCTCTACCAAGAAACTCCATAATTGAGCTCGTACAATCCCCAGCTAAAATCACTGACCTGCTTGATGCTTACTCCGTTCTCATTTCCCTTACCATCATTCCATATACACCTATGAATTCCACTATTTCCAATAGCTTGTCCCCGCCTCTCGCTTCGTCCCAAGAACGATCATCCAAAAATATTCCCAACTTCTTAAATAATCTAGGTTTAGGGTATTGCCTATTCATTAACCCATAAATTTTAAAAATTGACCTAATAAAATATTTCTTACTCTAAAGGCCCAAATAATCATCATTCTTCTTGTAATTCCAGCTGGTCCAATACAAACATTTCTTATAAGTGTCCCAAAATTAAATAAAATCACAACTAAAAATCTTCAAAATTTCTCCTTAGAAGGAATTCATCCTCGAATTCTATCTTAACTTCATCTCGTAAATCCGTTAGGTTCATGTTCCACAAATTCTCAATACCAAATGCAACTAGTTGTCCTCAAAGAAAACTTAGTTTTCCTAATCGCTCAAAATCTTAATATATGAATATCCAAACCTATTCAATATCAGAGTTCTTATTCCCTTTCAAGATCTAAAACCATTGCTCTGATACCAACTTTAACGCCCCTAGTTCTGGGGTCCTATTTGGTACCTCGAACCAGGCGCGTTATCCTTGCTATAAACCAACCCTGATACCGAAGCCTGTATAAATATATATTAAATTCACTTAATCGACTAATGGTCATAATATTAAACAACCTATGAGAGTTATACATACAACTCTACTCCACAAATATAATACAATACTACCCAAAATACAGAGTTTAAGCAACTCGTTACAACCAACGTCCTCATAACAAAAATATATACATGCTCCGTAGAGCAACTACCCCATAGTAGATAACCTGCTCAATAGATCTCAGCCACATGCGATCTCACAACGTACTATTACTTGCTTCCTGGGGTGGTTAAGGAAAACAATTTGAAATGAAAGGGGTGAGAATAAATCTCAGTAAGTTACTAATACAACTACATGGCATGGCAATATGCATAACAACATAAAGGATAATCACAAGTAGCACATAGTCACGCAGCGGAATTAAGCACATTACAAAGGACACTGAGTCAAGGTTTTCCATAAGGATATAAACTATGAAGCTTCAACAAACCGCATCAACAAACATCTTCAATAAATGAAGCAGGGGTTCCGGAACCAAACAGTAACCAAACAACAACGGGGGGAAAATGACACAAAGTCATATCCCAAAATGCCCAACCTGTGGCCCAAAGGAAGGGGGTTAAAAATGGGAAACCAATGGAGAAACCTTATAATGGACTTGACTCGGGTGCCATTATAACTTTCAACCATTGCCCGACACATATATACCAGCTGGACTTTTCTAAACTATTGCACAAACAGTACATAATTCCAAAAGAGGGAATCATGCCAAACACATCATAAAGATGATAAACTTTACTCATAAAGCGCCTAACAACATTGTGCAATATAAACAATCTCAACACAAAGGATTTCAAAGTAGAAAATCCTACAATTGCATCACAAGGATAATCACAACACCAATTTAACCCCCACACGGTTACATATCTTGAACTCGATCACAAACGGACCATTCCATTACTTTCGCCCTAAAACACCTATCGGAGTACCATAAGGTAAAACCCAAAGCCTAGCCACGCCTTACCTAATCAAGTCGAACAGAACCATTCTATATTTCTAGATAACTCTACGTCCAACAAAACCATTGCATAGTATTCGAATATAGCTTTCCAATGATAGTTTACACATCCAAAACGGAGTCCGGATGAAGAAGTTATGGCCTCCGGAAGATTGAACGTAAAACGGACAAATTGCAAAAGAAGAGGGTGCGCGCACCCCCTCCCAAAAGGGTCCGCGCGCCCCCTTTGGTCAGAAGGAAAAGTGCCAAAAGGGGATATAAGGGTGCGCACGCCCCCTCCCAAAAGGTGCGCGCACCCCTTTACGCGATTCAGCCTTTTTTTGTAGATTTCCTGGGTTTGTGAATATGGTAAAAATCTCTTAAGCCTATGGGTACAACCACACTTAGCAGCATAATGAACCCAGCAATACAAAGATCAATCACACAACACATTCCTTTTCATATCAACACAATACCACCAAATAGTTCCAGAAATCATCACAACCAACATGTAGCAACAAAGAATATCACCAAGAATTGCATGAACATTCCTAAAGGGAAAAAGGGATAGGAACTTACCTCTTCCAAGCTAAAAGTTGAAGATGAGGAATCTTTGATCGGGTAGAAATGATCCATTCTCCTCCAGGAACACTTAGATGTAATTCTCTCTTGATTTGGGGAAGGAATGATGAAGGAATTGGAGGAATTGATGGATGAGTCTTCTTTTACTTCTTCTTATTCACACAAGAAAAGGAGAATGAGAATGAATTGGGAAAGTGAGATGAGGTGGGGTCTTCCCCCAACCTCATCAACTAAGAAGAATCAAATTGGTCCCCCAAGGTTGGCAATGAACAACTAAACCCCTGTACTCAACTTACACTAAGGCCCTCTAGATTCTAACTTAATCAAAGATTATCCTAATGATGCTAGACACATTGCTAGATGAAATGAACTAACACATAATTGTCAAGTAATAATGTAATGCAAGTAAATATATAATGCACCCAATTACTCAAATAATGATTAAAAAAATAGGGTCCGGATTTGGGGTCGTGACAAATAAGGTACCACTTATTCCCTTACGTTTAAACTGTCCTTATTTTTATTCACTTTTACACACTGAGGACACTGTGTAGTTTAAGTGTGGGGGAAGGATTTGTAGTTGTATAGTATGCAGCTTTCATTCTAGATAGTTAGTTTTTCTTTAAAAAAAATGAAAAAAATGAAAAAAAAAATGAAAAAAAGAAAAAAAAAATGAGAGGCTAAGTGAAACCCGAAAGGGCGCTTAGGCAAAAGGTGAGGTTTGAGTAATAAAATATCTTACATTCACCGGAGAGAAGACATAAGGGAGGTTTGGAGTTTCGGGTAGGTTACACTATTGGAGTAGGAGGTTCGGATAGTGGAGTTTAGGTTAGAAATCCTCGTTCTTTTCTTGGAGTTATAAGGGGGTGTTGGTGTTTTGTTACGAGGTAAGTTTTGTGCATTATTATTAATATTACATAAACTTTATTTTTATGAGGGAGATTATAGAGTGAGATAAGCGTGGGGGAAAATTAAGACATTTTTAGTTCCCCTTGACTTTTGAGTGGACATTTAGTTTGGATACCGTTTATTATGGTGTTGGTATCAAGCTAATGTCATTTTTGTTGTTTCTTTGAGGAGTTATAAGGAGACGGAGTTTCCACACTTCGATTTTATTTATTGATGTTTGATTGGTGGTTTAGAAGAGACTAGGAATCATTTTTCTCCATGCTACGCTATATAGACCGGAGTTTAGAGGGGAGTTATGATTTTACTCAGGGACGAGTAAAGGTCTAAGCATGGGGGAATTTGATGAGACGGATTTTATACCATTATTTCATAGGTTTCTATGAGCTTAAATGGTAATTTTTATGTATTTTAGTTTAGTTTTATGTAATTTAGGGGAATTATGTATTGTTGATGCTTAATTGTAATCCGGGGGTATTTTGGTTTTTTTATATTTTATCCGGATATAATATTTTATGAGGTAAAAAGTCATCCAAAGATGTGCAAGAAAAAAGTCAAAGTGCAAAATGAAAGTCAACAAGAAGATGGAGCAGTGGGTCAAAAACTGGAAGTGAAGAAAAACAACACACTCCGTAAGACTTGAGCCCGGATGGAATGAGCATTACACGAATCGACTGGAGGAGAGAAAAATTATATCAGTCCTTGTGGCAGACGGACCAAGCACGTGTGAAGATGTCTAGCACGGACGAAACTCAACAAGCGCACGGATTTTGGGACTGCCCGACTTTGGTTTATTTTTAATTTCTTTTTCCTTTATTTTTCTTTCCTTTTTTCCTTTAGACTTCTCCTAGGTATTTAAACTAGTTTCTTTCATTATTTTAGGGGGAGACTTTACATACAATATTTTAGATCTAGGATTTATTTTTCTTTTTCCATGGAGATTTCAAAGCTCCATATGAGGAACTAAAATCCAAGCTTTGGGTTTGATTTCATGAACCCCTTTTTATCAATTTGAGGTATTTTTCTTTTCACAATTTTATTCTTATTCATAATTTTGCTTGTGCTTAATCTAGGTCTATTGTTAGGGTTTATAGATTTGATCACCCTATTTATCTTTGCAATCGATCTTTGCTAGAATTTTCTATTTACTGAACCAGTGTAGAAATTCACCGTAGCATCTTCATAGTTTATGCATGTGCCACGGTAAATTGTGAAATGGGTAAAATTAGACGATTATCTATATGAAATAATTGTAGAAAGCGTTCTTGATCTTAGTTTCTTAAATCATTCATTAATTAATTCTGCGATCTAGACTGTGCCAGTTAGATTAATTTATTAATTAGGGTTTCTAGTGAGTGTGCCACTGCTAGTAACTATTCTGAAAGAAGAAACAGAGATTGAAATAGATCTCGTGATCAAGTGATAGGGTAAAAAGTGAAAAGAGATATCAATGATAATTGAATAATTAGGTGGAGACGGAATCAAATCTAAAGTGCTTTCTAATTATTGTGTTAGCTCAATTTAATTTAGTTTATTCTTATTTTTAGGATTTAATTAAAATACAAAATTTTCCCCCAATCTGGTTAAGTGACTGTTCGCAAATAATTAATGCTCTTCGTGGATCGACCCTGACTTACCCTAATTACATTATTAGTGGCCGAGTTTAGATCTAATTTAGTAGGCGTGCGACTAAGCCTAACGTGTTACTTATATGTAATAATGTTTATACATAATTGTAACACATATGTATAGAAAATGTAATAATTCAACCATTTACATTTTTAGAGCTAAAAACACTTGATTAGTGTTACATGTAAAAGTATTACATTATCTATAGAAATATGTTATAATTTCTTTTATTAAAGTGTTACATTTACTTGTACAAACAATTACATTCGTATATATGAGTTGTTACTTTTCAAATGTTACTTTCTTTCAAAAAATTAAATCAAAATACACAATATTTTACATTTTTGCAAAAGCATTATTACATTTCAGTATAAATGATAATTACATTTAGATATTGTTTGGGTTACATGTAATTATAGTTAGTATTACATTTGAAAAAATGGGTAAAACGAGCTTTTATTTTTGTAAATCAGGTGTTACGTTTACTTATGAACAATGTTACTTTATATGTATACAGTCATTACATTATGTTATGATAACTATAACTTTTGGTAAACGTCGGAAAAGCCGAAAAAATAATATAAAAACTCAAAAAAATAAAAAATAAAATGGGGGGGCCTATGGGAGGCTGCCACGTGGCGGGTCATTCCCCATGGGTCATGGGTCGACCCGTCTCATACATGAGACGGATCCCCTTGTTCTCATGGGAGACCACCTCTAAGTAGAATTAGTCTTTTATAGTATTTTAAAATAATAAATTAAAGATAATAGTATCCTATTTAGTTACTAATAAAATTAGCTAATACTATTAGCTAAGAATGAAAAAAATAAATAGCCTCTTAGTTGTAGGGGTAATGCTGACATCGCTTCATGAGACGTAAGATTTGGTTAATTAATATTATAAATAATAATAGTTAATATATAATAACTATTATAATTAACTAATAATATTAATAATAAAAGTTAACTTATATAGTAACTATTATGGTTAACTAATGTTATTCATAGTATTAGTTAACTTATATATATAGTAACTATAATAGTTAACTAATACTATTAATGGTAATAGTTAACTTTTATAGTAACTATCATTGTTAACTAATACTACTAATAATAACAGTTAACTTTTATAGTAATTATCATTGTTAACTAATACTACTAATAGTAATAGTTAACTTATATAGCTAGTAACTATCATTGTTAACTAATACTACAAATAATAATAGTTAACTTATATAGTAACTATCATTGTTAACAAATACTATCAATAGTAATAGTTAACTTAAATAGTAACTATCATGGTTAACAAATACTATCAATAGTAATAGTTAACTTATATAGTAACTATTATGGTTAACTAATACTATTAATAGTAATAGTTAACTTATATAGTAACTATTATGGTTAACTAATAGTACTATTAATAATAATAATAATAATAGTTAACTTATATAGTAACTATTTTTTTCAAAAAAAAAACTTATATAGTAACTATTATGGTTAACTAATACTAATAGTAATAGTTAACATATATAATAACTAATATCTTTAACTAATATTATTAGCTAATAAAAAGAATATCAAAAGTCACTTAGAGTTTAAGGTGGTGATGACATGGCTTCACCAAAAGCAACCTTCAGTAAAAAATGTCCACGTGGCAAATCCACATCCCTCCGCCTCAGCTTTTAATATATACTATAGATTTGGGCATTTAAGAGAAATGTTTATTTTTTCCCATTAAAAATGTTGTTTCACCCTAAAATTTGGATATATGGTATGGAGGAGTAGACATGCCCAAAAGGTTCATATGAACCGGCGAACCGGAGGTTCATGAACCGTGAAAAACCGTCAAAACTGTGAACTGTATAAACCATGAACCGGGGTGAACTGTGAACCGGCGGTTCACGGTTTTATAAGGTTCATAGGCTCAAAACCGGAGGTTGAACCGGCGGTTCATGAGCCGTTGAACCGTGAAACTTGAACTTTGAGATTTTTAACATTTTCCCTATATCTTTCATCCATTTTGTTAATCTTTTTATGAATTTCATCCACTTTTTTGTTATTTTTTTAAACAAAATAACTAATTTTCCTTGAAATGGGGTGAACACAATCAATTTCGTTATAACTTTCATCTATTTTCCCGTTAAATATTTTAAAAATAATTAAAAATTAATTAAAAATAATTTTAAAAATAAAATAAAAAAATGAACCGTATAAACCGTGAACCGGGTATAGGCGGTTTTATAAGGTTCATCCAAATTGTGAACCGTGAACCGGCGGTTGCATGTCAGGAGGAGTATTTGCTGAACCAAAACGACATAGTTCGTGCACAAACCAACTACAGAACTAACGACTTAACTGGGCGGAGAAACTCATAGGACCAGCCGAAGATGGAGAGATACAAATCTCCACTTAGCCTGCTCAAATTTTTGTTTGATCAATCAAAACCAAAATTCTCCTTTCCCCACTTCAAATCAACCCAAAATTAGCCTAATTTCATCATCAATCAGGATCAGAAATGGTGATTCAACCATCGATGTTGAAACCCAATTCTCATCCTCACCGTTTTTCGATCTCAAACTCATCAATAATATCTAAGGCAATTCATCAATTCAATTACAAAAATTCTTCACTCTACTCCAGAGGTATAAGAATCAGTTGTAGTGTATCAATTTCTACCCCTTCACATAGCCGCAATCACGATGAGTTATTGTCGCCGTTGCCGTATCCGGGAGGGATGGGTCCTTATACAGGGAGGGACCCAAATGTGAAGAAGCCAGGGTGGCTACGCCAGAAAGCTCCACAAGGAGAGAAATACCAAGAGGTTAAGGATTCTTTATCTCGCCTCAAACTCAATACCGTGTGCGAAGAAGCCCAATGCCCTAACATTGGCGAGGTACTTTCACCTATCATAATCATATTTAGTTAGGAGTATAATTTTAGTGCAATTTCAAGAATGTACAAGCAAATACGGAGTATAAGTAAATTCTTAAAAAGTTTTGACTTTCCAAATGAGTGATACATTTGAATAAATAAGTAACTTTGATTTGCTTTATTCTTGTTAAAAGTCAATAACCTACATTGCAAACATGATAAAGAACTAGTAGATTCTACAAATCCCGCATGGATTATATTGGTAAAACCTTCTGCAGGTTCATACTAGATTTTCCTGTTTACTCGGTCCATATAAAGCTGTTTAATTAAGTCTGTATCAGTACAATTTACTGTGCTTTGGGAGGTTCTATTAATTTACATTTGTATGATGAATTTCCATGTGTGTGTTCCTGGCAGTGTTGGAACGGAGGTGGAGATGGTATTGCAACTGCGACCATAATGCTTCTTGGGGATACTTGTACTCGTGGTTGCCGATTCTGTGCTGTGAAAACTAGTAAAAACCCTGCCCCACCAGATCCTATGGAACCACACAACACTGCTAAGGCCATTGCTAGTTGGGGGTAAGTTTTCTTTGACATAATAATAATTGGAAAAGATGAATAAGCCCTTTCATGCTAGTAAACCTCAGTCTTGAGAGGTAATGTTTGCTTTGTTTTTGTTCATATCCAGGGACTGGGATAAAATGATATTTCTTGCCTCTCTTTAAGAGACTTGGTTGCTTTTTATGTTGTGGCTATTTCTAATTTCTGACATACTACAGAAGTTTTGAGTCTGTTTTGTTTACTTTACTTCCTATTTTTTCTTCTTCAAATTTTGCTAATATCGGTTGGTAGACTTCTCTACCCCTACCACACATTCTCTTTTCTTAGTTTCTCCGTTTATGAAGACAAATAAAATAATGATTTTTCCAACTCCAAAGACCTTAATTTCTTATGGAAATATTTTACCGAGTTTTTCAACAGTGAGTTTCTCAACAGGGACAGTAGCTCTGCGGTTTCTATTTTAGTATGACTCTAGGCCGCCTTTCAGTCTTAAAATTCATGCAGGGGGGGGGGGGATGTGCAGAAATTCAAGAAAAATGAAAACAGAAAAAGGAGAAAAAGAACTCAAGAGTGCACCAAGTTTATAGCTTTTAAGGTTCCAGTATCCTTCTAAGAATCGAACGACGGGATGGCATGAGTTTTCAAACTATCATGTCTATTTGTATCATGTTTGACATCTATAGCTGTTGAATTATGCCTTAGCTCGTCATCCTTTTTGGTAGGCCTCAAAATAGGGATCATTTAAACTGTTGTATTTTCTAGGATTTGCAAACAGCAATACTGGAATCTATTGATAGTGTATATTTTGTAAAGTAAATGAGATCTTTCTAACTAGTTTGTTGAGGGTTGGCTAATTTGTTAATTATAACGAAAATATTTTGGTTGGTGATCATGCAGTGTGGATTACATTGTTTTAACCAGTGTGGATCGGGATGATCTACCAGATGGAGGGAGCGGCCATTTTGCTGAAACAGTCAAAGCTATGAAGGTAAAAGTATTTCCTGGCCAGTACGCTTCTGCTTGTAGTTCTTACAAATAATGGAATCCAAACAAGAAACTAATATATTCTTGTCAACTGCCTGGACAGAAACTCAAGCACAACATTATGATCGAATGTTTGACCTCTGATTTTCGGGGTGACTTAGAAGCAGTATCAATGTTGGCAAATTCAGGATTAGATGTTTTTGCTCACAATATTGAGACAGTGAAAAGACTTCAGCGAATCGTGAGAGATCCCCGAGCCGGGTAAAGTTTCTTTCTTTCAGTTGGCTTGGTGTGAACACTTGCTAAGTCTATTTATCATCTTTAGTTTTCAAAATTCCTACATCTTTAGATTGCAGTTTTTAGTTTGACACTCCAAAATATGTTTGTCAGGATTAAATGTTAGCTAGTTCAATGCCAGGTTTCTTAGAGACATCCTGTATATATAGACTAGTTGAAGGCATTTTTCATTTACATACCTCTTGGAAAAATTAACCAATCCTGTATATATAGACTAGTTGAAGGCATTTTTCATTAACATACCTCTTGGAAAAATTATTAACCAATCCAGGTTTTTTTCTTCGAAAAAATTACCAAACAATCTAGTTTTTCGAATGGGTTATTCAGTGAACTTTTACAATGGCTATCTAATCCATCTTCTGCTCATAAGCACTGGATTCTTTTTTGCAAGCAATGTCTTGTTTATTATGAGTGGCTGTTCCATCTGGATCCTTCGTGGGGTGTGATGAAACCTTTTAATTTGTGAAATTAGAGTGAACTTGTTAATAGTGGCTTGATCAGCTTTGAAATGCGTCACGGTGTATTATTTTAGCAGTAGGTAAATATGTAAAATGGGGAACACCAAGGCATAATTTGTTGCCGTGATAAGGTTGAATTGTGCTAATATAGGAGAAGTTTGTAGTTTGAGGAATTTTTGTGGTTACTAAGATGAGTTTTGGATGATATAGGTACGAGCAGAGCCTATCAGTTCTTAAACATGCAAAGATTAGCAAGGCAGGGATGATAACAAAATCTTCAATAATGCTGGGACTTGGAGAATCTGATGATGAGCTCAAGGAAGCCATGGCTGATTTAAGGGCCATAGATGTTGACATTTTAACACTTGGACAGTATTTACAGGTATCATGATTTTCATACTATGTTCAATTTTGTCAGCCATAGGTTATTATGAAACTCGTATGTTCTCGAGAATACGAGTAGTTTTCAGGTCTCAAGGGTAACTTTGTTAGTGGTTGACCCACATGCCAACTGAATGTGTTTGTTTATTTGTGCAGCCAACTCCATTACACCTAACTGTGAAAGAATACGTAACACCTGAGAAGTTTGCCTTCTGGAAAGACTATGGAGAGTCCATTGGCTTCCGTTACGTAGCAAGCGGACCCCTGGTTAGTGTACAAAACAAATCTGTAATTTTTGCTCATTAATATTGTGCATGATATATGTTCCAAATATTTTGAAAATTTCCAGGTGCGATCTTCGTACAGGGCAGGGGAATTGTTTGTTAAGACCATGGTGAAAGAAAGGAGCACAAGTAGATCCAATCTGTCATAGGAGCCATGTGCATGTTTACTACACCTTCCAGTTCCATCCCAACAAAGAGGAGTATTTGTATTTTTACCCCCAATTCTTTTGTCTCAAAATGTTCCTTATTAGTCTAGTAACAAAATTCACCTTAGAAACTATGTACCATGCATTTACAATGCGACAATGTGAACACCAAGGCATTCATTCTATAATCTAGTAATATCGTCGCCCTGCAACTACAACTTGTTAGCATAGCGTTGATTGTACATCCTGATAGCTCATCTTTTCCTTAATTTTCAGAATAAGTTTTCTGGTTGGCGCATAAGTAGAGGGGCTACTAAACGCATCATTGCTGTGAATAGATCAAACTAAAGGCAACTTCAATTGTAAAATACTCGGTACTAGTGTAAGCACAAACCGGATATTTCCAGCAAATGCACAGGTATAGGAAGGAGAAAAAAAAAAACAAGGAAACAGAAAGAATGTATAAAACTAAGACAGAGGCAAGGCAAGCATAGTAAATTATCCAAAATGAAAAAGAATTTCAATGACAAGTTGACAACAATAGCTATACCAACACATCACCACCTGCCTGAGGCTGCACTCTTCCACTTCCACTTCCACTTCCACACACTAAACATCTTAATCAGAAGAAACCCAAAAGTTGAAATCACAACTCTATCTTTTCATAAAAACTTTTCTATAAGCATTTTTTATATATATATATATATATATAAATATATAATGAAAAGAAACTCCACAGAATAACAATCTAAGTTCCTGTAGTGATGAGAAAAGCGGGTAGATTAATCAGTCACTATAATCTAAACTTCCAGAGCTGCTGGCATTGCGGCTGTGTAAAGAGAGGCCCCTTGTGTGACCGGAAAGAGAAGAAACATTGTCCTGGAAAAATTTCTCCCTCTCAATGTGTTTTGCAGGTGGGGGTGGAATTGAAGCAGCAGCAGCAGCAGCTGGAGGGGGAGGGCGGTGGGTTGCTTCAGCTTCTTGTTTCGGTTCTATGGTTAATGGGCGTATAAGTGGACGGTGCAACCTGTCTGCAGGAATCGAAGAACCCAGCAATCGTCCTACCTGACTCTCTTCATCTTCTGGTCGAGCACAAGCTTTTCCCTTTCGTATCCTGTCATGTTCATACACAATGTGAGCTGATCTGACTCATTTGTTCATTTTCTTTAAAAAAAATATATATAAATAATATATGTCTCAAATAGAAGGAACTTAATGTACTGAATGAGCATTTAACGGAGATTATGTCCCAATACTACAAGCTATAACACGGATACCAAGGTTGCTTATGTATATATCCTACCTAAAAAAAGTTAAAAATAAAAAGTGGACACTTACTCGGGTAAGGAGGGAGTAATATCTATCTAACCAGCATCTTCGTTCAAACAAGAATATAAACTAACAGATGACAGAACGGGAATGCACCAAATAGTATACCTTCGGAAAAGTTGTTCAGCCTCCTCCTCTTCCTCCACCTCTTCTTGATTAAGTTGGCGCGCAATGGTGGTGGGCCTCCCTGAAACGATTGCATCATGTCTTGCAAGCACCTTTTCAAGCTGCTCGTTCAACTCAACAGCTTGAGAAATTACCTTCTCATCCCTTGAGGTAAAAAACAAAAAAACATCACTCAACAGGCAAAAAAAAAAAAAAAAAAACTAGAAGCTAGAACGAAACATCATCGCTACCTAGTTAAATATTTTCTGTTGATCTAGTCATACTGAAATGAACATTTTACGTGGTTCTTTCTTATGTGATGTTCAAATGATTCCATTCTCCATCGTGAACCTTAGGACCCTTGAAGGACGCATACCTTCTATGGATGGCCAAAACCGATTCCGGGCCCGGTTTCGGTTCGGAACCGCCGGTTCCGGTTCGGCATATATGTGACCCTGAACCGGCCCGTGCTTACCCCGGTTCTGGTTCCGGTTGGCACAATCCGGTTCCGGTTAGGTTCCGGTTCCGGTACGGTTCCGGTCCCCCCTTTAAAATTATTGAAAAACAAGGGATTTTCGGTCCGGTTCCGGTCCGGTTCGCCATTTATGTGAACCGTAACCGGCCCGGATGAATGGCGGTTCCGGTTACTCCGGTTCCGGTTTATTCGCCGGTTTGCTCCGGTTCCGTGCTTTTCCAGTCCGGTTCCGTTTGGCCATCCCTAATACCTTCTATACTTTGCTCACTTAATACCATCTCTCCCCTCCCCCTTTCTACCTTTTTATTAGGTCAAGGACTAATTACCTTCTTTGGGAATCTTCTTCAAACAGAAACCCTATTTTCAGCTAACCCCCATAGAGATACAAAAGTGCATAATATCTGAACTGGAGAAAGCCTTACCTTGAAGTGATTGCTAGATGCATTATTCGTTGCTTATGAAACGAGCATTGTTCCACAAGATCAAGGGTGAACTCATCCTTTGCTCCCTGAAAGAACAAGTTTTAGTTAATGCCCGCACTAGAAGTTGACAAAACTCTGGGTGTATCAATTAATCAAGTTGCTTTCTGCTCAGTTTCCCCTCGAGTACTTTTGCTTCCTTCCGTTACATGTGTGTTTTTGTTTCTGTGTTCAGTTAGCTTCTCTCTTATGAAATGCTTTGCCTTCAAATTCACCATCCCTTTTATTCTTTTACTTCATTCTACATCATTTAGTTCACATTTGTAAGGTTCAAAATATCTTGCAAGGAAACATCATAATCCGTGGAGAATTATAGTAGTTAAGTCATACTCCCTTCCGTCCCAGCACAAGTAGGACTAGAGGAGTGTGCACAATGTTTAAGAAAATTTAGTATGTGTGTGGTAGAAAATGAAGAGAGAGAATGAGTGGGGTAAATAGTAATGTTAGTTGAATAAAATGAGTGGTGGAAAATGAAGAGAGAGAATGAGTGGAGTAAATAGTAGTGTTGTTGAATAAATTGAGTGGTGGAAAATGAATAGAGAGAATAAGTGGGGTTGAAACATTTCCATTTTAGGTAGTCTCACTTTTGGTGGGACGGACCAAAAGGGAAAGAAGTCTCACTTCTGCTAGGATGGAGGGAGTATAAAGTTGGTCATCCCTCACACTAAGGGCAAGTTTGGTACGCAATAGTGACCATTCCATTCCATGATGTTTAGTACAACTTCCATTCCATGACAGTGAAAATAGCTTGGAATGGATCACATGTGGCTATTTCTGACCAATGGGTAAACCCATTAAAATTATATCACGCTTTAAACTATTGAACATTGTATCATGTACACTAGTTTAAAACATAATATTTTTAATAGATAACACTCATTGGGTAACCGGAACATCCATTTTGCCACTCCTAGAATGGATCATGATTCTTTCGCACCAAACAATAATGATTCAGCTATACAAAGTTGGAATTTGCAATTCAAAATTTCTTTCAATTACATACCTCAGGATGGTTGGTATCAACAGCATCAAGGACTTCTCTTAAAACTTCTAATGCTGCACCAGCTTTTTGAATGATACTGTTTCAGAAAGGTCATAGAGAGGTTTGTTAGATTATGCAAGCGAATCTATTCAGTCCCAAAAAGTTATCACATCCCGATGCACATATAACTTGGAAAAGAATTATATTGAATATACTCCAGATACACAAGTCTATTGCAGTCCTCGTTGACTTTTGAAGGAATAATGACTGAAGTTTCAGCAACAGAGTATCATATAGGTTATTTTCATACCCAGGAAAATTAAGACAATTAGCGATTAACTCCCCACTTGCCTAAATAGTAAAAAAATCAAATTCCGCCCAGCACCAAACTGTTACGAAATTGGCACATGTAGGTGGATGTAAACAGATAAGAGTCTTGTGATGAGCAATAGGAAAAAAATAGGTGAAAACCTCCTATAAATACTCCAAGTCTCACTTCCACATCTCCCTCACTACCATTGCCAGGATGGCCCTTAATCAAACCAGTAGAATTTAGCATGTATTTTGTACATGACAAAAACTTATGAAAGAGAAAGCACAATAAGTCAATAACCTCATTACTTCAGAGGGGGTGGGGGTGGTAAACTCTTCAGGGAATGGTGTTCGCAGAAAATTATTTGTGGATTAAGTTTCTTTAAGCTTATTTGCAGATAAATTCTAATGTTTTACATGATGAGATGTATTGTTTTAGTAGTTGGAGGGAAGTAGGGCATCTCTTGGTCATTATAAATCTTCTCACTTTATGCAAGGACCAGATATGGATTCAGAGTTCAGATCTGGGAAGCTGATCTCCATACGCATATGATTTTTTACTATACGAATCTGTTATAAGCATTGTATATGAATACCCTTTGGGAAAATGAATTATCCAGTTAGCAGAAACTGAACTAACTTTTGACACATGTAGGCGTACCTAAACTGCATGGAGAAGTTTGATCTTAGGTTTTTTTTGGTCAGGGAGAGAGACAGAGGACCAGCAATGTTCTTCTACACATTAAACAATTTTATGTTAATTAACAGCAAATAATACCTAGATTCCGGGGCAACTCGTCGCTCAGTTTGCTGTGCATCTCTCTCATGCCCAGATGACTTAACCTTCCCATTAGCTGAGTCATTCCTACTGATGTTTGAGGTTGGAGGATCTTTGGGAAGAGGCTCAGATCTTTGTGGGAACTGTACTCCTGCACTCTGAAAATTTGGATAGCAAAATATATGTATCAGTTCTATCATGCTCATCACTCTCTTCATTTAAAATCATTTCCATCATCGCCTCAAAGAGAAAACACACGCGGAGCGGAAATAATCAGTAAGCTAAGCAGCACAAATTCAAATCAATAATATGGACAGTCAACAACAAATGTTATCCGATGATGATGTTGGGTTAAGGAACGTCTTTCACTGCTGTCTTTCCTTACAGTTCTCTATCTCGTGCAGCCACTTTTTAAAGTTTTTTCGAGATACAATTGGAATCAGTATTCATTATATTTAATAATCAAGTAACGAACGGTGGCAAGGCCTTAGGATTGAACAGATGGAGACAGGCATCACACAGAGCAAGCTATCATTTACATTGACTTTGTCTCTGTGTTTGTGTTTCAATAAAAGCACCAAGAAGAATGTGAAACAACCCACGATTCAAATTTAACATTAAAGGACTTATAGTACCAATTGAAGGAGAGGATCTCGGATGTCAAACTGGCGCAAGAGGGGGCCAAAAACACTTCCTTCACTTGATTTCCTACTGAATATGAATTTAAGAGGTAATATATAGCATTAGAAACTTTAATATGATGATGACAATAGAGGTCAAGAGTGTCAAGGATTTGTGGAGATAGTACCATTCACAGCCACATGTAACAATAGAAGAAGGATATCTAAGTCTTTTAGATGTGAAGATCTTGTACTTAAAGCCAGTTTGAAGTCTGACAAGGACCACTATCCTAGTTTCTTTCTACACACTGCCAATAAATTGGCTGGAAGTTGTGCTAGAAAGGACATCACGATGATTTTTAAACTCTAAAAGACACAGACTGCAATTAGCCATACGGTCGTACTTGAAAGTGTTGCAAAACTTAAAACACGACCAATGAACTGTAAACCATTACTAATAATAATCGAACCACAATGAAGGAATAATGTAGGGAATGGAATATGCCCAGAACTTTGTTACTCTCAATGGTGTCATTATAAGAATATTTATGCAAGATGAATACACAAAATATAATGGGCATAAGCTTAAAATTTGAAACTCACCACTAAATCATAGTATGCAGAATAATATTGAGGAAACCTCCCGGAGGCTCCACCAAGAGACGTCTGCGTCGCATCTAGAAGAAGAAATATCTTCTCTCGCACAGGCAGGTCGGACTAGAAAAATGAAGAGCCAAAAAGAAAGAAAATGAATAAACAGAGGAGTTACATGATATATAACGCTAGATGGTATGTGATAGAACAATCAAGAATAGCAGGTATAGAATCATCTACCTTTTTCTTAACGAATTTTACAAGTACAGGGAGGAGCCCTGTGTCAATCACCTGTGTGTGAATTGGTTCTCCAATATTATTCATCAACACCTCCAGCAACTGTGACAAAAGAGAATATATAAACCCATTATCAGAAATAGAGACTCGTGTTACAGAGCAGCTGTAAAAGCATCACATGCTAAATACATGATATATGTAATATCTACAAAATTAGGCACTTTCAAAAGCCATTAACACTCACCATAACAGCAAAAAGTTGGGTATTTGAGTTTTTACTGCCCAGACGCTTTTTAATAGCTTTGACAACATCCCTTGCTTGCCTGTAAAATAACAATGTAAATAACCATGGTAAGGTAATTACGTCTAAGCAGAGACAAAGGTGTTATGATTTGCACCACATACCACAAATCTATGTTTGTTCCCGTAGCAGGTTGTTTTATTTACCCTCTCAAACTTTTTTTCTAACTAAGTGCATATAAGAGTCAGTTGGGCAAAGAAGCTAACGTGGAGGGAGGAAATGGCTGATGGAAATCATGGCCCTTTAATTGGTAACAACCTAACAAGTCAACCTGGAAAGGAACACTTGAAAGTCGCTTTCTGCCCACCAATCCACACCACCTCACGCCGGCACATCACTTGTTGTCAATTATAATTTCTATCCACGTGAGTAAGTTTACTCCTCCGTCCTAAAATGATCTTCACATTTGACTATTCAAACTTTTTAAGGATATGAACACTTGCTTCATTAGCCATGTTGTGTTTATGCACATTCAAACCCAAATTGTATAAATGAGAAGAACTTTTTGGGACAATGAAGAATGGCAAATGAGAAGATCATTTCGGGACAGGGGGAGTATTATACTTGAATTAAAGTGGATATGAGCATCGACAAACACATGTGGTGTTGGACACATCAACCTTCAATTTTTGTGACAAGGAGAGCCACCGCTACAGATAAATAACAAAGCCGGATAAATGTACTTCTAGAAGAAGCTCCAGTAGTTAATTTGATACTCCCTCCGTCCATGAATTAGTCTCATTGACTTTTTTATGGTCAGCACAAGTGAATTTTGACTTAACGTGATTTATCAATAACAATTTTTTAGAATTTTATTGGGATGATTAGATTGACATTAACATTTAGTCAAAATTCACTTGTCTTGACCATAAAAAGTCAAATGGGAGACATTCCAGGACAGAGGGAGTACAATATTTAGGGAAGCGCTCAATAAGTGCGAATACGCACACTCAATTTCGAGAACACTACGTGTAAGTGTAAATGGTTTGGAAGGAAACAAAAATGATTCACCAACATGCTCTCAAGGGCCGCTTTAGGAGTAGTCAAGAGAGAGAGAGAGATGGCTTCCAAGGGTCCCACAACGTGATATGTGTCAGTCTCACGGAACCCATCCAATCAAAAAATGACAACATCCTAGGATGTCACATGCTCCTCATATGATACGTGAAATTCTAAGTACTAGACTTGAACTTGATTCACATCCAACTCACATGGAGAATGACAAGGAAACATTCATTCCAAAAGGTTTTGACACGCCTTTCACTTTCGGTGATTAACCCTGCAGCTCATGATCTCATCCCCATGACCGGTAGAGCTGAAACCCAGTGAGCATCTTGGCTTGAATATATTCCTAAGTTATTTTCTTCTTTAAATATTCTGGACTAGTCACTATGAAATCCAATCCTAACGAGAAAGTAGCCCTCTACATTAGAAACATAAATTTCAAATTTTAGCCATGTGTTACTGATCAAAGATTATGCTATAGCACATGGCCATAGTCTAGACAGCTAAAAAGACCTTCGTAAGTTTTGAAACTCTATTTTCTTTTTTGAAGCAGCAACAGAAAGCTTATCTTAAACACCAAGTCTAAGCCCACTATAAATCTATACTCTATTGTTATGATACAGCTTTGATACCTCAGATGAAGGTTGGCCTGCCCATCTGTGAGCATTTTGTCATGGAGTGCAATGGCTGTAACCCCTTTCTGCCACATCCTAATATGGAAATCGATGGAGATTTGTAGGATTTAACCTTTTTCTGTTCAAGTTCTAGTTTCATTGAAAGAAACAATCTGACAACATCGAGCTTTAAGAAAAGACAATTCCGACACTTTCGCCTTCTAACTTGAGAAAATGGTTACTTCATAAACATGGCGACGGAATCACATAAAGAACTCACAATTAGTGTACATTCTCAACAGGAAATATATCAGAAATACGTGGATATGAAAGATTTGCATGAAGTTAAAATTTTCAGTTTGTGATAGTCATTCAAAGAGTTCACTAGCAAAATCATGTAACAGAAAACATTAATATAAGCACGATAACATAATTTAGCATTTGCAAAAACTAACATACAACACATTTGGCAGGTCCAGTCTAAACTTGTTGTACCTATGATCACGTGCAACCAATTCACAAGTTTCAATACTTTTTGTCCAATCCATTTCGGTCAGTTTCTCACTCGTCGCAGCATTAACAAGCCCTGCCGCCATTATTAGTTATTTTCTGAACGTCAAAAAGTAACAGAGTAAGGACATATTTGACAGCTCAACAAAAAAATAAAGAATAGCTTACCATAGATAATAATCAAAGCAATATAGTATCATTTGTCAAAAAATGACAAACAAGCAAGAGGAAGAAGTGGAGATGTATCAAATTCAAGCTTGCTCATAACATATAGGAACAACAAATTAACAAGAAAGGAAAGTTCAAAGCTGAAAGTTGGGTAATCTCAAGATCCCAAAATCTTCTTCCCCACACACACACACACACACACACACACACACACACAAAAAAAAAAAAAACTAATGTGAATAATCTAACTTTTGCAGCTTTTGTTTAAAACCAGACAGAGAAGGTTATCTCTCATCCCAGAATGCCAATAAATAGAAATTCCCCAATTCTATCAAGTAGTTTCTTTCCGAAAATCAGAAGGCCCAACAAGCTTGATCAAGATTCTCTCTCTCCGTTTACAAAAAAAAATAAAAAAAATGGTGGGCGTAGTCAGAAAGAGTCAAAATCAGAAATCAATGACAGAGGAAATGAGGGGAAGATCAAAGTAGTATTACCTAGAGTGATGGTGAAGAAAGAAAAAGCAACCAAACCCAATTACCCAACCCAAGTAGCAATTCCCTAGAAAGATTGCTTCTTTAGCATTCTACTCCTGTTCAAATTCAATAATTCACACACAACACACACTAGAAAACATGAATAGGGGTGTGTATGTATGTATGTATAAAGAAGGAAATACATGAGAATCTTAGTTGGCTAACCTGAGGGGTTTTCCCCTTTTGCTCACTTTTGATTTGCTTTCCTATAAAAACAGTTTGAGCCCACTTGGCTTCTGCTAATTTAGTATGAAATCTTGATTTGAGGATTGATAAAGTCTTAAAAAGGTGATGTTTTTACCAATATTAATAATAATAATGGGAGTGTATGAATATGTATAGTTAGGCGCTTCAGATCTCTCTCTCTCTCTCTCTCTGTCTGGGGGTTTCTGTGAGTGTGTTTTCTGTTCAGAGAGAGGGAGAGAAAATTGATAGTTTTAAGTAACTACAAATTACAAATAAGCCACCCCACGAGGGTTGTCTGGAGACAGATAGCTTACTCACTCACGACTCTCTCACACACACACACACATATTCTTACGGAAATAATACTAGGGCACAAAATCTTGCTCACAACATCTTAGGAGGTGTAATGATTTTATTGGTGTTTTTAATTAGAGTATGGCGGGTCCATTATCGATGCAACCAATAAAATATCGCTACATCATTTTGTGAGCAAGATTTTGTGACCTTATTTTGTACCCTAGCATTGCTTTTCTTCTTACGGCGGGTGGTCAGGGCCGGCTATTGACCGGAACATTCGGTGCCTCGGCACAGGGCCTCAAAAATAGGGGGGCCCCAATTTTTTTTTTCAAGCCCAGTATACATATATTGTGTAACGCAAAAGTCGCAAACATCAACCTCGTTTTCTGATCTCGCGGCGTTAATGACTCCTTGACAAATATAAAGACCTCGTCGCAATCTCCTCAATTCCACAATCGAATCCCCTCCCCTTTCTGATTCTCTCTCTCTCTCAATCTTTGCCTAATTCCGTCCCTTCTTGTTCTCGCCGACTCGCCCTCACCGTCAGTCGTGAATCATTCACCCACCGATTCTGCGATTCTCCATCATCGGAGTGAGACAGTGGGTAAGTACCTCTCTCTCTCTCACTCAGGTTTTTGTGATTTATTTAGGGGTTTAATATCATAGTTGAAATTCAATTTTGAAGCTTTAATTTTAGTTAGTTTTTGCGATTTTGTTTTTTAATTATTGAATTTCAAGTTCCAGCAGCAGGCAGCAAGCAGTTTAATATCCTGTCTTCTTTTTTTTTTTTTTTTTTTTTTTGACTGATTTCATTTTACTCATTGCTTCTACAGGATGTATCCATCAGTAGTAGACATTGGCTTGGGGAGTTAAGAGTATTCGATTTAAAGTTTCATTATTCCAGGTTTTTTCAATCCATTTAAAACTATTGAAAGTGTTATAATTTCTTGTGAGTTTTGAAATATGCCTCCTAAACTTAGAAGATATGATCCCGGTTGTGTAGAATATGAAGACTTGATTGATGATTTTGCTTCAAAGAGCGCTCGAAGGATGTCACTTTTTAAATAAAATCTTTGAGTTGTGTTTAAAAGTTATGATCGATGTAATAAACTATTTTTGGATGCTTTGTTAACTTTGAAAAAACTTAATCTTTATATTAATCTTTATATAAAACTACTTATATATTATATAAGTTTTTTTTGTGTATTTTTTTAAATTTTAAAGGGCCCCATATTCGTTTTGGCACCGGACCCCTAAATAGGGATGGCCAAACCGGACCGGAACCGGGCCGGAACCGGAAAACCGGACCGGAAAAGCCCGGAACCGGAGCAAACCGGGGAGTAAAACGGAACCGGAGTAACCGGAACCGTGGTAAGCGCGGGCCGGTTCAGGGTCACATATATGGCGAACCGGAACCGGAACCGGATCGGCATTTCCATTAAAAAAAATAAAAATCCCTTATTTTTCAATAAATTTTAACATGTTTATTCATTAATGTATTATAAAATAAAAATCTCTTGTCTTTTAATAAATTTTAACATGTTTATTCATTATTGTATGATAAAATAAAAATAAAAAAAGGTAGCGTGGACTGAACCGGAACCGGACCGGAACCGTACCGGAACCGGATTGTGATGACCGGAACCGGAACCGGTGTAAGCGCGGGCCGGTTCAGGGTCACATATATGCTGAACCGGAACCGGCGGTTCCGAACCGGAACCGGTTTTGGTCATCCCTACCCCTAAAGTTATTGAGACGGCCCTGCGGGTGGTGATAGATATTCCATTGTAAATATTTTTCCTCCCTCCGGCGTCCGTAAGTTGAGAAAGGTCGGCTAAAATAGGCCTACATTATTATGCATCAAAATTCACTTTGAGCCCTCCGCAATAAATTTGTGCTACGTATTTCATTCCAAAATTATTCAAATTTGCCTCTTAAATTCCCACCGATGTTTTTTAACGAAATTAGTCATGTGCATGACACATATTCCATCCATCTCATAACTATATGCACAAAATGAGTTGTGCACGAGATTAAAGGATGAATAGTAGTGGGTAGTTGTTGTGAGTGTGAAAAGTAAAATAGATTATAAAAAGTGGGGTAGGGAACAGTAGGATGATTGGTGTTGTGAGTATAAAAGTAAAATAGGAGATAAAATGAGTAGGATGAATATTAAAGATTCTTTGTCATTTTAGGAAAATGTGACTTATCAATGGGACGCCCAAAAAGGAAATTTTGTCCACATACTATAGTTATGAGACAGAGGAAGTAACAGGTATTTACATCTTTTGACTTGAAAAATAAAAGTTAAAATGTCATTTAACTACGAAAACCTTCAGAGTCGTCACCACCATGCCCAAATAACACCAAACTGCCATACCACATCAAGATGCCATACTAATAGGTACAAAACTTAATAGTATAAATTATCTTTTTGTATATGAGATATCTTTTTGTTTTTCTTCAAATAATTTTTAAATAAACAAATTTATTAAATAATGATTAGTGTTTGTTTCAAGAAAATTGATGATTAGGGTTCATATTGGTTATTATAATTATAATTTTGAACTTTTGATGCAAAAAATAGAGTTAAAAATATTGTTTTAATTTATTATACATGATAGAAGAGTGAGACAATTAAATTTAAAAAAAAATGAAATGAGAATGATCAAAATATCCATCATGTGACAAGCACTTGATCAATTTTGTTAAATTTTTAAGGGCTAATTGCAATTTGGTTACAAGAGTTTTACAAAATGTTTCAATTGATTACCGAATATGTAAATGTTCAAATCCGATTCCTAAGTTTGTATTTTTGTTGCAATGTGATGTAAAAATAGATGGGGTGTTAGAAAAATAACGAAATGTTTATCATGTGCCAAACACATGACATTTTAAGGAGCATAATTGTCATTTCCGTAAGCATTGAGTGGGTAAAAATGTCATTTAATGCATACTCCCTCCGTCCCACCTCACTTGAGACCTAAGAGGTGGGCACAATAACTAAGGAAAAAGAATAAAATAAAGAAAATGTGTGGTAGAAAATGAAGAGAGAGAATGAGTGGGGTTAATAGTAGGTTGATTGAATGAATTGTGTGGTGGAAAATGAAGAGGGAAAATGAGTGGGTGGGGTAGATTGAATATAAAATTATAAAAAGTTTACCATTTTGGGGAGTCTCAAGTGAAGTGGGACGGACCAAAATGAAAAGAAGTCTCAAGTGAGGTGGGACAGAGAAAGTATACAATATAAAAAAGAAAAAAAAAACGCTTGAATCTCTCTCTCTCTCTCTCCCTATCTCTCTCCAAACACACGCTATCTATCTCTCCAAACCCTCACGCAATTTTCGACCTTCCAAACTCCGATCTTCTTCTCTCCCTCTCCTTCGCCGTCGCCGTCGCCGTCACCGTCACCGTCACCGCTTTAAATTTGTTCAGATCTATCTTGATTTGAATCTGGCGATACCGTGGTTTGCCGTCGTCTCCCTTTCCTCACCGGCGACCATAGATTCGACTTCGTTTCCCCATCAACCTGCAAATCTTTGTCCGCCCTTCACCATTTTCTTCACCTTGCGCCTTCCCTCTATTTGTAGTCCGACCATCGGCTTGCACGAGACCTTGAGAAAATTTTCAGATTTGGGCTTTTGGTTCAATTTACAGATCTGGAATTTAAGGAGTAATTGAATTTAATTGAATTGTTAAATTTGTGATTTTGAAATGTAACTCTCTTCGTCTTTGATTTATCTGATAAATGTTTTTAAAACAAATTTATGATTCTTGTATCTATAGGTTTTACTCCTGTTTTTTTTTTCTTCTTCTTCTTATTCTTCTTTTTTTTTTTTTGTGAATTTGGATGGTGGTGACATTGGTGGTGGTGGGGTGAGGGTTGGAGGTGTTAGTGGTTGGTGGGTGGGTGGGTAGTGGTGGAGAATGGCGGCACTAGCGTTGGTGATGGGTTGTAAGTGGATGTGATGGTGGTGTTACAATGTATGGAGATGGAGGGTGTTAATGGGGGTTATAAATCTCGTTAAAAAAATCACATATAATGACATTCTTAAAAATATTTTTTCAACTTCGTTAGTTGTCGTTAACTACCATAGTGGAAAGACAATTATGCCCCCTCAAGTGTCATGTGTGTGGCACATGACAAACATTTCGTTAGTTTTCTAACACTCGATCAATTTTTACATCACATTGCAACAAAAATACAAACATAGGAATTGAATTTGAACATTTACATATTCGATAACCAATTGCAACATTTTGTAAAACTCAGATAACCAAATTGCAATTAGCCCAATTTTTAACGTCAGTTGAGATCTAGTGCAAAATGGAATTTGGTGTGTACTTTGGGGCAACCATATATTGGCCAGAAAAGTTTCACCCACATTCAAATGAAGGAGTATGTTTTTTAATGTTATTTAATTCTCAAAATTGTTACAAGTAAAATTTAAAACAATGAAGTAATTAGGGATAATTGCAATTTGGTTACCTGTTTTGTATCACTTTTGCAATTTGGTTCCCGTGTTGTATTTCTTGCAATCTGATTCATGTGTTTGTCATTTTGTTGCAATTGGTATAAAAATTAACGAACTGTTAGTTTTTTTATGGGAAAACAGTCATGTACATATCACAAGACTTTTTTTTTTAAGTATAAGATTGTCATTGTTTGGGGTGAAAAATCTCACAGCACTATATCTACATCCTGGAAATAACAACTTGAGTTTACATCTTGAAGCTACAGCAGGTTGACTTACATGTTGACTTTACATCCTGACGTGACATCCTGAGTTGACGACTTGAAGCCTGGACATCTTGATCAGTGACAGTTTTCCTGTTCCTATTTTTTAGGACTGTTATTAATTCACACATAGAAGACTCATGGACCAAGTCAAACACATGTGAATAAATTATCCATCACATGTTTACAAAGACTCAAGAAGCATTGGAACCTTATCTTCAACTAACTATCCGAAATTCTTGGGATAGAGGGGTTATCATCTAGTTTGTTCTCTCATTATAAATAGCTTTACACCATTTGTAATACACACACGCACTTTTCAGTTCTACTTAGCTCTCATTCTCGATCATTGTATTCCTCATCACCGTTACTAATAAAATATCATCTTTGAGGTTTTATGCCGGCGAACAAGTTGTTCAAGGGCTTTCCTCGTTAAATCCTTTGTTCATACATCTTGAATTCTGAAATCTATATTCCATTTGTACCCTACTCTTTTGTATCTTTTTTATTTGTCCAATTGACGAAAATTGGCCAAAACAATTTGGCGCCGTCTGTGGGAACTTAGGTCTTTTAGATTGTTAAGAGATTCAAGATGAGCAATCCAACAACCAATCAGATTACATCTGGAATTTCAGTTGCAAGTGAGGGCAGATCAGCAATGGGGGCGCCTGAAATCCCTTTGGATATCGCCTCCAACTTGACTGCCATGATGCGTGACGTGAGGAATCAGATTCAACTGCAGAATGATACTTCTACCATGCTGATGAATCAAGTCTCCAGGTTGTAGCGTGAGGTGACTACTCTGCAAGGTGGAACATCGGCGGCACAGCAAACCAGCTTCCCTAGCATCTTCCAGTCTGTTGCTCCAAATGTGCCCTCTGACCCATTCTCTCCATACCAACCTAGAAGGATTGCTTTGGAAGTGATGCTGCAGGATCATCTGGATTTGGTGGATTCACACCAGCTGCCAACCTGACCACCAATAACACGATCATCCATCCTGAAACTGTTACTCCAACTTCAATAACATTTTTTACGCCAACTACGGTGGCAGCAGGGAGTCTTAACCCTCAGTTTGATTTTAATTATCTCAATAATTATCAATTCGCTGCTGCTAACAATGATGCAGGTAGTCTACTTAGCAGACAAATGCAGGAGCTAAAGGAACTAGTTATGAGTGTGCCAGGGTTGACTCTGCCACACAACCAGGCTTCTCAAACATGTTACAATGAGTCCCGCTTCACTCCATCCATAGCCAACGTGGTCATACCAAAGAAGTTCAGTCCACCCCACATGAAGCAGTATGATGGGACAACTGATCCAGCGGAGCATGTTACATTGTATCAGGAGAAGATGGATGTGGTCCACATTCCACCCCAGTTCAAGGAAGCATGCTTTTGCAGGGGTTTTGGTTCAACTCTTATAGGGGCAGCTTTGAGATGGATCATTAGCCAATCTTTGGGTTCTATTGGATCATATGCTCAGCTTGTCAACTTGTTCACTAATCAGTTTTCATGTAACAGGGTGTTCGAGAAACTGACAAGTGATCTTTACAGGGTGGTCCAGCAACCTGATGAGCTACTTAAAGACTACCTGAGCAGGTTCAACAGAGAGGCGGTGAACATCTCCAACCTGGACACTGTAACTGCAATTGAAGCCTTCAGGATGGGGCTCAAGAAGGACTCTCCTTATTATGATGACTTAGTCATGACACCATGCAAGAGGCTGGATGAAATCAGAACCAGAGTATCTAGATTCATCAGGTTGGAAGAAGATAGGATCATTCAGGATTATTAATCAATAGGTTGGAAATAGGGCATGCTGGATGTCAACTATAGATGGTACCAGAATTCCTAGAAGTTAGAATGCAGAGCATCTCAAGCTGTACTTCATGTAAGTTATAGCTTGTCAACTTAATTCAGAAAATCAGGTATGCATTTATATTACTTTATTTCAATTATGTTGTTTCAATTTGATTTATCTTCATCAAACATCGACTGACTTAAGCATCAGAGGGGTGTTAGCCAAGATAACACCCAACCCTAACATGTTTCTGCTTTGCGAGGAAACTCAAAGTCTCTATTCAGGTCAAGATGTTTACATGTTGATCCAAGTTTTCCAGATGTTACATGTTGATCAGAGATGTTACATACTGATCCAAGTATTCAAAGATGTTCACATAAGTCAGAATTCATGTCCAACATGAAAAATCAAAGTACAATTCCATCCAAGGTATAAGGTTTTACACCTTCAAAGGTTTAAAGGTTTTACACCTTTCAAAGGTTTAAAGGTTTTACACCTTTCTTATGTGTTTAAGGTTTCTACACCTTCGCCCGTGCGCACGATTTTCATGTTTTAGTTAAGTTGTAGGTGGGCCAATGTGTCATGAACATATTGATTACCTTCTTGCACTTGGCTAAAATTATGAACTCAAGTTGAAATCAATGGTTGTAGCATTTACATGTTACCAAACGAACACAGGGTTTAAAAGATAAAAATCTTTTCATAATGATTCCCAACTTGTAATATCAACATGTTACCAACCATTCCTTACATCGCTACTATTCAATTGTTCCAAAATTATTCTAAGTTGTAACATTAACATGTTACCCTTAGAATCCTAACCGTACGACCAGTCTATTATCAAAATACTAAAAAGGATCAAACACACAGATCCTAAAACAGGAAACATTCATAAGTTTCAACCATGCTATCACAAGACATGGTTCAAACAAAATTGCAACCTAACATGTCCAAACAGACATGTTGCAAACAAATAAAAATTGTCTTTAAGACAATCACCAAAATATCCTATTCTTCGTCTTTCTCTTTGTTTTTTGCAGGATCAATTGCCTCTTGGAGATTTTATCACCTACATCAACTGTTATGGAAATTTCTTGAATTTCTATGTTCACTCAATTCAAAAAATTTGGGGGCAATTGTTTGGGGTGAAAAATCTCACAGCACTATATCTACATCCTGGAAATAACAACTTGAGTTTACATCTTGAAGCTACAGCAGGTTGACTTACATGTTGACTTTACATCCTGACGTGACATCCTGAGTTGACGACTTGACGCCTGGACATCTTGATCAGTGACAGTTTTCATGTTCCTATTTTTTAGGACTGTTATTAATTCACACATAGAAGACTCATGGACCAAGTCAAACACATATGAATAAATTATCCAGCACATGTTTACAAAGACTCAAGAAGCATTGGAACCTTATCTTCAACTAATTATCCGAAATTCTTGGGATAGAGGGGTTATCATCTAGTTTGTTCTCTCATTATAAATAGCTTTACACCATTTGTAATACACACACACACACGTTTCAGTTCTACTTAGCTCTCATTCTCGATCATTGTATTCCTCATCACCGTTACTAATAAAATATCATCTTTGAGGTTTTATGCCGGCGAACAAGTTGTTCAAGGCTTTCCTCGTTAAATCCTTTGTTCATACATCTTGAATTCTGAAATCTATATTCCATTTGTACCCTACTCTTTTTTATCTTTTTTATTTGTCTAATTGACGAAAATTGGCCAAACAGTCATTGAGAGCGCAGGGGTGCAAGGCACGTATGCATTATGAGTAAATAAGGACTGGTCCATCGTCACCTTCTTCATTAAACGGAAAAAACCTTACCATTTCTCTATTAATGGTGGAATTAACTCTCATGCAATAAATATCAAATCCTTCACTTTTCTCCTTCTAAAATGAGCAATTCCCTTAAACTCTTCCAGCTATTAACACGTACACTTGAAAAATGAGAATTATACCCTTAAAAGGTCATGTGATATGCACATGACTGTATTATGTTAAAAAAACTAACAATTTCGTTATTTTTTATATCAATTTGCAACAAAATGACAAACATAAAAATCAGATTGGAAGAAATATAAACACGGAACTAAAATTGCAAAAGTGATACAAACACAGGTTACTAAATTGCAATCTGCCCTAAGTAACATTTAATTCAAGATCGATGAGAAATGATGGTTACTGTATTGTACAAAACCTTTTCAAAATGGTTTATTTGAAAAGAAAAGTCACTATACAAGTGACATGAAATAAAAACAAATATTTTGTTGGAATTTTGGTTTTGAATAAGTGGTGTTTAACCAACTTTTGACCAATAATTTCATTAGTTTTTATTTTGTGTAAATGAAAATTAATTGCATATTTGTAATCTACATTTGGAGTAGATTAATTCATTATATTTATTTTCTCAAACTCAATTTTGAGTGAATGAGAAATTAATGTTCAAAGTATGCAAAAATCAGAATATTATAGAAATCCATGTTGAAACTGATTCCTTAGTAATATTTAATGTTATGTGGAGGGACCAAAAATCATCGTCGGGAACATCAATGCTACTAAATGATTATAGGCAGATGATGGACTCTTTTTTTTGCATGTATGGTGCACTTTTGTTTAGCGTGAGAGAAATGGAGCAGTAGGCCTTTTGGAAAAATGCAGCTCAATCAGATAGCATATGTGAATGTTTTGTAAATCCTCCTCTGTATTTGTAGCAATGTCTAAAAAGAGATGAGGAAGTATCTTCTGAGTGGAGACTTAGATGTATTTCAGTGTACAACTGTTTTGGTCAAATTTTTCAATTCAACTTTAAGTAAGATTATTGGGCACAATGGAATGTAATTGTAAAGAAACTTGAGAATGAAATGAACACAAGAATTTAACGAGGAAAGCCCTTGAACAACTTGTTCGCCGGCATAAAACCTCGGGAAGAAACTTCGTTAGTATTGATTTTGAGATCAAGAGAATACAGAGAGAGTACGAGAAAATTTTAATGCTGTGAGTGTGTGTTTACAATTGTGTTATCACTCTACTTATACTATGAATTAAGCTGAAGAGTGGAGGATTGAGTGCCCATAATTTTCGGCCTGGATGCCCATGATTCTCGGCATGGTGGTCATTCTTCTTATCACTTCGGTTTTGTAATAGGCTTGACTTGGTCTCTTTGGAGTAAATCGTGGGATGTTATTGTTTTCCTGTTGATAAGTGTTGGGCCTGAAAAATAGGATTAACAATAATACATAAAATGCGTGTAATTAAGTAATACCTTAACGGGCAGCAACCTGTAGACTCAAGGTGTTCTGACATGTTGATCACGATCAAGATGCTAAAATTTCCACCCCGAACAATTGCCCCTGATTTTTTGAAAATTTGAAGAAGGTAATTTTAAGTTTTTGGAAAATCATCTCCTTAGATTACGAGTAGTGGGGGACTCTTCAGTAGTTGAGATAGGCGGTTCTTAGAGCAGTTGAGTGTATATAGGAGTATAGTTTTGAGGTAGTCTTGTCAAATATAAATATCCATCATAGGCTTCATTTACTCCATCAGTGCCAGAGGGAGAAAAGATATTACCTCTCTATCTTTCCGGTGAGTTCCAAAAGAATCCCTAAAACTTCTCCCTTTTTCCGGCAAAAATCTCCATGGCCGCCGCACTTCCACAAGGTTTTCTCTGTCTACAGTTAATAGAAAGCCATGAAACCGAAAAATGCATCTTGGAGGCTGCGCAAATCGAAGCCCTAAAACCCAAATTCCCCAACACTGCCTTGTTCATACCCCCAAATCCAAATTTGACCGCCGATTGTGTCTCTACTGAATGGATCGCCTTTCCTGAATATCCCTTTGAAATAGGTTTGTCATTCCCTTTTTCGCCTTTGATTTCCCGCTTCTTTCAAGTCACCGGCCTTGCTTTTACCCAACTTATGCCAGTAGGATGGAGAAATCTGATAACTCTTGAAAGGTTGAGTGCTGATCTCAAGTTAAAAGTGGGTTTGGAAGAGCTTGATTTTTGTTATTTTCTCAGAGTCCCCATAGATATGGGTTTAGGGCCAAGAATAAGGTTTATAGTTTGGTAACAGAATCTACTGACCAAGACAGAGATTGGAAAAGGAGATTTTTCTATGTAAGGAGGGACAGCTTGCAAGGAGTGGATGGCTTCTTTTCGATTTGGAAACAGGATGGTAGGGCCTACTTCTTCAAGTGGTAATTTTCTTTTGATTTGCTCTTTATACTTACTTTATCATACCCCTGTTTTGTAGTTGGTAGGCTTGATGACTTATTCCCAAAACGAGATGACACTTTGAGGAATGTTGAGGCTGTTTGTTTAGAATCTGCTGATAAGAGAAAGTTTGTGCGTCCCGGAGTTTTTGGCAAAGTTGAAAGCGCCAAAGAGGAAGTTGCGCAAACTATGTCATCTGGTAAGACCCTCTTACCTGCAAAGTAGTTTTTTGAAAATAGCTCATACTCACAATATATTAATAAAATTGTTTTTGTCACAGCTACTCAGTCTGATAACCCTTTTGGCGCGAGCAGCCTGTTAGCGCGGTTCAAGAAGCCCAAGGTTGAAGAGGTCAAACAAGCTGTTGGCTCGTCGAAGCCCAAGTTGTTCATTGGTGACCAAATTTTGTTTAAGAAGAGGAAGGCAGAGGTTGTGAATGTGGACGACTCTGATTCCATAGTAGCAGGGTTATTGACTAAGGTATGAGTATTTAAATAAAAGTTTTGAAAGTTTATAATTATGAAGTGATAATATATCTTGTATTTCGATAGATTCAGGATGCCTCTAGCATGTTGGCCAAAGAAGTTGAGTTATGGAAGATAAAAGTTGCTGATATCGAAGTTGAGAATGGTAAAATTTTAAAGGAAAAAGATGCTGTAATTAAGAGTAGGGAAAATAAGATTAAGGACTCGGAGATGGAGATTGTGGGTTTAAAGGCTGAGCTGGATGATGTCGACAAGAAGAAGATGGAGGAATTACACATGCAGAAGGAATACTATGTTAAAGAAGCTGGGCGCACACTCTTTGAAGCCAGGATCCAGATGATAGAAGAGTATCTTGCTGGCAAGGCAGTCGAATGGAACCTAGAAGAGGAAAGGGCTTCTTTGAGAGGAATTGATGGGTCCACATTTGAAGCCGGTGAAGTAAGCTCCAAGCTTCAAGATGTTGATCATGAGGATCAGGCTGAAGAGAAGGCTGACAAGGACCCAGATGTCGAAGGTAAGTAACCCCACTATCTGCAAGATGTTAGCACTATAAACAATTTCTTTCTCTGTTTTTATGGTCTTTATTTTAAAATAGAGGGGGTGTCCTCTAAGACAATTAGTATCTTCTTAGGATGTAATGGTTTTTGTTATTTCGGACATGTTTCTAGTTGTAATGCGGACTACTCGTGCTTGGTGATAGCATGGGTTAGGCTTTTCTGGATATTTTATGTTTTTAAAATAGCTTGGTTAGTTGAACTATTGGTGCAATGGTTATGTAAATGTTAAAGTTATGCTAAGAGTTGCATCAAAAAGTGTTCTTAGAAAACTAGCATCTTGGGTAAGAACATTAGTATTGTTCTAACGTTAAAAATTGGGATGATGTTTAAACTCTTTGTCTTTGGTAACATGTGAATGCTACAACCAATTGTAAACGACTTGAGTTCATATGTTGTTTAAGTGCAAGAAGGAAATCAGTACGTAATAAATAATTACGGTGGCCATCTTCCTACTTAAACAAATGCGAAAAATGTGCGCACGGGCGAAGGTGTATGAACCTTAAACTTATGAAAGATGCATAATCTTTTAACCTTTGAAAGGTGAAAACCTTTACAACTTGAGTGCAAAGTTCTAGGAAAAGATTCGTAAAGTTTACCATTAAAATACTTACTTGTTTATTTGAACTATTCAAACTTTCATCCAGCATTTTGCGAACAGGTTAACGACCTCCATGCTCAAGTTGTTAACATATTGAACACGTTGACCATGTTGCCCTATAGTATCCTTGCAAAACAAACATATGTTAGGGGTGGGTGTTAGCTTAGCTAACACCCCTCCGATGCTTAAGTTAGTAAGTGTTCAAAAGAATATAAATAAATTAAAAATAATAGAATTGAAATAAAGCTTAATTAAATCATACCTGATTCTTTGGAATTGAATGAACAAGCTACAACTTACATATAATATGCTTTAAGATGGATTGCATTCCAGCTTCTTGGTATTCTGGAACCATCCAAGGTAGAGAGCCAATATGCACCCTTACCAGCTTCTGCATCAACTAGATAGGGACCTTCCCACTTGGCCGCAAGTTTGCCAGCATTCAGCTCCCTTGTGTTTTGGAAAACTTTCCTGAGCACCATGTATCCAACCTGGAATCTTCTAACATGGACATTCTTGTTGTAGGACTTAGCAATTCTCTGCTGATATGCCGCCATCCTGATCTTGGCTAAGTCTCTTAGTTCATCAATAGTATCAAGATCTTCTGCGAGTATAATCTGGTTGTCCTCTGGAGTTATCAAGCCATATCTGGCTGTTGGGATAGAGAATTCAGCCGGAATTACAGCTTCAGTTCTATAGACCAAGGAGAAGGGGGTCTGGCCAGTTGCATTCTTAGGGGTTGTCCTATCTGCCCATAATACAAGCGGCAACTCTTCAGCCCATCTTCCTTTCTTTTGATCAAGACGTTTTTTCAGGTTGTTCACGATCAACTTGTTGCTTGATTCTGCTTGACCATTGGCTTGAGGATGTACTGGTGTAGAAGTAATCAACTTGATTCCCCATCTTGTACAGAAATCTTGCGTCTTCTTGCTAATGAACTGGGAACCATTATCACAAAAAATTTCGGACGGGACTCCAAACCTGCTGATGATGTTTCTCTTCAAGAATGAGATCACTTCTTTATCTCTAACTTGAACAAAAGCTTCCGCTTCTATCCATTTTGAGAAGTAATCAGTCATGGCCAACATGAACACTTTGCCCCCAGGTGCCTTGGGAAATTTCCCAACAATGTCCAGTCCCCATTGCATGAAAGGCCAAGGTGATAATATAGGGTGAAGAGGTTCGGAAGGTTGGTGCAAGATGTTGTTATGTCTCTGACAAGCATCACACTTCTGAGCATAACTGATGGCATCCTGACGCATAGTTGGCCAATAGTATCCAGTTATCAATGCTTTAGAAGATAGGGACTTGCCCCCAGAATGATTGCCGCATTCGCCTTCATGTAGTTCTCTTAAAACTTGTTCAGCTTGTTGAGGATCTAAGCATCTCATGTACAAACCTGTAAATGACTTACGAAATAGTACATTATCAATTAATACAAATCTTGATACCTTCATCCTAAAATCTTTCGTATTTTTGACATCTTGTGGCACTGTTCCCTCCTGCAAATATTTTATTATGGGTAGTGTCCAAGATGTCTCTTTTGTCGAGGGGCTAACCGATGCATCTGGTTGATCATCAACTTGGTTCGTCTCAGTCTGGTCAATCGCAGGATGTAGGATGTGAATTATAGGTATGGCATTATTCAACATGCTTCTGCAACTTGATCCCAAATTGGCTAGTGCGTCAGCCTCAGCATTCTCATCCCTTGGAATTTGTTGGAAAGTAAATTCTGCAAATTGTTCAGCCAAGGACTTAACATGTTGTAGATAAGTCATCATCCTGCTATGCTTCGCTGTATAAGACCCATTGAAATGGTTAACCAATAACAAGGAATCACTATAGACATTAAGATATTTAACATTTAAACTTAAAGCAGTAACTAAACCCATGATAAGGGCTTCATATTCAGCCTCATTATTTGTAGCTTGGAACTCACAAGCTACAGCTTGAGGGACCAACTCCCCATGGGGGGATCTCAAGACAATGCCCAAGCCTGTGCCTCTTGCATTTGATGCTCCATCTGTATAAAGCGTCCAAAATCTAGGGGAGTCTGAACCTTCAAGTTGTTGGACTTCGAGTTCAACTTCAGGTTGAAGGTCAGGGCTGAAGTCTGACACGAAGTCGGCCAAGGCTTGTGACTTGATTGCAGTCCTTGCCTCATAGTGGATATCATATGTACTAAGTTGAACGGACCATTTTGCCATCTTGCCTGACATCTCAGGTTTTCTTATCACATTCCTGATAGGATAGTTAGTCCTCACAATAATAGGATGAACTTCAAAATAATGGCGCAATTTAATTGAAGCAGTTATTAAAGCAAGAACAAGTTTCTCGAGATGGGAATACCTGGTTTCAGCATCTAATAGGGACTTACTTACATAATAGACAGGAAGTTGTGTACCATCTTGTTTTCTTGCCAAGACCGCGCTGACTGCATTTTCTGATACTAAGAGGTACAGGTTCAAAGCTTCACCAGTTTCTGGCTTGGAAAGTAGAGGAGGAGTTGCCAAATAATCTTTAAGCTGGTTGAAGGCCGCTTCATGTTCTTCTGTCCACTGGAATGATTTGTTCTTCCTTAACACATCGTAGAACAACCTGCACTTGTCGGATGATTTGGAGATGAACCTGGTCAGGGCCGCCACCTTGCCTGTGAGCTTTTGCACTTCTTTAATATTCCTTGGGGACTTCAAGTTGATAATTGCCGTTATCTGTTCAGGACTTGCTTCTATGCCTCTTTTGGTTACCATGTAGCCCAAGAATTTCCCAGCCTTAACACCGAAGTTGCATTTTGATGGGTTCAGCTTCATGTTGAATGCTTCCAGGATGTCAAAAGCTTCTTTCAGATCTCGTGCATGATCTCCAATACATTTAGACTTCACCACCATGTCGTCAATGTATACTTCCATAGTTTTCCCAAGCTGGTTCTTGAACATCATGTTGACTAGTCTTTGGTAGGTTGCCCCTGCATTCATTAACCCAAAAGGCATAACAATGAAGCAATATATACCATCTGGAGTGATGAATGCCGTATCTTCCTGGTCTGAGGTTTCCATCTGAATCTGCTGAAATCCTGAATAAGCATCCATAAAGGTTAAGACCTCATGACCAGCTGTTGCATCAACTAGGGCGTCAATGTGAGGCAAAGGAAACGGATCTTTAGGGCACGCCTTATTTAAGTCTGTGAAGTCCACACAGACTCGCCACTTCCCATTCTTCTTTTCTACAACCACCACGTTGGCCAACCATCTTGGGTAATCAACTTCTCTGATCATGTTGGACTTCAGCAACCTTTCTACCTCTTCTCTAATGATCTGATTGCATTCATGAGCAAATTTCCTTCTTTTCTGGTGGACAGGTTTGGCATTTGGGTCAATCTTCAACTTGTGGGTGATGACATCCTTGCTGATTCCGGTCATATCTTCATGCTTCCAAGCAAAGAACTTCATCCTGCTTCTCAAAAACTCACTGATCTCTGCTTCTATTTCGGGAGGTAAATCTGCGCCTATAAGAACTTTGACATCGGGATTAGAGGAATCCAGTTGCACCTCCTTAATATCAAACTCTGCAGCTTCAAGTACATCCCGTGCCTTTCTCTGTAATTGCTATGCTTGCCTAGGACTGCTTGCTGCCTTCATGGACACCTTGTAACATTGTTTAGCAGTCTGCTGGTCTCCTGACACCTTGACTACCCCCCAAGGTGTTGGCAACTTGAGACACTGATGGTAAGTTGAAGGGACAGCCTTCACATTATGAATCCAGGGTCTACCCAGGATGATGTTATAAGAAGACTGACATTCTATCACGCAAAAATTCTCCATGGAGTTAATCCCTTCCACATAGACTGGGAAAGTGATCTCCCCAAAGGTATGCTTCATCTCTCCACTGAATCCAACCAAGACAGATGAGCTCTTAGTTACATTCTCAAGTTGGATCCCCATTCCTTTCAGGCCATCAGTCGTTACTATGTTAACTGAACTTCCATTATCAATCAGGATGCGCCTCACCAAACAGTTTGCAACTTGTAGGCTTACAACCAAAGCATCGTGATGTGGATCCTGGATGGTAGCCTTGTCATATTCATCGAAAGAGATTTCTAGTCCCCCATTCTTTCTGGCTGATCTTGAGGGTAAATAGGATCTGTCCTCCTTTGCTTCTGCAGCATGACGCTTGGCTGCTGAATAGGTGGTACCACATATGTCTGAGCCTCCACTGATCATGTTGACCACTCTGGTTGGAGGTGGATGAGGCGGTGGATTCTCAGTTTGCTTCTCCTGGTCGCCCGTATGATCTTCAGTACGTCCACGCCTTCTACCAAGGAGCTCTTTGAGGAGACCCTTGGACAACAAGTGGCTGATCTCCTTCCTGAGTGCGATACAATTTTCAGTAGTGTGCCCAAAATCTTCATGATAAGCGCACCACTTGGATTTGTCTTTCCAAATTGAAGGCTTGTCTGCTTTCTTGGGCCATCTTACTTTTTCACCCAGATTGTCCATGGCATTGATCAATCCTGCAATATCAACAGAGAAACAATAGTCATCAATTCTAGGATAGGACGAATAATCATCTTCATTATTATCATCAACAACATGAACTTTAGAAGAGTTGGATTTAGAGTAGGGTTTGCCCCTATTAGATCTGGCATGAGATGTTTCCATCTTGCCACCAGAATGGGGTGAGTCAGTTCTGCCAGTGGAGGGCCCTGAGGTTGCATTCTCCTTGTTTGACTTGTCTTGAAGCAACTTGTCCTCTTCTAGCCTGATGAACTTGGAGGCTCTGGTCCTGATCTCGTCCAACCTCCTGCATGGTGTCATTACTAGATCATCGTAATAAGGAGAGTCCTTCTTAAGTCCCATCCTGAATGCTTCGATTGCTGTTATAGTGTCCAGGTTGGGGATATTCACCGCCTCTCTGTTGAACCTGCTCAGGTAGTCTTTAAGTGTCTCGTCAGGTTGCTGGATCACCCTGTAGAGGTCACTGGTCAGTTTTTTAAATACCCTGTTGCATGAAAACTGATTAGTGAACATGTTGATAAGTTGAGCATATGATCCAATGGAACCCAATGGCTGACTAATTAGCCATCTTAAAGCTGCTCCCGTAAGAGTCAAACCAAAACCCCTGCAAAAGCAAGCTTCCTTGTACTGAGGTGGAATATGGACGACATCCATCTTTTCCTGATACAATGCAACATGTTCGGCTGGATCCGTAGTCCCATCATATTGCTTCATGTGGGGTGGACTGAACTTCTTCGGTATGACCACGTTGGCTATGGCTGGAGCGAAGCGAGACTCATTGTAGCATGTTGGAGATGCCTGGTTGGGTGGCATAGTCATCCCTGGTACACTCATGACTAATTCTTTCAGCTCCTGCATTTGACGGCTTAGCTGGCTACCTGCAACATTGTTAGCAGTAGCAAATTGAAAATTATTAAGATAATCAAATTCAAATTGAGGGTTAAGACTTCCTGTCTCCACTAAAGTAGGGGTTACGAGTGTTGTTGAGGCAGGAGTAATAGTCTCAGGATTGACTATCGTGCTGTTGGTGGTCAGGTTGGTTGTCGGCGTGAATCCAGCAAGTCCAGATGATCCAGCAACATTGCTCCCAAAGGTAAGCCTTCTGGGCTGATATGGAGAGTACAGGCTGGAAGGTGCATCTGGTGTAATGGATTGGAAGATGCTAGGTAAGCCATTCTGTTGTACTGCCGACGCCCCACCTTGAAGAGAGGTCACCTCACGCTGCAATCTGGAAACTTGATTCATCAGCATGGTGGAAGTATCATTCTGAACTTGGATGTCGCGACCCCGAACCTCGCGGGCCCGAGATTGCGAGCTGGACGTCGACTTACAAATCAAAACACCAAAATATCGGAGATAAAAATTTCATTTCATAACAAAGGATATAGCTAAGGTTTTCCAAACCGATTAAACCAAATAAAGGTCGCTGCGCAGCTTCAATAATCAACCATCAACATCTTCATAATAGCATGAAAGCTGAAGAGAAATCCCCGGTACCGGAACCAATAACAAAGTAATGTGCCACAAAGGGCGGGAGCCATGCCACAAAGTCATGCTCCAAACGTCTCAACCAAGGCCAATCTGGAAGAGGAAAATAAGGGCAAAACAATGGTCGACACCATAATGGACTTGGCCGGTGCCATCACAATATCTCGCATCGCCCGACACAACCACAAATACCAGCTGGACTTTCAAATAAATGCTAAGTAATAAAATACTAGCACGATAAACAACTAATGATTCTAAAGTAGGGAACCAATCCAAATAAATTACCACAAAGGTAAACCAATCCACAACACATCAAGGATGACCAACATTCCCAAAACGGTACTTAAATAAATTTCATAACACCTTTATTCACAAAAGAACCAATTCCAATTAATAACGTACTCCACGATGTTATCTTAAATTAATTAGAGTAATTAAACTTAAACTAGGGAAGCCATTTAGAAACAAGCAAAAGGGGCAAAATTCCAAGCAGGCGGGCGGGCGGGCGCTCGGGCAGGGGCAGGCGGGCGCTCATTTGCCCAGAAGGTCTGGCCGCTGGAAAAGGGGGTGCAGGCGGGCGCCTGGCACCGCGCGGGCGGGCGCTCGGTCTGGGTTCATGCCGGGAAAACAGAGCTGGGTTCTTCATTTTTCATACCCATTTCACACATTCTCAAAATCAATACTTCCAACATGATCCCCAAAGTACCCAAACAACAACTAACCAAAAAGGGGACCTTAACAACACCATCCATCAATCAAAACTAAGATCAAATCTCAACATTCAACAAAATCACCATTTTTAATCAAAATCCAAAATAAATTCTCAATACAATCCAAACTCAACCAAACTTCAAATATAACACATCAAGCATTATATAAACATGATATGAACATTTTAGCATAAAATGGGGGAAAAACAACTTACCCGGAATTTCTCAAAGACGACGGAATTCAAATATTTTTGACTCCACACGAACCTATCGACGATCTAAACATGATTCATGTTTTAAAAAATGAGAAATAACAAGAGGAAGATGATGGAAATGTAGAGAGAAGTGAGAGAGAGACACTTACCCCTTTTTCTTTGAGCTAGGAAGAGAGAGAGAGAAATGAGCTGGGAAATGGAGAGAGTGAGGGAGAAGATGAGTAGTAGGGAGGGAGTAGTTAAAATGATTTGAAAACTTACACTTAGGCCCCTTCCCCATCTACTAACACAATACTACACTCCCTACTAACAATTAAGACCCAACAATACCACACTAACCCAAATGACTCAATTAAAATGCTAGGCATAAATTATTATAACACATAAAATGCACACATAAATATTTAAATAAATAATAATTTAAATAAATAAATAAGCAAATAAATAAATAAGCAAATAAATAAATAATAATTATTTATTACTAATAAAATAGAGCCTAGATTTCGGGTCGTGACATTCACTCCCCCTTAAAGAAAATTCGACCCGAATTTTAACGAGACTTACCCGAATTAAAAAGCCACGGAAATTTCCTCTCGATCTCATCTCGGAGCTCCCACGTCGACTCCTCGATATTATGATTCCTCCAAAGAACTCTAACCAATGAAATACTTTTGTTCCTCAACTCTTGAACTTTAGAATCTAAGATCCGAACCGGTCGTTCCTCATAAGTCATATCGGGCTCTATATCCTCCGGTACCCTCGGTAACACGTGAGAGGGATCATGAACATACTTCCGAAGCATAGAAACGTGGAACACGTTGTGCAACCGGTCTAAAGATGGCGGTAACGCAAGACGATACGCTAGAAGTCCAACCTTTCCCAAAATCTCAAACGGGCCAATAAACCTCAGAGCCAATTTGCCTTTCTTCCCAAACCTACGAATACCCACCTTCGGAGATACTTTGAGGAACACAAAATCACCGGTCTGAAAACTAAGATCTCGCCTTCGGTTATCTGCATAGCTCTTATGTCGACTCTGGGCTGTTTTCAATCGATCCCGGATAACTCTAACTTTCTCAACTGAATCCTGAAGCAAATCAATACCCACGATCTTCGCTTCACCAACCTCATCCCAACAAATAGGCGATCTGCATTTCCTCCCATACAAAGCCTCATACGGTGCCATCTCGATACTAGCCTGATAACTGTTGTTGTAAGAGAATTCCACTAACGGTAAATGTCTATCCCAAGAATCGGAAAAGTCTATCGAACAAGCTCGCAACATATCCTCCAAAATCTTAATGGTCCTCTCGGATTGACCATCGGTCTGAGGGTGAAAAGCTGTACTGAATCGCAAATCTGTACCCAAAGCTTCCTGAAATGCCTTCCAGAATCTAGAAGTAAACCTCAGGTCTCGATCTGACACAATGCTAACCGGAACCCCATGCAATCTAACGATCTCATCAATGTAAAGGGTCGCAAGCTTCTCTATCGAATATCTGATATCAATAGGCAAGAAATGGGCACTCTTGGTCAATCTATCCACGATCACCCAAACACTGTCATACTTCCTACGGGTACGAGGTGGTCCCGTAACGAAATCCAAGGTCACATGCTCCCATTTCCACTCGGGAATCTCTAACGACTGAAGTAGTCCTGCGGGTCTCTGATGCTCGGCTTTGACCTGCTGACAAGTTAAACATCTCGAAACATACTCCGCTATTTCCCTTTTCATATTATTCCACCAAAAATATTGCTTCAGATTCTGATACATCTTCGTACTACCCGGATGAACAGTATATCTCGATTTGTGACCTTCATCTAAAACTTGCCTCTTTATCCCACCAACATCGGGTACACACAAACGATCACGGAAAGTCAAAACTCCACTCGAACTCAAAGAAAAATCCTCGAAGTTCTTTTCCTTCAATTTACCCATTATCTTCACCAACTCGGGATCTCCTTTCTGAGCTTCCTTTATCCTCTGAATTAGGGTCGGAGATACCCTAATATTCGCAAAAATAGCCCCATGTCTCGATTCACGAGGAGACCAATCTCGAACATCCTCAAGCATCTTCCATTCACGGACCATCATCGAAGCCACATAAGACTTCCTACTAATCGCATCGGCGACCACATTCGCCTTTCCCGGGTGATAAGAAATCGTACAATCATAATGCTTCAACAATTCCATCCATCGGCGTTGCCTATTATTCAACTCTTTCTGGGAGAAAAGGTATTTCAAACTCTTGTGATCGGTAAAAATCTCAAACTTCGCTCCATATAGGTAGTGCTTCCATTTGTGCAACGCAAAGACTATCGCCGCCAACTCCATATTATGAGTAGGATAATTCTGTTCACTCGGGCTCAACTTCCTCGAAGCATAAGCAATTACTTTCCCATTCTGCATCAAAACACAACCCAAACCCTCTTTCGAAGCATCACTGAAAATTACTAAGTCATCATTCCCATTAGGCAAGCTCAAGATCGGTGCGGTAGTCAACCTCTTCTTCAATTCCTCGAAACTCTTGTCACATTTCTCGGTCCACTCAAACGGGACATTCTTCCGGGTAAACTGAGTCATCGGAGTAGCGATCCTCGAAAACCCCTCAATAAATCTTCTGTAATAACCGGCTAAACCCAGAAAACTTCTGATCTCGGTCACTGACTCGGGTCTCTTCCAATCCACTATGGCTTCTATCTTTGAAGGATCCACCGAAATCCCATCTTTCGAAATAACATGACCCAGAAACGAAAACTTCTCGAGCCAAAATTCGCATTTACTAAACTTCGCAAACAATTTCTCCCTCGCAAGAACGGATAAAACTGTCCTCAAGTGTTGCTCGTGCTCCTCTCTAGATTTAGAGTAGACGAGTATATCATCAATAAAGACCACCATGAACGAATCAAGATAAGGATGGAAAACCCGGTTCATCAAATCCATAAACACGGCCGGTGCGTTAGTCAACCCAAACGGCATAACCAAGAACTCGTAATGACCATAACGAGTGCGAAAAGCAGTCTTCGGAATATCCTCCGTTCGAATCTTCAACTGGTGGTACCCACTCCTCAAATCAAGCTTGGAAAACACAACGGACCCCTGAAGCTGATCAAATAAATCATCAATGTGAGGTAGAGGATACTTATTATTCACCGTAACCTGATTCAACTTTCGGTAATCGATACACAATCTCAAAGAACCATCTTTCTTCCGCACAAATAAAACCGGTGCTCCCCACGGGGAAACACTAGGGCGGATAAACCCTCGATCAAGCAACTCTTGCAATTGAACCTTTAGCTCCTTCAACTCTGCGGGAGCCAACCTATATGGTGCCTTCGAAATCGGAGTCGTACCCGGCAAAAGGTCTATGCAAAATTCTATCTCACGATCGGGAGGCATATTATACTCAGAAGAGAAAACATCGGGAAATTCCCTAACTACCCGAACACTCTCCAAACTAGTGGATTCTTTCCTAGTATCAAGAACACTAGCCAAATATCCCTCACAACCACGGTGCAATAATTTTCTCGCTTTCACATAAGAAATGATACGAAAATTTCTACCCAAAGGCATAGCCTCAAAAACAAATTTAGGCACATCGGGGATAGAGAAAGTAACAACTTTCCTACGACAATCAACAGAAGCATGATACTTGCTCAACCAATCCATACCCAAAATAACATCAAAGTCCTGAATAGGAAGGACTACCAAGTCCGCACACAAGACATGACCACATATAAGCACGTCACAAGCACGGAAGACTCTATCGGTCACCAAACATTCTCCTATAGGGGTCGAAACCTCTAGCACATAAGGCAATGACTCAGATGCAGCATTTAGCAGAGAAGAAAATTGCACAGAAATGTATGAATGAGATGATCCTGGATCTACTAACGCTCGCGCGCTCACACTGGATATAGAAATAATACCTCCAATAACTGTGGGATCATCTGTGGCTTGTTGTTGATTCATTGCAAACACTTTCCCTTGGACCTTGGGCTTTCCCGTAGCATCTCTTTTCTGACCCTGTGGAGCACCAGCTCCTACCCCAGACGGTTGACCTCTATTCCTCGGATAATCCATCACATAATGCCCCATTTGGCCACAATTGGTGCACCTTCCCTGTTTCTTCCAACACCGGTCCTCTGAATGGCCTTCTTTTTGGCAATAGGAACAAAGTCTCCTATTTTGGTTCCCTTGGTTCCCGGAAGTGGTACCCGGGTTCCTTGGGGTCGGTTTCCCTCGGAACTGAGATTGTCCCCCAAAGTTACCTAGGTTATCAGAACGGGATTGTGGCTTGCTTTGCCCTCCCGGCTTGCTCGGGTTAGCTACCTCGGTCTTCCTCTTATGTTCCCCAATATCTTGCTCTATAAGATAGGCACGGTCCACCGCATCCTGGAACGTCACAATCCTCTGGGCTATAAGCTGAGTCCGAATAGAAGTCTTCAAACCCCGGATGAATCTCATAGCTTTCTGCTCCTCGGTCCGCACAAGATAGTCACAATACCGGGCTAATTCTGTGAACTTAGCCGAGTACTGAGCTATAGACAACAAACCTTGCTCCAAGTTGAGTAGCTCGATCTCCTTTCGGTTCTGATCCACTACCGGAATGAAATGCTCTTTGAACTTCCGCACAAACAATTCTCATGCATACACTGTGTGAGTGTCATCCCAACTAGCTTTAACTCTCTTCCACTAATGCTCGGCGGCACCCACAAGCTTATAAGCCGCAAACCGGACCCTATCCTTGTCCGTGCATCCAAACACATCATAGATTTTCTCCATAGACTCAACCCATAGTTCGGCCTTCTTCACATCAGGCTCACCATCGAACTCTGCCGGTTTCAGTTTCAAGAATTGCTCCAAACCATATCGGGGTGGTGCCACATGCTCTTCTCGGGGCCCTTGATCATGAATGGCCTTCATAGAGGCCTCAAACATTCCTTGGAACATTGCCCGGTTCTCTTCCCTTAAGTCATTCTGATTTTGTGCTCCACTAGAGCCTTCGCCTGCTCTCCTTCTAGCCATTTCAAACAATTACCTGCATAAGACATCAACCGTTACTCACTCCGAACACAACTACCCACCTAGGTCATACTAGTCCACCTAGACTTATACTTAGAGCCAAACCATAGCTCTGATACCAACTGTCGCGACCCCGAACCCCGCGGGCCCGAGATTGCGAGCTGGACGTCGACTTACAAATCAAAACACCAAAATATCGGAGATAAAAATTTCATTTCATAACAAAAGATGGTAACACCAGGTTTTGGAAAACAATTTAACAACGACAACGTACTAGTGTAAGACCCATAAGCTCACACTACAAAATAATAAAATATACAAATCTTAGTGACGTCAAAGTGTGGTACAACTATCCCCAAAAGAGTTACACATTTATATAATGTAAACCCACCAATATACACTTGCCCCAAAAGCTCAACCCTCGCGACGTTCTGGTGATCAGCGAGTCTAATTCCTTGGTCCGGGGGGGGGGGGTTAAGGAAAAACAAAGATAAAAAGAAAGGGGGTGAGATAAATCTCAATAAGTTACTAATGCAACTACATGACATGCTATGATGCAATAATCAATAATAAATCACATAACACATAGCAATTATCATATGTCAGATAGCAGCGGAAATAAACACATAACAAAGGATATAGCCAAGGTTTTCCAAACCGATTAAACCAAATAAAGGTCGCTGCGCAGCTTCAATAATCAACCATCAACATCTTCATAATAGCATGAAAGCTGAAGAGAAATCCCCGGTACCGGAACCAATAACAAAGTAATGTGCCACAAAGGGCGGGAGCCATGCCACAAAGTCATGCTCCAAACGTCTCAACCAAGGCCAATCTGGAAGAGGAAAATAAGGGCAAAACAATGGTCGACACCATAATGGACTTGGCCGGTGCCATCACAATATCTCGCATCGCCCGACACAACCACAAATACCAGCTGGACTTTCAAATAAATGCTAAGTAATAAAATACTAGCACGATAAACAACTAATGATTCCAAAGTAGGGAACCAATCCAAATAAATTACCACAAAGGTAAACCAATCCAACAACACATCAAGGATGACCAACATTCCCAAAACGGTACTTAAATAAATTTCATAACACCTTTATTCACAAAAGAACCAATTCCAATTAATAACGTACTCCACGATGTTATCTTAAATTAATTAGAGTAATTAAACTTAAACTAGGGAAGCCATTTAGTTTAAACAAGCAAAAGGGGCAAAATTCCAAGCAGGCGGGCGGGCGGGCGCTCGGGCAGGGGCAGGCGGGCGCTCATTTGCCCAGAAGGTCTGGCCGTTGGAAAAGGGGGTGCAGGCGGGCGCCTGGCACCGCACGGGCGGGCGCTCGGTCTGGGTTCATGCCGGGAAAACAGAGCTGGGTTCTTCATTTTTCATACCCATTTCACACATTCTCAAAATCAATACTTCCAACATGATCCTCAAAGTACCCAAACAACAACTAACCAAAAAGGGGACCTTAACAACACCATCCATCAATCAAAACTAAGATCAAATCTCAACATTCAACAAAATCACCATTTTTAATCAAAACCCAAAATAAATTCCCAATACAATCCAAACTCAACCAAACTTCAAATATAACACATCAAGCATTATATAAACATGATATGAACATTTTAGCATAAAATGGGGGAAAAACAACTTACCCGGAATTTCTCAAAGACGACGGAATTCAAATATTTTTGACTCCACACGAACCTATCGACGATCTAAACATGATTCATGTTTTAAGAAATGAGAAATAACAAGAGGAAGATGATGGAAATGTAGAGAGAAGTGAGAGAGAGACACTTACCCCTTTTTCTTTGAGCTAGAAAGAGAGAGAAAAATGAGCTGGGAAATGGAGAGAGTGAGGGAGAAGATGAGGAGTAGGGAGGGAGTAGTTAAAATGATTTGAAAACTTACACTTAGGCCCCTTCCCCATCTACTAACACAATACTACACTCCCTACTAACAATTAAGACCCAACAATACCACACTAACCCAAATGACTCAATTAAAATGCTAGGCATAAATTATTATAACACATAAAATGCACACATAAATATTTAAATAAATAAATAAGCAAATAAATAAATAATAATTATTTATTTCTAATAAAATAGAGCCTAGATTTCGGGTCGTGACATTGGATCTGGTTTCTCACTTCACGCATCATGGCGGTCAAGTTGGAGGCTATGTCAATTGCCACTTCCTGGGTCGCCGTAACAGGAACTCCATCCTGGATCTGAATTGGCTGTGATACACCACCGATGTGCTGAGTTGAAGGTACCGCCGTTGATGAAACCAGGTTTGTCCCCACTGTCGAACTCACACCAACTGAAGTCATGGCTGAGGACATTGCTGTCGACATCTCAAGTTCTTTTAACAATTATAAGACCAAAGTTTCCCACAGAAGGCGCCAAATTGTTTTGGTCAAATTTTTCAATTCAACATTAAGTAAGATTATTGGGCACAATGGAATGTAATTGTAAAGAAACTAGAGAATGAAATGAACACAAGAATTTAACGAGGAAAGCCCTTGAACAACTTGTTCGCCGGCATAAAACCTCGGGAAGAAACTTCGTTAGTATTGATTTTGAGATCAAGAGAATAGAGAGAGAGTACGAGAAAATTTTAATGTTGTGAGTGTGTGTTTACAATTGTGTTATCACTCTACTTATACTATGAATTAAGCTGAAGAGTGGAGGATTGAGTGCCCATAATTTTCGGCCTGGATGCCCATGATTCTCGGCATGGTGGTTATTCTTCTTATCACTTCGGTTTTGTGATAGGCTTGACTTGGTCTCTTTGGAGTAAATCGTGGGATGTTATTGTTTTCCCGTTGATAAGTGTTGGGCCTGAAAAATAGGATTAACAATAATACATAAAATGCGTGTAATTAAGTAATACCTTAACGGGCAGCAACATGTAGACTCAAGGTGTTCTGACATGTTGATCACGATCAAGATGCTAAAATTTCCACCCCGAACAACAACTAAGTTTGTAAAATAGCTGCTATGTTTATATCTTATGTATGTGTGTGCTTGTTTGACAAAAAAAAAAAGAAGCTATATAATACTCCCTCCGTCCCACCACAAGTGAAACCAACTTGTGGGGCACAATAATTAAAAAAAAAGGTAGTATATGTGTGGTAGAAAATGAAGAGAGCGAATGAGTGGGGTAAAAAGTAATGTTTGTTGAATAAAATGAATGGTGGAAAATGAAGAGATAGAATGAGTGAGGTTAACTAGTGGAGTTGGTTGAATATAAATATATTAAAATATTTTCATTTTGGGCAGTCTCACTTATGATGGGACGGACTGAAAAGGAATTTAGTCTCACTTGTGGTGGGACGGAGGGAGTATATGTTAGCCACCAGGGATTAGCTTTAGCAATCACCATAAATAAATAACATCACTCCACACCCACCCACACACACACACACACACATATATAAGCAAAATAGTCAATTTTTCCTCCCAAAAATATTACTTTTAAGGGCAAATTTGTAATCTCCATCTAGAAAAGGCAAATATGTTAGTATATTTAATTTGATATAACTAGTCAACTTTGCGTGTAAATTGATTTCTATATGATATTTTTTACTTTTATTTTATGTAGTGAAAAATCAATGTTTGATCAAGCAATTTCTTCAAACGATTGTTGCCTTGATCTGGGTTTTTTTCTCTTGACCTTGATTTCTTGACTTCGCTGATGAACTGGATTTGGATTTTTTTATTATTTTTTTTTGTTCCTGAAAGTCTAATGTGTTCAAGATTATTGGGTTACATCTTGAATTGTACAAACTTTTTTGGAATTGTGTTGGAAGTGGGTTTTATTAAGGATGAAATAGAGTTTAATTATGTCGAGTATTGGGTGAAATGGAGGGTGTGTTGGAGTACAAATTCTCCAATCAGGTAGAGGGAGAGGAGGGAGAATTGGAAGATGAGAGTGGAAACAGGTCTCACATTTGTCTTCCTATTTTACCCCTACAAAATTGATTACGTGTATGATCACATGATGACTTAACTGAAAAAATGGATGTCGTTAGTGGTAGGTATGACGGATACAGTAAAAATTAGAGTTTGGGTATGACGGGTGCAAAATATGCGAGTCCAGGTACCAAATCCAAAATAACCTCAATAGTTCAGGTACTATATTTGCAGTTTTTCCTAAATTTTTTGAAGTCATTTGTGCGCGTGCACAAAAACAATCGTTACTTTTGACTCCGGATGAATACGAAATGCACCACATATCAAATCGAACGTCGGAGCGAGTCGAAAAAAGTCATTATCTTTAATTTTGGTGGAAGTTGTCAGGGTTTTAAAAGTCCAAAAAAGGTGATTTAGTCCCTCAAACGGGTTCCTGAAGTTCATATAATTTTTTTGACTACTTCGTAATTTTGTTACATAATTTGGGTTTATTTCGTTTCAGGGTTACTTACAAATAAATGGAAGATAATTAATATTAGTGCACATTTGTAGATTAGATAATCGGGTTTTAAATTTTATTTTTTTTATTAAATTATTTTTATATTTTTAAACATTTTATCGTTTGATATAATATAATTATTTATGTTTATAACCGACATGCAAGTAAACTTTCTCAATAAAAAAAATTCAATTAAATGGGTAGTAAATGGTTGCCTTAATCATTTTGTAAGATTTTTTTTTAAGAATTCATTTTGTTGTTAAAAATTGTACGTGTAAAATACCTATATAGTTGAAGTTACTTTTTTAGTAATGTTGAGTCATATATATATATATATATATATATATATATATATATATATATATATATATATATATATATAATATCTTTTTTCACGCTCTAACTTTCCCCTAAATTGAATATAGTCTAGATACATTTTCTTAAACATTATCAAGATGTAATAAATGCATTATTTATAGATATATTAAATGCATTTTTTAGTTAGTTGTATTTGTAAAGATACCTCATTATTGAATTGTTGGATAAATTAATTATTAAATTAGTTTTTAATACCATCAAATCTATACTCCCTTCGTTCCCATATAAGTGTCGTTCTAGGTTGAATTACACTAACCAAGGAAGGAGTTAATACTCTTCAAATTTCCATTTCTACCATTTACATCAGTTGGGTATGCTTATTATAAACCACTCCTATTACCTTAAATTTGATTGATCCCATAACCTAATTTTACTCTCTGTGGACTTTAGGATATATTGTAAGAAGTACTTGTACTTCATTTAGAATAGTCCACTTTTTAATTTAATAGGCTTAGTTAGGGGTGGAAATGGTTTGGCTTAACTCGGTTTGGGGTAATTTAGGAGCCAAACTGCTATACATCGGTTTGGAGAAATTCCAAACCGAGCTGAACAACAAAATAGTCCAAGCCATGCTGAGCTAAACCATCACGGTTCGGCTCGGCTTGAACCACGGTCTGATTTCGCGGTTTAAACAGTGGCTTAAACCGCGGTTTGAACCACAACTCTTACACCATACATTCAACTGAACAGTTCAAATTCTCCAAATTGACTATCCAATAAATTAAAAAAAAAACAAATCACGATTGACATATGCCCATTAAGCAAGATTGAAACTAAAAGAAACTAAATAGGATTACAATTACAGTGACTGCAATGGAGGGAAGAGAGAGTGCGGCAGGGTGAGAGAGACGTGTGCTGCTAGTTTCGATGGAAATAGGGTTTACAAAATTGGGTTTTTTTTAACTAGACTAACAGACTTGACGAAATAGAAAAACTTACTAGGTTAAGAAGAGTTGTTTCAGCAGGAGAAAGAACGTCGCCGTAGACAGAGACGCCGCCGGAGCCAGAGTCGGAAGCCTTTAAGAATCACGGGCAAAGATGAAGGAAAACAGGTAAAAAAAGATGTTAGATCACTAAAAATAATAAATAAACAGTATTAGAGAAAGAGAAGAAACTAAAAAAACGAAAAAGCTTACCGGATATTGACCGTAATATCACCAGAAATCGCCCTTAGCTGAAGAGGCTGAGGAAGCTCCAAAAAAAGGAGAAGGTAAAATGTTAAGCGGCGCTAGGGTTTGGGATTATATACCCATGATTAGAAACCGACAGACGGTCGCTATATTTCGCGTAATATTCCATTGTTCAACTCAACGGTTTAGCTCCACGGTTCGGCTCGTGGTTCAGCTCAAAACGGTTCGGCTCGGTTCGACTTGAAGGGTCAGACCGTGAGCCGAACCGTGTGGTTTATCAATTTTCGAAATCGAGCTGAACCGCATAAGTTTAAAAACCTAGCTAAACCGCACGGTTTGGCTCGGCTCAGTTCCAAACAGCGATTTGATCCGAACCATTTCCACCCCTAGGCTTAGTAGATTAGTGTTGGTGTTGTATGCTCTAGGCATGTTATGAGAACGATTAATGTTATCTATTGATTATGTTTTAATAAAAATATTGAATGTTGATTATTATATCCTTTGCATGTTTATTATAATAATCCCCGTCCCTGATAATTATGATTAATTGTTAGTATAAGTTTAATATATAATCATATGATGATTATGGTGTATGGGATACAATTAAACTTATGGGTATTTATTGGAGAACAAATACTTGACCGACCCGTATGAGATTTATGTCATGGTCACAATGTCATAATTAAGTCTCATATAATTATATTACTGGAATCTCTAGACTTGAGGTTATTACAGTCTTCCGCTTGATGAACATTATGTTTGACATATTCAAACATACCCCTAACCGGGTAGTTATAAAGAATATGATTGGCATAATCGGAATCATGTAGGAAAGAGTAATAAGCCAAGAAATGATATGTTCCCCGTCAAGAGAGATGTCAAGCTTTGGCCACTCGATGAATGGTATTGATGAAATACATGGCCGTGCTCAAATAAGATTTGTCTTATCAATACATTTGAGATCGAGAAAGCATTGGACTATGTAAGTTGACCATTGACCATGGCTTACGTTCAATAGACATCATGAAACAAAGAGATTGTAATATGTTTTATAATGGATTAACGAACTTTGACAAGTTATATCATTTGGGTAATCATGATGGCCTGCTAGGGTCCGCTCATGATTTATGAGACAAAGTGTATTTGGGATCATTGCCAACTTGATATAATCCTATGGGGTCACACACAAGAGAACGAATTGTTAAAAGGGAAAAATGGATGTGTTTTGGTCTGGCACGGCCGTGCTCTTTAGAAGACACGACCGTGCCATAAATCAAACAAGGACAAGTGCTGGCGGATTGATTGGCACGACCGTGCCAAAATATACAAGCACGACCGTGCAAATATTGGGCGGCTGGGAAGCATGTCTCGAAGGCATTGGCACGACCGTGCCAGTTTTGGGGCACGACCGTGCCAGTAATGTCGGCCAGAATAACTTGTGCAGTAAATTAGTGACGGGATTTGGGTATCCTAAGTCCTTAAGGGTTAAGGACTTATACCCATATAAATATCTCTGTCCCAGCCATTGTATATGATTGATTCACTTGTTTGGAGAAACATAATTATTGATTGAGATTGAGAATCAAAGATCAATAATACATAAAATCATATAGTCCCTTTTTGATCTAGCAGTCAAGATTAAGAAAGAGTTCTTAATATTCGTTCGCGTGTGGATATCCATAGAGGGTGATTCCGTTATCATCTTCGTGTTCGTGTTCCTGCGTTCGTGATTCGAAAGCCGCGAAGAACCCAAGACTCAAAGATCAAGAAATCAAGAAACGCTTCAAGGGTTAGTATTCTTGTATTCATTGTAGATGTATTTGTCATAATCATATGAATGGATCTATAGGCTTTGGGTTTCACAAATTTTAAATGCTATATTCCGCTGCGCATGTTGCCTCGAAACCCAAAAATTAGGACCCTCAATTTTTCTAAGTCTGGAGATATGCGGTCAAGGCATTGCCTACCGCATGAGCAAGTCTGCTGCATGATTCATCTTGCCCCATGACTCAACTTGCCACATGCTCCCAAGCTACCGCATGGACCAAGCTGCCACCTAGGTCATTCCTGCCGCATGTGTCTATAGTTGAAGAAAATCAAGTTTGGTTCAAACTTCACTATGGTCATTCTAGTGTCCAAAACTAGATCCGTCAATTCGGGACAACGGGACGGGACAAAACTTTGATGTCCCGCAAACTATACGGGACAGGACGGGACGTCCCAAATTTATCACGGGACTGAAATTCCCCGTCCCATCCCAAATCACCTCGGGACGCAGGACAATGCGGGATAAATACGGGATAAGTTGACGCGATCACCCAATCACAAAAACTAATGATTTTTCAAGTTGAAGTGAGCATACCACATATTTTTTTAGTCTTTTGGCACCTCAATACACATTAAACAAAAGACCCAAGTTGGTCTTCCCATTCTCTGTTGTGTCTTCTTCTTTCTCGTGTTCTCAGTCTCTCTTTTCTCTCATTCTGTCTTCATTCTAATCATTTTCCTTGCAGGTGATTTGTGCTTTTACGTCCTACTTTAATTTACAAAAATAAATTTTAAAGACAAATGCTTCTAATATACATAGAATTTAAAATGATGATTGAAGACATGTAGATTAATTGATGTTGGGCTTGGATTGCTTGGTCTTGGGTTGGAAATTAAGATTGGGCCTAAAGTTTCAAAAAAATACGGGATGTCCCGTCCCATCCCGGGTTGTGTCCCGTCTCAAACGGGATGTCCCGAATAGTCCCGCATTTTTTCGGGATTAAAATATATTGTCTCGTCCCGTCCCATATATATAGCGGGATAGGACGTCTCAACGGGACGGTCCCGAATTGACGGCCTATCCAAAACAATGGTTAGTTTAGAACGTTGCAAAATTCAAATTTCAAATTTGAATACAACTGTCATCCAATGACTACATTAGTACAATTGGACCACCACTACTCTGCAACAAAATGACAGCTCAGACTGAGCTCCAATCAGAATTCAACAGCTCATTGTCCTCCAACTTATTCTCCAAGAATTCAAACGGCTAGTTTCTCCTTCAATGCTATAAATAGTCCTTGAGTTGTTCATTGAACATTGTTGAGATTCCAAGAGAGAAATTGATCTTGAAATTCTTGGTGATTGAAGATCATATTCAAGATTTCCAGAATCCTTCGAATCTTCAAGCACAAATCTTCAAGTCTTCAACAACTCCAAAAACCTTCATATACAAATCTCAAGCCTTGTAACACACAAGATTCATTAGGCTCTAAATTCATATAGATTTCAAAGAGCTACTGATTCTTACACACACACTCACCCCGATTGATCAATCACATAGATTGAATCATTAGGGATACACTGGTCTAAGTCTAGGATTGTTCTTCATAGAAAATAGGTGTTGATTCAATACTTCATTTCTGTAATCTGTACTCAACTGAATCAATATAAACCTCATTCAAAATCCAAAACTGACTATCTTGGTAAATGACGTAGATCTTTTAACAGATCGAACATTTCCAAATTATTGTGTCGTTTACTTACTGCTATTTATTTTATGCATTTTACTTTCAAGTCTTGTTCTTATTGTTCATATTAATTTTGTTTGTCGTTTATTGTTTTGATCTTTTCAGATATTCAAATTATTGTGAATTGTGTTTGTATGTTCTCCTCATTGCCTAAGCTAAAATCTGACTAACTTATCATTTGCCAAAACTTCCAAGACACTAATTTTCAATCTCTCTATCTACCGCACTCAACCTACCGCACTTCTAACCTACCGCATTGTTTTATCCAAAAACAACTAGTACTTTTTATCGAAAACTCCCGCTGTGCATTTTACACTTGACCGCGTGGTTTGTTACCTACCGCAAAATTCAAGTTGTAATCATAAAGTTGAATTTTGAAAAAGGGTTGAAGTTTTTAAGTAGGCTATTCACACCCCCCCTCTAGCCTCCTTTTCATACCCTTGTTGTGTCTTTGGGACCAACAACATCCCATTCAGCATTCAATATATACTTCTCCCTAAGAAGAAATGAACAGACAAAGTTTGCCGGCAAGAAGAGGATAGGCACCCTTTTCACTTTTCATCTTCTTTCTTTTGTTTCTACCCCTTTCATAAATCAAACCCAATTGCAATTTTATTTTTTTTTGGATAAAATTCTAATTTGAATTTGAATCATTTCAAAAAAATAAAATAAATTGGAGTTTCTGATACTCGAATTTGTTTCTCCTTTGTTGATCTCATTTCAGAACGGACCTTTAAATCTCTTCCCTTTCTTTTCTTGATGTATCATCGCCATTTTCTTTCCACTTTAAAAACCATAAAAACACATGAATTCTCGTCAATTGAATAGGGTCTCTGATGCTCTGCTCTAAAAAAGCTTAAGATTAATGAAGAGATCTTTTAGGAAGTTGAAGAAGAGTGTGAAGAGAGGGAATGGTCGAGGACACGAGGAGTTGTAAGGAGTAATTAAGGGCAATTGGTCAAGTGGAAGTCTAAAAACTAAAATCGTCAAATAAATAGGAATTTTTAAAGAAAGCTAAAACGACACTTAATTAGGAACGGAGGGAGTAATTCATAAATTTATTGCACTTGTTTGTCCGTGCGCTAATTATTTCACTTATTTGTCTGTAAGGTTAGCGCACGGAGGTAAAGACTAGTATGTAAATAAGAGTACAATTTAGAGTAGTAACAATAGCAAATACTTGTACCATAATCATCTAACAACATTTACTTCACTAGAATCCTTTAAGTGTAAGCATACAACAATTTCATCATACAAAATTATAATTTTCTAAACATCTTAGCACTCAATTCTAATGATTTTTATCAATTATAGCCATTAAACACCTATAGTTGTAATAAACCAAGTAACCATGTACTCCCTCCGTCCCACTCGAATTAGGACAAATTTCTATTTTGGGTGTCCCATTCGAATTAAGACAGCCCAAAAATGGAAGTGTTTTATTTAATAGGAATCACATTCACACTCACAACAACTTTCTACTCATTATTCTCTACCCCACTTTCTCTTTTCTACTTTACTTTTCATACTCACAACACCTACTCCACTAACACTTTTTCCTTAATCCCCGTGCCCAACCCAAAAAATCATAATTCGGGTGGGACGGAGGGAGTATAAATTAAGGGCTCTTACCTACTGAAGAATTTCCCTCTGATTAAAACTTGATTTATTATGTCCTACTTGTTGCTCTTAAGAAGATAAACAACTTTGATCAAGACAAGAAGAAGTAATTTGGTGAAGAGGGGGGTTGATTTTGAGTAAGAAGCTTAAATTATTTCAACCTAGGGTTTCATCTGTGTTTTTGTAGGTGTAAAATGTGGAAGAGAGTGGTTTTACACAGGAAACTTTAGCTTTATTCCCCACATGACAAGTAGGAGGTGTTACACTTTTACTTCTAATTAGTTGGTAGAAGTTAGGTGGCACTTAGTTAACTTAATCTATATATAAAAAAAGGTTGAAGTGCATTGTAGGACTTTCTAAAATTGTTTTCCCTCCAAAACCTTCCAACTAATATAGAATATTAATTACAGCTTTAAAACAACCTAGAGATGTGAAGGGAATCTTGGAAATCTATACTGTTGGTAGTGGTGCCCTAGGCACGTTTAATAAACGTTGTAATTGTTATCAATTATTTCATATCAATAAAGAGATGTTTTGATTATTATTGTTGTTCATGTTTACTTATAATAATCTCCGTCCCTAGTACTTGTTAAGCGCTAGTATAAAGGCTAAATGATCATGGGATGATCATGTTAGATTAATGGGTACTTGTTTGGAACAAGGTATTGGACATGACCCGCTGTATGAGATTTATGTCATGGTCTATGTCGTACATATATCTCATATTAGTTATGTCATTTGAATCCTTAGACATGAAGTTATTATAGTCTTCCACTTGATGAACATTATGTTTGACATATTCAAACGCTACCTTTAACCGGGTAGTTATAAAGGGTATGATTGGTATAATCGGATTCACGTAGGGAAGATAAGCTAAATGGATTTGTCCCTCTTCGGAGAGATGTCAAGCTTAGGCCTCTCGTAGGAATGATGTTGATGAAAATGTTCGGCCGGACTCAAATGAATTGATTAGATCAATGTCATTTGGATTATCAACATATTCAGAATCGAGAAAGTATTGAACAAAACAAGTTGACTTGTTGACCATGACTTGTGTTCAATGACATCGTGGATAAAGGGATTGTGACATGTTCTAAAGGAATGCGAACTTGTATCTAGTTATACTATTTGGGTAGGTATGACGGTTTGCTAGAACCTAATCATATCTTATGGTTTCATGTTTGAACCCATTGCCAACTTAGTGTAATCCTAGAGGGTCACACACAATAGAACGTATCTTAAATAAAGACTATATTGGAATTTTGGAAACTTTGGGAAATCTGGACAAGTGTGCGACCGCACAGGCGTTTTGGGCGGCCGCACACCATGTCGGGACAGGTTTCCTAATTTGATTTGGAAAGGAATTTTGGACGGGTTTAGACACAAGTTTCCTATTTGGAATAGGTCTAACTTGTATATAAACAGCAAAATTCGGGCCAGAACATATGATATCTTTTGTGCAAGTCTCCAAAGAGTTTGAGAGAGTTTTATTTTGTTCTAAGACATCTTAGATTGAGAACAAAATAATACACAAACAAAATTCCATATAGTTCATATTGATTGTGAAAACGTGTTTCATAATTTTGGTCTAGCAACCAAGATCAAGTGTTCTTGATATTCGTTCGTGGTGTGGATACCGCTAGAGGGTGAAGCTTATCATCTTCAAAGTTCGTGTTCTTACTTTTGTGATCAAAGCTTCAAATTCTCCACCAAAGATCAAAGACCAAATTAAAAGTCATCAAGGGTTAGTTTTTCTAGTATTCATATTGTTGTATTTGATTTAATCATATGAATGGATCTATGGGCTTTGGGTTTCATAAAATTTTGAATGCTATTTTCCGCTGCGCATGTTACTACGAAACCCAACAGTGGTATCAGAGCCCCGTTCATGTTGATTAATTCAATACCTAGATCATGTTGTGTGTATATAAATTGTTTATGTGCCTAGCATGATATGAATATTGGATTATATGATGTTTATGTGTTATGTGATTTTATGTGGTTTATTGTTTTACAACTTTAATCGCACGATTCAATCGCAATAAATATTATGATGGATTCTGAATTGTTTGATTATTAATTCTGATTGGATCATGGTTTTAATAATCGGGGAAAAACAATTTTGAGACAAATTTCGTATTTTAAAATTGCCTTCTGATCCTCCTGTGCGACCGCACAGAATAACGTGGGCGGCCGCACATGTTTGGGCGACCGCACAGTTATTTTTGAGCGGCCGCACAAAGCAATCAGAATGCTAATTCTTTTTGCCTTTTGCTCAGATTTGGAATTTTCGAAAGGTCCAACCAAACTAGTAACAGAACCAAGCCAGACCTGCTGATCTGGAATGGGTTTTGGGTAGTTGGTTTGGGTGTGGATCTTGGGGTTTGATTTTCCTATTTGTTTTAGTCTTGTGACTCTAAGATTGGTTCAAGGTTTGGATGGCTAATCTACGTTCATCGAGATTGTGTTTCCCAAACTTGATCGCAATCAAAGCTTCAAAGATAAAACGAAGTTAGAATTATGAAGAGTTCATAATTGCTAAAATTGAGAAACAAAGTTCTTGATTCAATGATTGGAGATCCATGTGGAATTGTGGATGCAATTAGCCTACGTTCAACGAGACCATCTATTGCTTAGTTTCGGCCACATGGACTACTTTCTTGGTTTCTTGAATTAGTGCGGAATTGAGGATGCCTTATGACTTAGTTTCGGCCGCACTTCTTGTTGTCTTGATTTGGAGATAATAACCAAAGTTGAAATAGTCTCATCCTCATAATTATAGAGAAACTAATGACACATAAATATTATGCTTAAATTAATGGAGATTAATTTAGTGGCTAAACTTGATGCGTAACATGTTTATATTATGTGCTCATAAATGTGTTGTATGCTATATGTGATGAACCTTCAAAGAAAGTTTTAAGTCCTTTATTGCCATGCCATGATTAAAACACTTGTTAATACATGGGTGAATTCAATGTAGACCCGCCCTAGCGAGATGCATTGACTTTATTTATGTATGAGCAAAATAGATGATGTGGGCACGCCCTAGCGAGGCACATGAACTATACGTTCAAAATGGTTGGACTTAATTGGGCGTCAAAACAGTTTTGAGCCTAGGCAAAGATGAGATTTAACATGCTTTTTGAAATAGGATTTCTTAAAGAATCTCATAAAAAGGAGCTAAGAGTCATATGAGATATGATTGACAAGAGTTGTCTACCTAATTAATTTGATTTTGTGTAATCCGCCTTAGCGGACTTAAAATTAAATTAAAGCGGGATCTTAACCCATTTAAATTATATTATACATTGGATGTATAAGAAGGTTATATAATTTAGTGGGAGTATTTTCGTTTGAAAGAATACATTGTTTATTTCTTTAATGAAAATCGGTACTTATTAAATTTTGGAAATTTTGCATAATTGTAGATAATGACTACTAACACTCAATCAATTTCGTTGCGATCGATCCTTGAGAAGGATAAGCTCCAAGAGAATGGTACTAACTTTATGGATTGGATCCGTAGCCTAAGAATTGTTCTAAGGCAAGAAGATAAGTTGTACATTCTCGAAGGGCCACTTCCTGCTGAACCAGAACCTACTGCCCCTAGGGCAGAAAAAGACAGTTACAAGAAACATCGTAATGATTCTAGAGATGTAAGCTGTCTCATGCTTGCTACTATGTGCTCAAAACTCCAACAAAGTTTGGAACATTTGGAAGCCTATGAGATAGGCGTGGAGTTGAGAGCCATGTTTCAAGAGCAAGCTAGGCAAGAGAGGTACAAGACCATTGTTGCATTCACTACTTGCAAAATGAATGAAGGGCAGCAAGTGAGTCCTCACATGCTAAAAATGAAAGGTTATGTAGAGCATCTTGAGAAACTTGGCTATCCAATCCCATTGGAGCTAGCTACGGATCTCATTCTTAATTCATTGCCTAAAAGTTATAATCAGTTTGTGATGAATTATAACATGCATGGAATGGATAAGAATCTCTCCAAGTTGCATGGAATGCTTAAAACTGCGGAGATGAAGATTGAGGAGAAATGTTTTCCCGTGCTCTTGGTTCATGATGGGAAGAAGGCTGGTGCCAAAGGAAATGGTAAGAAAGTTGTCAAACCCAAGATAAGCAAGGCAAAGGTTGCCAAGGCTTCTGAGGCAAAACCCGATTCACAAAAGGATGCAATCTGTTTCCATTGTCAAGAAATTGGTCATTGGAAACGTAATTGCAAGGCTTTCTTGGAAGAGCAAAAGAAGAAGAAGGGCAGCAAGGCTGCGTCGACTACAGGTATCTATATGATAGATATTCTCCTTTCTACCACTGATTCTTGGGTATTGGATACCGGATGTGGTTCTCACATTTGTTTAAATGTGCAGGGTCTAAAGAATAGGAGACTGCTTAAAGTGGGTGAAGTAGACCTACGCGTGGGGAATGGAGCAAGAGTTGCTGCATTAGCCGTAGGGACTTATGAAGTCACTTTACCTTCCGGTTTAATACTTGTTTTGAACAATTGCTATTATGTACCGGATTTAAGTAGAAATATTATTTCAATTTGTTGTTTGGATAATGAAGGTTTTAAGTTTCTTATTGAGAATAAGAAATTTTCTATTTATTTAAATGATGTGCTTTATGGTATTGCTAATTCATTTAATGGCATTTATTTCTTGGATGTCAAGAATGAAAGTAATGAAAATGTCTATCATATAAATAAGAAATCTAAACCTAATGATGTAAATCATTCTTATTTGTGGCATTGCCTTCTTGGTCATATTAATGAGAAGCGTATCTCAAAACTCCATGGGGACGGTCTCTTAGGTTCATGTGATCTTGGGTCATATGACACTTGTGAGTCGTGTCTTCTTGGAAAAAATGACTAAGACACCTTTTACCAAGCTAGGTGAAAGGGCAAGCGACTTATTGGGGTTGATACATTCCGATGTATGCGGACCATTAAGTAGCAATGCTAGGGGAGGATTTTAATACTTCATAACCTTCACTGATGATTATAGTAGATTTGGGTATGTTTACCTAATGAAACATAAAAGTGAAGCATTTGAGATATTTAGAATATTTCAAAATGAAGTAGAAAAACAACTTGGCAAAAGTATTAAGGCACTTCGATCAGATCGAGGTGGAGAATACTTGAGTCATGAATTTGATGATCATCTAAAGAATTGTGGAATAGTTTCACAATTGACTCCACCCGGAACACCACAATGGAATGGTGTGTCCGAGAGGAGAAATCGGACTTTGTTAGACATGGTTCGATCAATGATGAGTCGAGTTGATTTTCCAATATCCTTTTGGGGTTACGCTCTAGAAACCGCTGCTTTCACACTAAATCAAGTTCCAACTAAATCGGTTCTAAAGACTCCATATGAGATGTGGAGCGGAAAGAAACCTAGTTTGTCTTTCATGAGGATTTGGGGTTGCGAAGTTTTTGTCAAAAGACTTGTCTCCGATAAACTAGCACACAAATCTGATAAATGTATTTTCGTGGGATATCCTAAGGAAACTAAAGGATATTACTTTTACAACCGAGAGGACAACAAAGTGTTTGTTGCCCGAACTGGTGTCTTTCTAGAGAAAGAGTTTCTCTCCAAAGAAATCAATGGGAGTAAAATAAATCTTGAAGAGATTCGAGACCCAGAAAATGACATTGAACCAATAGTGGAACAAGAACAAGAACCACAAGGAATTGTGGAACCTGTTCAAAATACACAAGCAACTCGCAGATCTAGTAGGTTACGATCCGAGCCCGAGAGATATGGATTTCTCGTAACGGATAGTAATGAGGTGGAAATCATTGAGAATGATGAACCGATAACCTACCAAGAGGCGATGTCTTCTCCTGATTCGGATAAGTGGCTTGGAGCCATGGAATCTGAATTGCAATCCATGCAAAACAATCAAGTTTGGAACTTGATTGATGCGCCCGAAGGTGTAAAAACCATAGGATGCAAATGGGTCTTCAAGAAGAAGACTGACATGGATGGGAAGGTGCATACTTACAAAGCTAGACTTGTAGCGAAGGTTATAGGCAAGTTCATGGTATTGACTATGATGAAACCTTTTCACCCGTAGCAATGATCAAATCTATAAGAATTTGCTTGCCATTGCCGCATATGCATGACTATGTCAAAACCGCTTTCCTAAATGGAAAACTAACAGAGGATGTGTATAGGACACAACCGGAAGGTTTTGAAACAAGATTCTAAGGTATGCAAATTGCAGAGATCCATCTATGGATTGAAGCAAGCTTCTAGGAGTGGGAATCTCCGTTTTAATGAATCGGTCAAGAGTTTGGTTTCATCAAGCACGAAGATGAGCCTTGTGTATACAAGAAGATTAGTGGGAGTATAGTGCTATTCCTTATTTTATACGTGGATGACATATTACTCATTGGAAACGATATTCCTACACTTCAGTCCGTGAAGACTTGGTTAGGAAAATGTTTCGCAATGAAAGATA
>JAOWBW010000478.1:0-31847 GCA_026119855.1 Campanula takesimana | reverse complement strand
GTGTGTAGGGTGCATGTGTAAACATGGCAAGTGTGTGCATGTGTAAACATGGCAAGTGTGTGTAGGGTGCATGTGTAAACATGGCAAGTGTGTGTAGGGTGCATGTGTAAACATGGCAGGTGTGTGTAGGGTGCATGTGTATACATGGCAGGTGTGTGTAGGGTGCATGTTAAGCATGGAAAGTGTGTGAGGTGCGTGTGTAAACATGGCAAGTGTGTGCATGTGTAAACATGGCAAGCATCATGATGTGACGAAGTTAGACCCACTAAGTTTGAAAAAGTTTCAAAGCATTTTCCCCAGCGGAGTCGCCACTGTGAATACGTGTGTTTGAATTTGAGATATTCATAGCAACATTAAAATTATGAGAGTCGCCACGCAGTTTTAATTATAGCCAAAACATTGAGAAAAGCATGTTAATGGGTTCGGGGGTCAAATTACAACAAGAGAAGAATATTGAACGTTATCACTCCTATTGCCCGAATTGATCGGTCTTTCTATCATGATGCGGTGTATGTAGTGTGTTAGTGATTTAGACCGGATCCGAAGATTGCCTACGTTCCTCTCAATGTGAGAAGCTCAGGTCAGCGTAGTTCGCACATAATTAGAATGTGGAGAGAGAATAGGGATCATGCATAATGAAGAGGGAGGAGAAAGAAACATGCAGGATGATCACATCCTAGAATAATGACTATGCCATCAATGAGATCTCAATGAACATTCATCACATTCATCATGGGAGGATTATTGATCATGGAAGTAATTACCTAAAGTTTAGGGTTTAGAAATAGTTCCTAGATCATCCTTGGGTTGATGAACCCTAGATCATCATCGGCTATGATATAACATGCAAACATGAAGATCGCAACCCTAAATATAGCATAAATAAGGTTTTAATCTATGAACACGATGAACATATAAGAACATATTATGAACATATGAATGAACATTCAAAGAATATGAAGAAACTATGAATAAACATGCAAGAACATGAATATTATGAAGAAACACATGAATAAACATATTAAGAATATGAATCAAAGATCTACATTAAAAATAATGCAAGAACATGAAGAAAAAGTTAGAAAACTTACCTTGGTTGGCAAGAAATAACCTTGGATCTTCTTGGGATTCTTGAGAGTGTTTTTTGGAGGCTTGAATGACTTGATTTGGGAGCAAAATCGTCCCTTAAGAGCTCTCAAATTCGGATCCTTAAACCATAGGCCGAGATTGGTTTATATAGTAAACTGAGGGGAAGATCTGACGGTCAGGATCATCCGGGACAAGGTTGGCCGCCTGGCCATGATCAAAGACGGCGACAAGAGTGGCCGCGTGTCCAAGGTTGAGGCGTGGCAAGGTTGGCCGCGTGGCCAATTCTGCTGGCTGACTTGATTCTTAAGCTAGGGTTTCTGCATGGTTTTAAGGAAACCATAAGTTACCTATTTTGATAGATTTTGTCATAAATGAGGTATTTCGGGAATTCGGGACAAGTCTTTACAAGGTTTCTAATTCCTATAAAGTCCTTGTATTTTTGGGAAAGTCCTAATAAACTCATTTTCAGGTCGGGAACTAACAGGTACATGAGTTTTGTACCTGTAATAAAGTGTTTATATTATTTTGGTGCCGCCTTTGTTGCCAGGTGTGTCTAGAGTTTTTCACAACTTTAGTTGGTTTGGATGTTCAATAGTAAAGGCGGTTAGCCTATGGTCATTTTTAGTATTTTGTTGTCGAGCATGTGTAGCTCGTGTATTATTCAGGTTTATGGAATTTAAAATTTTGGGTCGTTACATGGCTTACATTCAATAGACATCGTGTAACAAAGATATTGTGTTATGTTCTATTTAGGAAACTTTAGGATTTCAAAGTTATACTAATTGGGTAGTTATAATGGCTTGCTAGAGTCCGCTTATAACTAACGGGTTCTGAATGGTTCAGACTCGTTGACAACTTAGTATAATCTTATTAGGTCACACACAGAGCGGATAATTAAAAATAGCGAAAAATGAGGCAGTATAGGATAGGAGCCGTACGGCTCCTTGGGAGCCATACTGCTGTCTTGGAGCTGTACGGTGTTAGGTTTCATGCAATCATGCGGAGCGGAAGACATCATATGAAGAAACCCAAAGCCTTGATCCGCTATGATCAATAATTCATAATATTTAAGATGAAAGAAACAAACTCTTGTAGATCGAAATATGAAACCTTGGATTTAGATGCTAACAAGAGTACCCTCTACCCGTGATCCACACGTCGAGCGAATTCAAGAACTCTTCTTGACTTGACTGCTAGGTCCTTTGAATTGAAAAACTTGATGAAGAACGATTCTTCAATTCTTCCCTTTGATTATTATGGTTTGATAATTGAGATAATCAAACCTAACAACCCTACTATAATATGTGTATTTTCTCTCTCCAAGAACGAAGTTATGATTTCACAAATCAGTATTATGGGACTGAATCCCGGTTATACATATTATATACTAGAGGTCTCCAAGATCCTTTAGGGTTTAGGAGTTCTTGTCCAACAAGAAAAATCCTAAAATAAACTGCAGTGCGGCACCCTAGCCGTACGGCACCAAGACAGCCGTATGGCTCTCAAGGAGCCATACGGCTCCAATTCCGTACTGCTTTATTTTTCGCTCCTTTTAATTATTTGATTTGTGTGTGTGACCCAATAGGATTAAACTAAGTTGGCAACGAGTCCAAACCATTCAGACCTCGTAAGCCATAAGCGGACTCTAGCAAGCCATTATGATTACCCAAATAGTATAACTTTGAAATCCCATAGTTTCCTGAAATAGAACATAACACAATCTCTTTGTTACATGGTGTCTATTGAATGTAAGCCATGGTCAATGGTCAACTTACATTGTTCAATACTTTCTGAATCTCGAATGTATTGATAATACAAATGACATAGATCCAATCAATTCATTTGAGCATGGTCATTCATTTCATAAAGACCATTCATCGAGTGGCCAAAGCTTGACATCTCTCTTGACGAGGAACAAATCCCTTCTTGGTTTATTACTCTTCCCTACATGATTCCAATTATGCCAATCATATTCTTTATAGCTACCCGGTTAAGAGTAACGTTTGAATATGTCAAACGTAATGTTCATCATGTAGAAAACCGTAATAACCTCAGGTCTAAAGATTCAAGTGATATAATTATATAAAATTTAATTATGACATTTTGACCATGACATAAATCTCATAGGGGTCAGTCCAGTATTTGTTCTCCAACAAATACCCATAAGTCTAATTGTATTGCATACACATAATCATCATATGACTATCTATTAAACGTATACTAGTAATTAATCATAATTACTAGGGACATAGATTATTAGAATAAACATGCAAAAGATATAATAATCAAACATTCAATATTTTTATTATATATAAAGATAATGATAACATTAATAGTTCAAATAATGTGCTTAGGGCATATACACGAACAATCTCCCACTTGCACTAGGCCTAATTAATGTATCGAATACCCATAGACCTAACATGACCATCATGCTTCCCTTGCGGAAGACCCTTTGTCAATGGGTCAGCAATGTTATCTTCAGTTGGTATTCTGCATATATTCACGTCTCCCCTATCAATGATTTCTCGAATAATATGAAAACGCCTAAGTATGTGTTTGGATTTCTGATGCGATCTAGTTCCTTTGCTTGAGAAATAGCACCATTATTATCTTAATAAAGGTCTATTGGATTAGCAATGCTAGGAACCACCTCTAGTTCACCAATGAACTTCTTAATCCAAACAGCCTCTTTAGCAATATCGGATGCAGCTATATACTCAGCTTCAGTTGTAGAATCAGCTATACTCAGCTTCAGTTGTAGAATCAGCTACGGTACTCTGCTTAGAACTCTTCCAGGTTACAGCACCATCATTTAGCTAAAACACAAAACCAGATTGTGATCTATAATTCATCCTTATCAGTTTGGAAGATTGCATCTGTGTAACCCCTTACAATAAGATCATCTTCCAAACCTCCATATATCAAAAACGAGTCTTTAGCCCTTCTCAAGTACTTAAGAATCGCTTTGACAACTATCCAGTGACTCTCACCAGGATCCGATTGGTATCTGCTCATCATGCTTAAAGCATAGGAGACATCCGGTATAGTACATATCATGGAATACATAACGGATCCAATTGGATAAGCATATGGGATTACATTCATGCATTCTCGCTCATCAGTTTTCTGAGGACACTGAGTCTTGCTAAGACTTTTACCATGTAACACTGACAGGTTACCTCTCTTAGAGTCTTCCATACAGAATCTTTTAAGGACCTTATCAATGTATGTACTTTGACTTAAACCAATCATTTTCTTAGATCTATCATAATAGATCTTTATGCCAAGGATGTAAGCGGCTTCTCCCATATTTTTCATTGAGAAACACTTTCCTAACCAAGATTTTACAGACTGAAATGTAGGAATATCGTTTCCAATGAGCAATATGTCATCAACATATAACACTTGAAATAATACTACGCTCCCACTAATTTTCTTGTATACACAAGGTTCATCTTCGTTCTTGATGAATCCAAACTCTTTGACCGATTCATCAAATCGAAGATTCCAACTCCTAGAGGCTTTCTTCAATCCATAGATGTATCTTTGCAACTTTCATACTTTATTAGAATTTTCTGGACTTACAAAACCTTCAGGTTGTGTCATATATATATCCTTAAGTAAGTTCCCGTTAAGGAATGCTGTTTGACATTCATTTGCCATATCTAATAGTCATAATACGTGGCTATGTCAATTAAAATCCTTATAGACTTGATCATTGCTACGAGTGAAAAGGTTTCATCATAGTCAATACCATGAATTTGCCTATAGCCTTTCGCTACAAGTCTAGCTTTATAAGTATGCAACTTTCCATCCATGTCAGTTTTCTTTTTGAAAACCCATTTTCATCCTATGGTTTTTACACCTTCAGGTGCATCGATCAAGTTCCAAACTTGATTATCATACATGGATTTGATTTCAGAATTCCATGGCTCCAAACCATTTATCCGAATCAGGAGCGGACATCGCTCCTTGGTAGGACGTATGTTCATCATTCTTAATGATTTCTAATTCATTACTATCCGTTACGAGAAATCAATATCTCTCGGGTTCGGATCGTAACCTACTAGATTTGCGACAGACTTGTGTATCTTGAACGGGTTCCACAACTCCTTGTGTAACTTGATCATATTCCACCATTGATTCAATGTTATTTTGGGGTTCTCGAATCTCTTTGAGATTAATTTTACTCCCACTGATTCCATTGGAGAGAAACTGTTTCTCTAGAAAGGTACCAGTTCTAGCAACAAACACTTTGTTGTCTATCCAGTTGTAAAATTAATATCCTTTAGTTTCCTTAAGATATCCCACGAAAATACATTTATCGGATTCGTGTGCAAGTTTGTCAGAGAAAAGTCTCTTCACAAATGCCTCACAACCCCAAATCCTCATGAAACAAAGACAAGGTTTCTTTCCAGTCCATATCTCATATGGAGTCTTTTGAACCGATTTAGTTGGAACTCTATTAAGTGTGAACGCATCAGTTTCTAATGCATAACTCCAAAAGGATAGTGGAAGATCACATTGACTCATCATAGATCGAACCATATCCAATAGAGTCCGATTCCTCCTCTCGGACACACCATTCCATTGTGGTGTTCCGGGTGGAGTTAATTGTGAAACAATTCCACAATTTTTAAGATGATCGTCACATTCTTGGCTTAAATATTCACCACCACGATCTGATCGAAGTTCTTTAATAGTTTTGCCAAGTTGATTTTGTACTTCTTTTGAAATATTCTAAATATCTTAAATGATTCACTTTTGTTTTTCATTAGGTAAATATAGCCATATCTACTAAAATCATCAGTGAATGCTATGAAGTATTGATATCCGCCCCTAGCACTGCTACTTAATGGTCCGCATACATCAGTATGTATAAGTCCCAATAAGTCACTAGCCCTTTCACTGCTCTTAGTAAAAGGTGTCTTAGTCATATTTCCAAGTAAATAAGACTCACAAATTTCATATGATTCAAAATCATGTGAATCTAAAAGTCTGTCCCCATGGAGTTTTGAGATACACTTCTCATTTATATGATCAAGACGGCAATGCCACAAAAATGTATGGTTCTCACTATAGGTTTGGATCTTTATTTACGTTATAGATATCCATATTATTTTGTTCTGCAAGATTTAGGATATAAAGTCCATTATATGATCCGCAATACAATAGAGCATAGCATCATTATAAACTGCACATTTCTTGTTCTTAACAAGAAAAGAATATCCTTCATTATCTAACGAAGAAACTAAAATAATATTTCTACTCAAACTCGGGACATAATAGCAGTTGTTCAGAACAAGCATTAGTCCAGTAGGTAAAATAACTTCATAAGTCCCTACGGCTAATGCAGCAACTCTTGCTCCATTTCCCACACGTAGGTCGATTTCACCTTTACCGAGTTGTCTCTTACTCCCTCCGTTTCATGTGACTTGAGACCAAAAATTTTGGCACATAAATTAAGGAAAAGTAAGGAGAGAAATAATGGGAGGAGGTGTTTGTGAGTATGAAAAACTAAATAGGAGAGAGAATGAATGGGAATAGTAAGTTGATTGGTGTTGTGAGTGTAAAGTAAAGTAGGAGAGAGAATGAGTGGGAAGAATAGTAAATATTCTTACCTTTTTAGGCAGTCTCAAGTAATGTGGAACGGATGAAAAAGGAAATAAGTCTCAAGTGACATGAAATGGAGGGAGTATTCTTTAGTCCTTGCACATTTGTACAAATATGGGATCCACATCCGGTATCTAATACCCAAGAACTAGGAGTAGAGAGATTAATTTCTATAACATAAATATGCGAAGTAATAGTCTCAATATCATTTACTTCCTTTTGATCTTCAAAACATAGATTACAATTTTCATCCCAATGGTCAATCTTATTGCCATTGTGACAAATTATACCTTTTGGAGTTTTATGCTTAGCTACATCCTCTGCCTTGGACTTGACAACTCTTGTCCTATCTAGATATTTAAATCCTATCTCCGTCTCAAAACTTCTTTGCCAAGCTTGCAGTAGGAACCTTTCCTTTAAGAGATTGCTTATCACATAAGCATCTATGTGTTCTTAATACTTCTTAAGTATTGAACATATGGTAGCAAGCTTAATACAAGAGACATCTAAAGAATCATCAACATGTTTCTTATATATGTCTTTGTGTGTCCCAAGGACATTGACAATGGTTTCTCTTGACTTAGGATTATCTAGAATGCATGACTCCCATTCTTGCTTAAGAAATTTTCTTAAGCTCATGATAAAATCGAGGAGTTTTGTAGCATTCTTATTTAATTAAAGGATAGATCGCAATAACAGGGTTTAACTATTGTTTAATGCCATTATCTACACAAATATGCAAACATGTAACCATACATAAGTACCAACTTAATTAAAGTTATTATTAATTGTATTTCATAAATACTCCCATTTGAATTATATAACCTTCATTTGCTATCATGCATAATATAATTTAAATGGGCTAGGATCCATATTTCACTTGATTTGTGAGTCTGCTTTGGCATGAACTTTAAAATCAAGCTATTTAGGTAGATAACCCCTTGTCAATCATATCATATATGACTCTTATATCATTTTATGATATTCTTTTAGACATATTATGTCAGAATCATGTTTTAATCTCATCTTATGCCTTAGGCTCAAAACTGTTGTTGTTCAAATATATGTTTAGGACATAGAATTTCTTAATCCCAATCATAGTTATCACTTAGGATTCTCCAATTTTATTAGAACCTTTGAAAGGTACCCTTAGGATTCTTTGTGACCATGCACAGTTGTATTCCAACTCTTCAATCATGGCAAACCAGCAAAAGGAAGCAAAATCAGCAGACCAGAATTCAACTTGCCGATCAACTTACTACTCAAGTTGCCGATGACACAAATAATCAACAAGGACAATCTGAACCTTACTGACAGTCAGGTTTTGTTGTTCTATCTCAATGTCAACTTACTGATTGTCTCTGTCCTTTCTGTACTATCTTATCAGAAAGTTGTTAAACTGCTCTGTCATGATTACTGCGCCGTCTGACACATAGCTAGTTTTAGCTATACTTTGTCCCTACTTGCTTTTTGCAGGTAACCGGTTGAGACAAAGAGGTCTTTATCCATCAGACTTTTCCAAGCATGCGTGTACTCCATATCTTTGCCATTAATGCTGAAGATACCGCATTTATTTCTCCTCAACTACCCAGCTGGATATTCAAATTGCAAGCCTTCTTCTATAAGACTCAAGACATTCACTCCTCTTATAAATAGAGGACTTAGAGCATTGAAGACGGTTGGTGAAAATAGAGCATTAAAGAGAGTTGAATGTTTTAAAGTATTCATTGAAGCTCAAACATTCTGTCTAAATAATCGTTAGATCATTTAATAGGACTTACACTTGTGCACCAACTCAACAACAATGTTAGTATTCCCGAACTAGATCATTTAAGGAATACGTTGTTTGAGTTATTGACACACCCACCTGGGTGAGATAAGTTCTATTGAACTTGCCGCTCAAAAACACTTGGTCAGATTTGTTTTATGATCCATTAGTGATCTCTAGAATTTAGTCTTTGTTTCCGGCAAAGCCGTGCTTGTAATAGACTAGAGATATCTAATAGTATTCTTAACCCAAATCCAAGTTCTGACCAAACTTGGTAGAGGACGTAGCAGTATTTACACTGTAAACCTCTCCAAATCATTGTCTCCCCTGTTGTTTACTTTATTCTTGCCGGTTGGAAGTCTATCACCGCAGATCGTATATGTTTGCACTGATTCATTGTAATTTCCATTGACCAATCTCTTGAAACTGCATTGAACTTTTAGAAATCACTTTGTGTTAAACCAAGCTCTCAAAACCTTTTTCATACTAATTTTGTGTGATTTAAAACCAAGTCATATCTTCTCCACTGTAACGACCCGAAAACCCGCCTCTACTTTCGTAGTAATAAATAATTAATTATTTATTTATTACCTATTTATTTATTTAAATTATATATTTATTTAAATAATTATGTGTGCATTTTTTGTTGCACAATATTTTGTGCCTAGCATTTAATTGATCATTGTGCTAGTATAGTATTAATGGGTCTTAGTTATTGGTGGGAGTATAAGAGTATTGTGTAGTTAGTGGAGGAGGGGGCCTAAGTGTAACATTTGAAAATAATCATCAACTCCCTCACCTCATCCCTCCCTCCCTCACGTTTCCCCTCACCATTTCCCAGTTTTCTTTCTCTCTCCTTGGTTAAAGAAGGTAAGAAAATTCTCTCTCCCTTCTCTCTTCATTCTAGCTATCTTCCCCTCATTATTTCTCATTTCTCATTTTATGAAATGTGTTTAGATCGTCGATAGGATCGCGTAGAGCCAAAAATATTTGAATTCCGTCATCTTTGAGAAATTTCAAGTAAGTTACTTTCCCCCCATTTATGTTAAAAATATTCATCTTTAACTCCCTTGGTGCTCTAATTGATATATATGTCCTCTTTGTTTGATTTGAAACTTATTTGAAAATTATCCATTTTTTTGTGTAATTTGGGTGTTTGATTCACCTCTTGGATTGGGTGTTCTAGATGTGGTTTCATGAGCCATTTTAGGTTTATAAGTTGCTAGGGTACCTTGGTATTGCTATCTAGAAGTGTTATTCTTGGGGCATTTGAGTTTGGGTATGGAAATGGTGTTTTTGTGTTAATTTCGGATTGAAGAACCCAGGAAGAAGATCTGAGTTTGCCGATTTTCCTTGGAAGCACGCGCACCCTCCCATAGGAGGCGCGCGCACCCTCTCCTTCTCCAATCTTGATTTTCCCTCTGTTGAAGGGAGGCGCACGCACCCTTTTATATGAAGCGCGCGCACCCTCATTTACCTTTTGGCGCAATTTCCTTCTGATCTCCGGAGGCGCACGCACCCTTTTCTTGGAGGCGCGCGCACCCTCATATGTTTCAAAATCTCTACCATCTGATCTTTGGAGGCGCACGCACCCTCCCATAGGAGGCGCGCGCACCCTCCTCCCCTGTTGTGAAATCTATTCATTTATTGTCCAATCTTTCGAAGGCCATATCTTCTTCGTTCGGACTCCATTTTAGGCGTGTAAACTATCTTTTTAAAGACCTTCTTGAGTACTACGAGATGAGTGGGCTTATTTAGTTGGGTTTTGGGTTTATATGGTGTTGAGTTTTCAAGTAAGTGTTCTATAACACAAAACGCTTGTGATCGGTCCGTTGTGTCCAAGAACTTCCCTTTTGTTGGTATAAGACTGGGGTGCAATCTTAGCCTAGATTTTGGGTACTACTTTAGTAGACTTAAATGACCATTATGGATTATTTAAATGTTTGAATTTAGTTCCTTTGTGAACAATTTAGTGTGGAACCAATTTGATTATGGCTTGGAATTGTTGGAACATCTTTTGATGTATTGTTGGATTGGTTTACCTTTGTGGTGATTTATTTGGAATGGTTCCCTACTTTGGAATCATTAGTTGTTTATTGTGCTAGTATTTTATTACTTAGCCTTTATTTGGAAATCCAGCTGGTATTCGTGTGTTTCGGGCGATGCGAAAGATTATGGTGGCAATGAGCTGAGTCCATTATAATTCTTGACCATTGTTTTACCCAATTATTACCCTCCCCCAGATTGGCCTTGGATGTGAGATGAGCTAGCTCCTTTGTGAGCATTCTAGCTGTTTGGTTTGGGTTATGACTTTGTGTCATATTCCCTTGCTATTATTGGTTATTGGTTCCGGTACCGGGGGTTTTCTCTTCAGCTTTTATGCGATTGTGAAGATGTTGATTGGGTTGATTGTTGAAGCTGCGCAGCGACCTTTATTTGGTTCTATCAGATGGGAAACCTTGGCTCAGTATCCATGTGAATTGTTTATTTCCGCTGCTATTTGTTATCTGTTGTGTGCTACGTGCTATATGAGATTCTCTATTGTTAGAAGTTATTATTATTGCCTGTTGCATAATAGTATGTCATGTAGTTGCATTAGTAACTTACTGAGATTTTATCTCACTCCATTTCTTTTCAATGTTGTTTTCCTTAACCCCCCCAGGAGGAAAGGATTAGGATTTGCGGTTCGAGGAGGACGTCGAGAGGTTTCAGATATTTGGGCAGGTTATTATTGCTCGGTTTGCATTATATAAATGTGTAACCTTCTTGGGGATAGTTTTACCAACAATGATGTCATTAAGATTTGTAATATTTTGTATTTTTGGGTGTGAGCTTGTGGAGCTTACACTAGTTGTTTTATGATGTTGTTAAACTTGGATTTTCCAAACCTTGTGTTAAAGTCTTTTGGGTATAAAATGGAATTTTTATCTTCAGTATTTTAGAGTTTATGGTTGTAAGTCGACGTCCAGCTCGTGTACTCCGGGCCCGCGGGGTCGGGGTCACGACAGTTGGTATCAGAGGTATGGTTTAGCTCTATGTATAAGTATAGGTGGACTAGAATGACCTAGGAGGATAGATGGGTTTGGAGTGAGTAACGATGAGTATTTTATGCAGGTATTTGTTTGTAATGGATAGAAGAAGAGCTGGTGAAGGCATCAGTGGGATTCAGAATCTTAATGGTCTACGGGAAGAAAACCGTGCAATGTTTCAGGGCAGGTTTGAAGCGGCCGTGAAAGAAATTCATGACCAAGGCCCGAGAGGGGAACATGTAGCACCTCCGCGATATGGGTTGGAGCAGTTCTTGAAATTGAAACCAAGGGAGTACGACGGTGAGCCTGATGTGAAGAAGACCGAGCTATGGATAGAATCGATGGAGAAAATCTACGATGTCTTTGGTTGCACTGATGAGGATAGGTTCTGTTTACAGCTTATAAGCTTGTGGGGACTGCGGAACATTGGTGGAAGGAACTGAAGACCAGTTGGGATGCGACTCTTGTACCATATCCTTGGGAGTGGTTCGTGAGGAAATTCAAGGATCATTTTATCTCTCTAGTGGATCAAAACCGGAAAGAGATCGAGTTCCTCAGCTTGGAGCAAGGCATGATGTCAGTAGCACAGTACTCAGCTAAGTTCACAGAATTAACCAGGTATTGTGACTACCTTGTGCGGACCGAGGAGCAGAAAGCGATGAGATTGATCAGGGGTTTGAAGACAGCTATTAGGACTCAACTTATAGCCCAAAGAATTCAACTTTTTTAGGATGCGGTGGACCGTGCATATTTGATAGAGCAAGACATCGGGGGACACAAGAGGAAGACTGAGATGGTTAACCCGGGAAAACAAGGAGGGCAAAACAGGGCTCAACCACAGCGATATTCAGATAACAGAGGTAATTCTGGAGTGCAAACTCGATTCAGAAGGCAACTTCAAGGGCAACCAACAGTAGGAAGTCAAGGTTCTAATAAGGGGACACGAAATGGGAAGATCTGCGGCTATTGTCAGAGGGAAGGACACTCAAAAGACAAGTGTTGGAAAAAGCAAGGAAAATGTGTTAAGTGTGGTCGGTTTGGGCACTTTGTGAGAGATTGTCCTAGGGGCAGATATCAACCATTAAGGAGTGACACTGGTACTGCACTGGGTCAGAAGAGAGATGCTTCAGGAAACCCTAAAGGTTCAGGGTAGGGTATTTGTGATCAACCAGCACTCGTCAGGTATTGAGCAATTTCAGGAGGTATTATTTTGCGTCGAGAGAGCGAGCGCGTGCATTTTAGGATCATCGCATTCTCATGTTTATGTGCATTTAGTTGCATTTATTTCTCCTGAGTCTTTGACTTATGTGTTGTCAGTGTCTACCCCTATGGAGGAGTGTAGGATATCTGATGGAGTCTTATGTGCTCATGTTGTGCTTAAAGGTAGATATAACTTACCTGCTAAATTTGTCATATTGCTATTATAAGATTTTTGATGTTATTTTGAGAAGGGAAATGTCATGCTTTTGTCGATTGTTGTAGGAAAATTGTTACATCCTCTCTTCCCTTTTGCCTAAAATTGTTTTGAGACCGTTCCTTTGTGTAGAGTTAAGCATATCTTTTCTTATTGGAATCTTGCTATTTCGCTTCGATGGGTGACAATGGATGTCTATACCAAGTTGTTGGATGTATTTATCGTTTGTAAGATTTTTATTTTACTTCTAATAAGTACCTAGTATTTGGGAAAAGCTTGGGTCAAATTGTGTTGTTATGGTACAAGGTTGTAGTGCTGATAATTAGATCAATATCCATATTGTATCGATTGGGTTGTAAGAATTGAGGATTCAATTGAGGATTTCATGATAGGAGATTTTTGTTTACTTCTAGCACATCTACGTGATTGCATCGAAATTGGTTGTTATGAGGGAATACATGATTTGTATGAGTGATGAGTAGATTGTGGAAGTTATAATCATTAATGGTGGTAAGCGCGTTAAGTTCGAGAGGACTAAGCACATTTTGGGAGAGTAATAATTTTCCGATCTATATTAAAGGCATTTTGAATTTTGAGTTTTGGTTAAATGGTTGTTCTATGGTTCTAAATCCTTCTTGGTGGCGTTCCTCGATTTGGATTAAGAGTATGTGAAGAAATTGGGTATCAATACTTGGGCATATTAAAGAATACTATGATTTGGTATTGGGTCAGTTAGAATGTGGCTAGCCAATTGGTTTGTTATGATGGTAGTACTATTGAGCCTAAGTATCATTGAAATTATAAATGTATACATGAAAGACTAAGGTGGGTTAGCCATTGAAGATTTAGGATTTGCTAAATTTCTTTGGAGTGTATAAGCGGATCATCAATTTAAAGAGGGAGTTAGAGGAAATCTTTGGAGATATGCCACTTGGGTGAATATTATGGGTGGAGAATTTCTTTAGCTTTTCATATTTTAAGAAGCTGATTTATCTCGAGATGGTTTAATGTTTGGGATTTCTGGGAAGTAATACTGAGTATACGGCTTGCAAATGGAAGTATCTTGACAGTGTAATTAAGGTTATGAATAAGGCAAACTTGTAGTATCTCGAAAATTTTGTTTAGGGTAAATTGGGTTCTTCGATTTTGAGGATGGATTTTAATTAGTAGTGAAGATAATGATTGAAGGAAGTTAAGTGCCATAGGTTATTATGATATGGGCATTGTTTAAGGTTACCATATGATGGCTTAGAATGAACCATTGAGAATTCGGGAAGTGGCGGAACTAGCACATCCGTGGCTAATTGATCCTTCGGGAAAGTATTTCTAAAATTCGAGTTAATAAATAGAGCTATCTATGACTAGGGATTGATTGTGATTTTATTGATATCGCCTTCACAAATTATAGTTTGTTGTGTGGGACCAAGTTAGAAATGATAATACTAGGTTACCAATGTTGGATAGTTATATGTTCTTCGAAAGGATAAAAATGAGGTTAGTGCAAGTAGGTTAAGAAATACAAGACTATGATTATGTTATGTTCTATTATATAAGGAAGATAATTTTAGTAGTGGAGTTGATTCTAAATACTATTGGGATAATGAAAGATAAAACTTATGGATATTGACAATTTAAGGATTGATTGAGGACGTAATGTTAATCAGAATTCAAATCAGTTATGTTTCAGGATCGGTGATCAAGTGATAGTCGTGGGAACCTGAAATTCCGGATAAAAGAAGAAGTTGACTTAGAATGTTTAGTACGAGTATACTTAAGATATGTATGTGCTTAGTATATGTTGGGTTAATTGAGTCTTGGGGACTATGTCTGAATTATCTAATAGGTACTTGACTGGGGCTGCGAGTGCTATATGGGAATCGATATTTTGTAGCCTCGATATGGCGAGGTGTTATGATTTTTGATAAGTGAATTCGCGGGCGAATTCTTTTTAAGGAGGGTAGATTGTAAAGACCCGAAAACCCGCCTCTACTTTCGTAGTAATAAATAATTAATTATTTATTTATTACCTATTTATTTATTTAAATTATTTATTTATTTAAATAATTATGTGTGCATTTTGTGTTGCACAATATTTTGTGCCTAGCATTTAATTGATCATTGTGCTAGTATAGTATTAATGGGTCTTAGTTATTGGTGGGAGTATAAGAGTATTGTGTAGTTAGTGGAGGAGGTGGCCTAAGTGTAACATTTGAAAATAATCATCAACTCCCTCACCTCATCCCTCCCTCCCTCACGTTTCCCCTCACCATTTCCCAGTTTTCTTTCTCTCTCCTTGGTTGAAGAAGGTAAGAAAATTCTCTCTCCCTTCTCTCTTCATTCTAGCTATCTTCCCCTAATTATTTCTCATTTCTCATGTTATGAAATGTGTTTAGATCGTCGATAGGATCGCGTAGAACCAAAAATATTTGAATTCCGTCATCTTTGAGAAATTTCAAGTAAGTTACTTCCCCCCATTTAGTTAAAAATATTCATCTTTAACTCCCTTGGTGCTCTAATTGATATATATGTCCTCTTTGTTTGATTTGAAACTTATTTGCAAATTATCCATTTTTTGTGTAATTTGGGTGTTTGATTCACCTCTTGGATTGGGTGTTCTAGATGTGGTTTCATGAGCCATTTTAGGTTTATAAGTTGCTAGGGTACCTTGGTATTGCTATCTAGAAGTGTTATTCTTGGGGCATTTAAGTTGGGTATGGAAATGGTGTTTTTGTGTTAATTTCGGATTGAAGAACCCAGGAAGAAGATCTGAGTTTGCCGATTTTCCTTGGAAGCGCGCGCGCGCCCCTCCCATAGGAGGCGCGCGTACCCTCTCCTTCTCCAATCTTGATTTTCCCTCTGTTGAAGGGAGGCGCACGCACCCTTTTATTTGAAGCGCGCGCACCCATCTTTACCTTTTGGCGGCAATTCCTTCTGATCTCCGAGGCCACGCACCCTTTTTCTTGAGGCGCGCGCACCCTCATATGTTTCAAAATCGCTACCATCTGATCTTTTGGAGGCGCACGCACCCTCCCATAGGAGGCGCGCGCACCCTCCTCCCTGTTGTAAAATCTATTCATTTATTGTCCAAATCTTTCGAAGGCCATATCCTTCTCGTTCGGACTCCGTTTTCAGGCGTGTAAACTATTTTTTAAAGACTTCTTGAGTACTACGAGATGAGTGGGCTTATTTAGTTGGGTTTTGGTTTAGATGGTGTTAAGTTTCAAGTAAGTGTTCTATAACACAAAACGCTTGTGATCGTTCCGTTGTGTCCAAGAACTTCCCTTTTGTTGGTATAAGACTGGGGTGTAATCTTAGCCTAGATTTGGGTACTACTTTAGTAGACTTAAATGACCATTATGGATTATTTAAATGTTTTGAATTTAGTTCCTTTGTGAACAATTTAGTGTGGAACCAATTTGATTATGGCTTGGAATTGTTGGAACATCTTTTGATGTATTGTTGGGATTGTTTAACTTTGTGGTGATTTATTTGGAATGGTCCCTACTTTGGAATCATTAGTTTGTTTATTGTGCTAGTATTTTATTACTTAGCCTTTATTTGGAAATCAGCTGGTATTCGTGTGTTTCGGGCGATGCGAAAGATTATGGTGGCAATGAGTTGAGTCCATTATAATTCTTGACCATTGTTTTGTCCAATTATTACCCTCCTCCAGATTGGCCTTGGATGTGAGATGAGCTAGCTCCTTTGTGAGCATTCTAGCTGTTTGGTTTGGGTTATGACTTTGTGTCATATTCCCTTTCTATTATTGGTTATTGGTTCCGGTACCCGGGACCGGGGGTTTTCTCTTCAGCTTTTATGCGATTGTGAAGATGTTGATTGGGTTGATTGTTGAAGCTGCGCAGCGACCTTTATTTGGTTCTATTAGATGGGAAACGTTGGCTCAGTATCCATGTGAATTGTTTATTTCCGCTGCTATTTGTTATCTGTTGTGTGCTACGTGCTATATGAGATTCTCTATTGTTAGAAGTTATTATTATTGCCTGTTGCATAATAGCATGTCATGTGGTTGCATTCGTAACTTACTGAGATTTTATCTCACCCCATTTCTTTTCAATGTTGTTTTCCTTAACCCCCCAGGAGGAAAGGATTAGGATTTGCGGTTCGAGAAGGACGTTGAGAGGTTTGAGATATTTGGGCAGGTTATTATTGCTCGGTTTGCATTATATAAATGTGTAACCTTCTTGGGGATAGTTGTACCAACAATGACGTCATTAAGATTTGTAATATTTTGTATTTTTGGGTGTGAGCTTGTGGAGCTTACACTAGTTGTTTTATGATGTTGTTAAACTTGGATTTTCCAAACCTTGTGTTAAAGTCTTTTGGGTATAAAATGGAATTTTTATTTTCAGTATTTTGGAGTTTATGGTTGTAAGTCGACGTCCAGCTCGCGTACTCCGGGCCCGCGGGGTCGGGGTCGCGACATCCACTGCGCTTACTGATAATAGTTTCCAAACTGATAAGTGACTTTGCTTCTAAAGTGTTTCCTTGAAAAAGTTTTAACAAGGCTATTCACCCCCCCCTCTAGCCTATTTTCCTACCAGGGGCCTAACAATTTGTATCAGAGCTTGGAATTTTGAAAGAAATTTCCAAGCTTTGCAGCTTGTTTGCCGATACCATGGCAGGAAAAATCATGCAGTCATTCAACATCACTACCATCCCGTTATTAAATGTCAACGAGTTTGGTGTCTGGAAATTTCGTATGATAAAGTATATGAACTCAATCGATGATCGGTTGATGAAGGTCATAGATGGTGGTCCAATAATTCCTTTAAAACTCTCAACCACCTATAGACCTATTCCCTCCACTCCGCTGACACAACATGATGATCGTGACACTGAACAAGAAACCCATGTTCAGATTGAAGAAACTTTGGTTGAGAAACCAAGAGAGGAATGGACTGAGGACGACAAACTTTCAGCTGCCCTAGATGGAAAAGCATGACATATTATCTCTTGTGGTTTGGACGACAAGCAATATAAACTCATTGACTTGTGCTCCACGGCTCAAGAATGCTGGAACAAGCTCCTTGCATACTTTGAAGGTGATGAGTAGGTGAAGGACAACAGACTCTACGATTGTATTGCTGAGTTTGAATCCTTCAAGAAACTAGATGGTGAATCACTAAGGAGTGCCTACGACAGATTCTACGAGGTAAGTAATTTATGTGCTTCATTAGGTAAGGTTTATATTATGAAAGACCTGAATATTCGTTTTCTAAGTTCTTTGGGAAATGAGTATCATACCAAGGTCACCGCTGTTAGAGAAGTGAGAGACTTGAATAAGACTTTTATTCAGAATCTTGTGTCTAGTCTATTTCTGTATGAGAGAGAACTGCAAAAACTTAACGTTCTCGATAAAAATTTCAAAAACTTGTCTATATCAGCTCAGTCACAGATATCCTTCCCTTCAAACAAATTTCCTCCTGTAGATCCCCATCCAACACCCTGTTGTTCCAAAACCCCAGAAACAACCTCAGAGCAACCTATGGAAGAAGACGAATTTGCCGCCTTCGCTAGGAACTACAAAAGGTTTAAAGACTTCAAAAGGATGCAGAAAGGAAGCTACCAGCAACCAAAACCATTCACACCAGCATTTCAAAAACCAGCAAGTTATCACAAACCTCAACGAGCGCTACCGATGGAAAGAACAACAAAGGTGATCTTGTCTGCTTCAACTGCAGAAAACCTGGACACTTTGCTTCCAAATGTCCTCAACCAAAATATGAGTATGTGAGGATGTCATTCAACAAGAGACATCCTAAGTCTCGAAGCTTTGTTGCCGATGAAAGCACAGAAAAGTCCTTGCCGGTTTGGTGTGAAACTGACTCAGACGAAGATACCGATGAAGATGAAGATGCTGATGTAAGCTTTGTTTCTCTAGACCTGGAAGATGCCGATTTATCATCATTTCCGACTCCAGCCTACCGAGATCCATCTCCTCCAAGAACTCCATTCAGAGAAGAAGCTACTGGAAGACCTCAACCTTACTTCAAAGAGATTAGTGTCAAACCAGAGAACCCAAATGGATACAGAGTTCACCAAGTGGGAACCTCACTCTATGGTCATTGTAACTCTATAAAAATTCACTGCCATTAAACCTAAACCCCTACCGATGACCCCAAAAAATTCTCATTCACTGAACATCCAAGCATTACCAAACTCTTATCTAAACCCATCTCTTCTCTACCTGACTTCTCTCCCAAACCTATTCCCTCTGCCACCAAAATTTCAGCTGATCCTTTTCCTGAAATATCTAAAGCTGAAATGGTAGAGACAATGGATGAACTTTTTATTGATCATGAGAAGCTGAGTAGCGTTCATAAAGTGATGGCTGCTGATTTCAATAGAATTTCTGCAGAAAATGACTTGCTTGTGTCTGAACTTAAGGTTCTCAAAGGACATGAGCTTGAGTATGTTCTTCTAAGGAAAGAAAACCTGGATCTCGTAAGCCAAGTAGCAGTATTGAGAGCTCAGATCGGAGATCTTGTGAAAAGAAACAATCATCTAACCATGAAGTTTAATTCTTACGCAAAATCTAGAGCTGCTGTTGAAACAATCCTTCAGACCCAAATGTCATCTAAGTACCAATCTGGGTTAGGTTTGTTACCAGCAACAGTAGCTCTACTGAAAATTGTGCGACTGAGAAAAAGGATGAGAAAGTTGAATTTAATTCTGTTAACTCAGTGCATGTGAATGCTAAGCCTGCAATATACAGTGATGTGGCGATGAAGTATCCTAAGAACCAGAACCCTAGGAAAGATAAGCACAAACAAAGTCAAGATAAGGTTGCTGATACTGAATCTGCCGATAACGGTATTCTTGGTAAATATATCAGCGTAGCAAATGCTACCGATCTAACTACTTCTGTTGCCAATGGATAAGTGCCTAACAAGGTAACTGCCAAAGGTAAACAAAATAGAAAGAAAGGTAACACTAGCACATTTAAACTTACTAAGTTTGTGCCTGTTCAATCCTCTAGTTCTGCCGATGCACTGACTAAACAAAATAATGTTCTACCGACTCTACAGTCTATCAATCAAGTGAGATGTTCTAATTGTTCTGATTATGGTCACACGGCTCATGAATGCATCTTGAAGCACCTATTTGGACCTACTGAGGTTACATCCTCAAGTGGTGGCCAGATGTGGTTGCCAAAAAGGAACTAACCCTCGGACCCAAGAATAAGGGAGACCATAAGCATACCGTTTTATTTTAGGAATGCTTCATGGCCTCAACTGGTGAAAGCAATTGTGGATTCTAGATAGTGGCTTATCAAGACACATGACAGGATTTGCAGATCTACTTGCCGATATCTCAGAAGCATCAGGTCCCCCAGTATTTTTCGGTGATAATGCCAAAGGAAAAATCATCGGTATTGGTACCATCAAGAGAGGTGCAGTTACTGTACAGAAGGTCTCTCTAGTAGATGGCTTCAAACACAACCTTCTATCTATATCACAATTCTATGATAAAGGGATGCAATGTGTATTTACTACTTCCAGTTGCTTTGTGAAAGACATTGCTTCCAATGAAACCCTTCTCACTGCCAAAGAAAAGGTAACATTTATGCAGTAGACTTAAGTGCTATTACTGGTGTTGCCAATGTTTGTTTTGTAGCTAAGAACATCAGTGAGAACTCATGGCTATGGCACAAGAGACTCAGTCACTTAAACTTCAAATATCTATCCAAGCTTGACAGTTCAAATATGGTTACCGGTTTACCTCAAGTGTCTGCTGATCAAGGAAAGAAATGCAAGGCTTGTCAACTTGGAAAATAACATAAATCATCCTTCCAAAGCAAACCCTGCATGTCAACATCTAAGTGCCTCCAAATGCTATATATGGATCTATTTGGCCCCACAACTACAGTAAGTATTGGGGGAAGTAGATATACCTTGGTTGTAGTAGATTATTTCTCTAGATAGACTTGGGTGGAAACTTTCAGTCACAAAGATGACATATATGCCGTTGCTACCAAGTTATTCAGACTACTACAAACCCAGAAAGAAAGCGATATCATCAGTAAGAGGTCAGACAACGGCACTGAATTCAAGAACAATGGTATTGCTCAGTATTGTGATGATCATGGCATAGACCAAAACTTCCCAGCTGCCGACACACCACAACAAAATGGTGTCGTTGAGAGAAAGAACAGAACTCTCATTGAAGCTGGTAAGACCATGATTGCTGAAGCTAGGCTGCCGAAATACTTTTGGGCTGAAGCCATCAATACCGCCTGCTTCACTCAGAACAGATCTCTCATCAACAAATTCCATAACAAGACCCCTTATGAACTCTGGAGAGGCAGAATTCCCAATATTGGATTCTTTAAGATTTTTGGCTGCAAATGTTACGTGCTCTACAACGGTAAGGAGCACAGAGGTAAATTTGATGAGAAAGCTGATGAAGGAATCTTTATTGGATACGCTAAACATAGTAAGGCCTTTCGAGTTTTTAATAAGAAACTTTTGAAAATTGTTGAATCTGTTCATGTAACCTTTGATGAATTTGATTTGTTAGAGTCTGACAAGGCTCCAAATAGTACTGATGCTTCTAGTGCTCATGAGACAGGTGAATCTAGTAATTATAACCCTACAGGTCAAGTACCAGCTGCTGATCCAGTCATTTCAGTAGAAGAACCAGCAGATACTCAATATTTTCCATCATCGGCAGAGCATGATCATACCGATAACTTTCATAATCCATTTACCGATGCAAACTCTGCTGATCATCCTAAAGACAGATCCATCCCTCAACCTATTTTTGTTATAAGACCTAATCCTCCAAATCTTCATCCACCTCTCACTCAAAACTCTAACTCTTCCTCTCAACCATCTGCTGACCTTGATCCTCCTCTAGTATCACTTCAACAAGAGTCAGTAATACAAGATGTTCCGAGAGAAGTTAGACCAGTTAGTGATCATCCATTAGAAAATATGATTGGTGATGTCTTTGGTCCCAGACTAACAAGGAACCTAAGCAAAGCATTTGATGAAAGCCTCTTCTCATCTGCTATGGTCTCCAACATAGAACCAAAGAAGACTGAAGAAGCTCTTGCCGATCCTGGTTGGGTTGAAGCCATGCAAGAGGAACTGAATCAGTTTGAAAGATGCAATGTGTGGGAGCTGGTACCAAGAGCAACTTTTCAACAAGTTATTGGTACTAAGTGGGTCTATAGAAACAATATGGATGAATCTGGGAATATTATTAGAAACAAAGCAAGGTTATTTGCTAAAGGCTACCGACAAGAAGAAGGGATTGACTACGACAAGACATTTGCTCCGGTTGCAAGATTGGAAGTTATAAGACTTTTCTTAGCCTATGCTACCTTCAAAGAATTCAAGCTATATCAAATGGACGTGAAAAGTGACTTCTTGAATGGAGAACTCCAAGAATTTGTTTATGTTGAACAGCCACCTGGTTTTGAGGACTCTAAGAAGCCTAATCATGTCTACCGATTGAAAAATCTCTCTATGGCCTAAAGCAAGCTCCAAGGGCATGATATGAAACCCTTTCTAAGTTCTTACTTAGTGATGTCTTAGGTTTCACTCGAGGTAAAATCGATACTACTTTATTTGTTTCCAAGCATAAGGGTCATTCATTGTTTGTTCAAATATATGTCGATGATATTATTTTTGGCTCTACTAACGAATCCACTTGCAAGAGATTTGAGAAACTAATGCAGAGAAAGTTCGAGATGAGAGCATGATGGGTAAAGTAACAATATTTCTTGGACTTCAAGTCAAGGAAACAAATGAGGGAATATTCATCAGTCAAGCCAAGTACGCAAAAGAATTAATCAAGAAGTTTGGCTTCGACAATGCTCATTCTCAAAGCACACTATGGGCACTAACATTTATTTAGATAAGGATGAGTCCGGTAAGAAGGTAGATATGACACTCTACCGAGGTATGATTGGCTCACTTCTCTATCTAACTTCCAGTAGGCCAGATATCATGTTTGCTGTTTGTGTATGTGCCAGGTTTCAAGCTGACCCTAGGGAATCCCATCTGCAGGCTGTAAAACATATTATTAAATATTTATGTGCACTGCTAACCTTAGATTATGGTATGCTAGAGATTCATCTTTAATCTAATAGGTTATTCAGATGCTGACTTTGCAGCTTGTAGGTTTACCAGAAAAAGTACAAGTGGAACATGCCAATTTCTTGGTGATCGGTTGGTGTCTTGGTCCTGTAAAAAGCAAGCATCAATTTCCACTTCTACTACTGAAGCTGAGTACATAGTTACCGGTAGTTGCTGTTCATAGATCCTTTGGATGAAGCAGCAGCTGGTTGACTATAAAGTTCCATCTCAAATTTGTCCCATCTATTGTGACAATCAATCTGCCATCTCAGTTTCCAACAACCCAGTCATGCATTCCAAAACCAAGCACATAGACATCAAGTATCACTTTCTGAAGGAACATGTTGAAAAGGGAAATGTTGTGCTGCTAAAGGTTTATACCGATTTCCAAAGAGCAAACATACTGACAAAGCCCTTAGATCAGAAAAGATTTGAATTCCTCAGAGGGTGAACTAGGTATGATTGATTATTTATGGTTAAAATTGTGCTGACTTTGCGACTTGTGTTAGTCTGCCAATTAAGTCAGCAGAGCGTCAACTATCTTGCGACAAACATTGTGCCGATAAATATCTTGTTGATCAACAACTTGCCGAATCATGTCTTGCCGATTTTGTCAAAATTCAAAATTCATCGGTAGATCTCATCCAAACGGATAAGGATTCTCTGACACATGACGTAAGCTTAGTCAAATCAAAGTTACGATCGTTCACACCTCTCTCTGACACGTGTGTGCCACCGCCTTACCCAAATCGTGTCAAAAATTTATCCCAAATCCTTGTGATAAATCAGAAAAGTACCTTTAATTTTATTATTACCGTTCTCTCCTAGTTTAACCATCCTTTTAACCGTCGGTTCGTGCATTTAATACATTATGTGCGCACGTTTCTGAGTTATTCGCTTCAGTTAAACTCATCATTATTTCTCCTTCTCCCATGCAAACTCTTCCTATTCTCTCTCTCTCTTACATAGCGTATATAAGCATCACTTAAACTCTTATTATTCTTTTCGATCTTCACTCTCCTGACTCTCATTGTTGCTTGTGTTCATCATCATCTTTTCCTACCTGCTTTCAACTGAAATAACTCTATTTTCAGGTAATCACTTGATGATTTTACACATGCGTTTCAAATTTATCTTGAACTATTTGATTTATAACTAGAGAGATTTCTTGAGTGATTTTTACAGAAAATGACGAGCAACAAAAAGGATATCTATGGAGGCTATGTTGACTCCACCTTCTTCGACGACGCTCTAGACGGTGATTTCTTGAAGAATCTTCTGATTGGCTCTCTGCTACTAGACTCCTTCATCACACCAACTGGTGTTGATTTTTATCTTTTTAGGTCAAGTTCAAGAGTTCTTCTCCAATGCCTCAGTTATCTCTCGCTCCAATGATCCGTCTACCTTCGTCTCCATCAATTCTACAGTCGCTGGCGTCTCTATCTCCATCACCCCTTCCTCTATTTATTTTGCTTTTCCTCTTCTTGGAAATGAAGGTGTGACAAGTCTCACTAATGATAAGTCCTTGGATAAGGCATGGACCCTTATGAGGGGAGCCAGTCCTAGACTCAGTGGAGATAATCATCTCAAAGCTCATTATAGAAGAAGATTCTTTGCCCTTGCAGAGATTGTTGATAGATGCTTGTGTTGGTGTTATGCCCTAGGCATGTTGTTTGTAAAACAAATGTTATTATTTATAAAGATATTGAACGTTTGATTATTATGTCTTTTGAATGTTTATTATAATAATCCCGTCCCTGATAATTATGATTAATTATTAGTATAAGTTTAATAGATAATCATATGATGATTATGGTGTATGGGATACAATTAGACTTATGGGTATTTGTTGGAGAAACAAATACTGGACTGACCCCTATGAGATTTATGTCATGGTCACAATGTCATAATTAAGTCTCATATAGTTATATCACTGGAATCTTTACCTGAGGTTATTACAGTCTTCCACATGATGAACATTACGTTTGACATATTCAAACGTTATCCCTAACCGGATAGCTATAAAGAATATGATTGGCATAATCGGAATCATGTAGGGAAGAGTAATAAGCCAAGATGGGATTTGTACTCGTCAAGAGAGATGTCAAGCTTTGGCCACTCGATGAATGGTATTGATGAAATGCATGGCCGTGCTCAAATAAGATTTGTATTATCAATACATTCGGGATCGAGAAAGCATTGAACAAATGTAAGTTGACCATTGACCATGGCTTACGTTCAATAGACATCGTGTAACAAAGAGATTGTGTTATGTTCTATTTTAGGAAACTTTGGAATTCAAAGTTATACTAATTGGGTAGTCATAATGGCTTGCTAGAGTCCTCTTATGACTTACGAGGTTTGACTGGTTCGGACTCGTTGCCAACTTAGTATAATCCTATTGGGTCACACACGCAGAACGGATAATTCAAAGGAGCGAAAACGAAGTAAAACGGATCCTGCCTAAAGGATCCGTACGGCTGAATCTGGATGCTTCCAGAAACATCCGTACGGATGGTTTTGCCGGCAGAATCAGTTTTTAGGAAAACTCTTGTTGAACAAGAAAACCTAATTCCTAAAGGGTTTCTGAAACCCTTTGAATATAAATACAAACTGATGGGAATTGTTCCCTAAGTAGTTGATTTTATCAATTCCAAAGTCTTTCTTAGAGAAAGAAATCACACATTATATTCTTGGGTTATTGTGATTGATTAATCTCAATTATCAAGTCACAATAATAATTAGGAGCTTTGAAGAATCGTTCTTCAACATCGTTGATCAATCCGAAGACCTAGCAGTCAAGTTCAAGAAGGCGTTCTTGAAATCTGTTCGTTGTGTGGATCACCGGTAGAGGGCGTTTGTCTTAACGCTTAATCCAAGTTTTACATAACGATCTACAAGGGTTAGTTTCCTTCATCTTGTTATTATGAATTTCCTTCATCTTGTTATTATGAATTATTGTTCATAGCGGATCTAGGCTATTGGGTTTTATTCATGTCTATCTTCCGCTGCGCATGATTGCACGAAACCTCAGTGGTATCAGAGCCCCGTTGATGATCAATAATTCTAACATTATCATGATATAATTATTTAATGCGATTATTTAATTGGTATGATCATGAGATAGATGAATTTATGTGATGGATTTTATATGAGATATAAAATATGCATGCTAGTTGATGTGATTGTAATATTGATTTGATTAATATGTAATGATTGCATACTTAGATTATCATGTTGTAATCGGATTATTTTATTGATGATCTTGATCTAATTTGTATGTGGAATAAATTGGTTATTGAATATATGAATTAGATGTGTTAAAATTCGTAATCTGCAATTTCATGTTTCTGTAATCTGATTATGTATAAACACGATATTAAGATTGATCGAATTTCTGAAATTTCTTGTTTCTGGGATTCTACCTAAGAATCCGTACGGCTGGTTTGGGAGCCTCCAAACACATCCGTACGGATGGTTTGGTCCACTCCCAGAATTCATTCTGACTTATCATGTTCAGATTGTTCTGCAAATTGTTTGCAGAATTCGAACCTGAAAACCAGAACTAGTTTCAGACGGCTGGTTTTCAAAACCGTGTTTCCTGAAACAGTTTTCTGCGAAGAATTCAAAGTAACTGCAGAAATCAGAGTTCTAAGAGTTTAGAACTGCTGTAATCTGTGAGGTTAAGAGACAATGAAAGACCTTGAGACAAGTGGCCAATCTATACGGGAATGTGGATGCCTTTTGGCTTAGTTTTCGACCGTATAGAGAAGTTGCTTGGTTTCTTGATCCTAGTACGGGAATGTGGATGCCTTTTGGCTTAGTTTCGACCGTACGGTTTGTGCTCTCAATTTCAAGATGCTCTGCAGAAGGTTTGGACTATACTGATTTGATCCATTTCAGATGGCTGGTCTTTGAAACCGTGTTTCCTGAAATAGATGTAAGTTCAGAAGTGCAGACATAGAGATTAGAATCTTAAAGGAGTTTAAGATTGGAGTATCTCAAAGGTTTCAGACTTTAATCCCTAACTAGCGCAACTAATGTCACATAAAATTAATTCGGTTAATTGATTAACTTTATGTGTGTGAACCTTCTTAAAATTTAAGTTTCGTGCCAACCCATGATTAAGACACTTGGGATTACATGGGTAATTTCATGCGCACTCTAACCCTCTCGAGGTGCATTGATTTTATTCATGTATGAACAAGATGAGTGAAAGAGTGGTTCCTATGCGTTTAAAGTGGGTTGACTTAATTAGGCTATCAAAGAGAGTTTTGGCCTAAGGCACAGATGAGATTTAAAACATGCATGACATAAGATGTCTTGATATAATCTCATAAAAGATCTAAGAGTCATATATGATATGATTGATAAGGAGTTATCTACCTAAATAATTTAATTTTATGCATCTTGCCCTCGCGGACGTAAAATTAAATGATATATGGATCTTAGCCCATTTAAATTATATTATACATTGAATGTATATGAAGGTTATATAATTTTAGTGGGAGTATTTGTGAATACTAATATTTTAATATCTTTAATTAAGTTGGTACTTATATTTAATTATATGTTTGCATAATTGTAGATAATGGCACAAAATACAAACTTATCACTACGATCTATCCCTGAGAAGGAAAAGCTTCAGAAAAATGGAGCTAACTACACGGATTGGATCCATAGCCTTAGAATTGTTCTAAAGCATGAGGACAAGCTCTATATTCTTGAGAGCCCGTTCCTGAAGAAGAACCTGTTTCTAATGCACCCAAGGATGAGAGAAACGCCTACAAGAAACATGTAAATGATTCTCGTAAGGTAGGTTGTGTTATGCTTGCGGCCATGTGTTCAGAGCTTCAGAAGACTCTTGAGCACTTGGAGGCATTTGACCTTGCTGCTTCGTTGAAAGATATGTTTCAAGAACAAGCAAGGGAAGAGAGGTTTGACACTATAGCTGCACTGGTCTCATGCAAGATGAGCAAAGGACAGTCTGTGAGCCCTCATGTTTTAAAGATGAAGGCTTACTTTGAGAAACTAGAGAGGCTAGGCATCCAATTGATGTTGAGTTGGCTACCGATTTTATTCTTAATTCATTTCCCAAAAGCTATAACCAGTTCGTCAGGAACTTTAATATGCATGGGAGGGATAAGACATTGTCTGAATTTCATGGGATGCTTAAGCAGGCAGAAAAAAAAAATCGGTAAAGAGGCCGCTCCTGTACTCATTGTATCTAAAGAAGGAAAGGGCTCAAAAGGCAAAAGGGTAAGGCAAAAGTTGTCAAACCCAAGATTAGCGGGCAACTGTTGCCAACGCTAATGTGGCTAAACCTGCTTCCCAAAATGATGCAATCTGTTTCCACTGCAATGATATTGGTCATTGGAAAAGAAATTGCGAGGTTTACAAGGAAGAGTTAAAGAAGAAGAAGAGCAGTGGGACTGCGTCTACTTCAGGTATCTATGTTATAGATATTCTACTTTCTACTTCTAGTTCCTGGGTATTAGATACCGGATGTGGATCTCACATTTGTTTGAATGTGCAGGCACTAAGGAATAGGAGGCTACTCAAAGATGGCGAAGTGGACCTACGCGTGGGGAATGGAGCAAGAGTTGTTGCATTAGCCGTAGGAACATATGATGTCATTTTACCTAGCGAATTAATTCTTGTTTTGAACAATTGTTATTACGTTCCGGATTTGAGTAGAAATATTATTTCAGTTTCTTGTTTGGATAATGAAGGTTATAGTTTTCTTATAAAAATAAAGAAGTTTTTCTATTTATTTAAATGATATGCTTTATTGTACTGCATGTTCATTTAATGGCCTTTATGTTCTTGATGTTGAAAATGGAAATAATGAGAATATTTATAATATAAATAAGAAATCCAAACCTAATGATGTAAATCATACTTATTTGTGGCATTGGCGTCTTGGTCATATTAATGAGAAGCGTATCTCAAAACTCCATGGGGACGGACTTTTAGATTCACATGATTTTGAATCATATGAACTTGTGAGTCTTGTTTACTTGGAAAGATGACTAAGGCACCCTTTACTAAGAGTAGTGAAAGAGCTAGTGACTTATTGGGACTCATACATACTGATGTTTTGTGGACAATGAGCAGCAGTGCTAGGGGAGGATATCAATACTTAATAACTTTTACTGATGATTTTAGTAGATATGGCTATGTATACTTAATGAAGCATAAAGTGAATCTTTTGAGATATTTTAGAATATTTCAAAATGAAGTACAGAATCAACTTGGCAAAACTATTAAATCACTTCGATCTGATCGTGGTGGAGAATATTTAAGCCAAGAATTTGACAATCATCTTAAAGATTTTGGAATTGTTTCACAATTAACTCCACTGGAACACCACAATGGAATGGTGTGTCTGAGCAGAGAAATAGGACCTTATTGGATACGGTCCGCTCCATGATGAGTCAAGTTGATCTTCCTTTATCCTTTTGGGGACATGCACTAGAAACTGCTGCTCTTACACTAAATAATGTTCCAACAAAATTTGTTCCAAAGACTCCATTTGAGATGTGGAAAGGAAAGAAGCCTAATCTTTCTTTTATGAAGATTTGGGGTTGTGAGGCATATGTCAAGAGGATGATCTCTGACAAACTCGCACACAAATCTGATAAATGTAATTTTGTAGGCTATCCTAAGGAAACTAAAGGATACTAACTTGTTTTAGATTGTTTAGAGTCGCCACCTATGTTTTGAGGAACATAAGAAAAACCTATTGATAATAGCCTAAGTTTGATTACGAAAACAGAGATTCCTTGTTTTGAGGTTCGGGGGTTAGATTATGAGATGGGAAGTACCGAAACACCCATCTCGCCCAACTAAAGTTGGTCTTGCTTATCAAATCTACATGAATGATAACGCTCTTCTTCTTCTTCTTTAAATCATAAAAAAGGGGTTTAAATAGAGTTTGGAATGTAGGAGATAACTCTTTAACCGACCTCAATGAGATGAGGTGATCATTAGAGTCATGTCCCAAATGATTTGGGTGATTGCACTTTGATAATACAAAAAAAAAGAGAAAAGAAATGAAGTTGAGAAAGGGAAAGAAATAGCTTTACCTAGACTTCAAGAGACTTCAAACACTTCTTGTTGAATTACTTGGAAAATCCTTTGGAAAATGCTTTGAAAGTAGGAAATTTGGTAAAGTCAAGGTCTTTCGGTCCTTTTTGGTCAAAGTTTTTGTGTAAATTTTTGTCTCAAGTTTTCGTCCTTTGAAAATGGAGGTAAAGGGAGGTTTTTATAGGTGAAAGAGAATGTTTTTGGTGCCAAACTCAGTCACAAGAAGAAATCCTTCTCGGGCAAAATCCTGTAAATTGAGCAAGGGAGAGAATCCTGGCCAGAAATCTGTAACTGACGCCCAGAGGCGCGCGCTTCCTGCTTTGGGGTCGGGAGGCGCGCGCGTCTGGCTCCTCCTGTCGGAGGCGCGCGACTCAGAGAAGGCAATTTTGACAGAATGGACTAGAAAGTCAGCCCTGTCATTCAGTTTAGTCCCCGACTTAACGAAGTCAGTCAGGAACTTAACGGAAGTGACAGAAACTAACGAGAAACACTTAAAATGGGGAGAAACACAAGATCAAATGTGCAATCGGGGTGAGCGGGTCCAAGGCGGGGTGTCTACAGAGCCCCTCGGCGACGGGATTGTAAAGCAAAGCGCGTCGACGAAGTTAAAAACACCCGCCGAGGACATCACCAGAAAAAAGCAAAGACTCGATGAAAGCAGGAATTTAAAATTGCGAGGGATAGTTGTGCGCTCCCTGTGTGAGCGGCTTTTGTTGATAGAGGGGGTGGCATGATTCGTTAGTGAACCTGCCGGCTGAATATGTTGAATGAGGCCGTTAGTGAACCTTTTGATGAGGGCGTTAGTGAACCTTTTGGATAGGCCGTTGGTGAACCTTTGAAGAGGCCGTTAGTGAACCTTTGAGGAGGCCGTTAGTGAACCTTTTAGGAGGCCGTTAGTGAACCCTTGAATGAGGCCGTTGGGTGAACCTTTGGAGAGGGCCGTTGGTGAACCTTTGAGGCGAATCGTTAGTGAAATTCGTTGATGAGGCCGTTAGTGAACCCTTGTAGAGGCCGTTGGTGAACCCTTGTAGAGGCCGTTGGTGAACCTTTGAAGAGGCCCGTTAGTGAACCTTTAAGGAGGCCGTTAGTGAACCTTTGAGGAGGCCGTTAGTGAACCTTTGTGGAGGCCGTTAGTGAACCCTTGAATGAGGCCGTTGGGTGACCTTTAGAGAGGCGTTGGTGAAACTTTGAGGACGAATCCGTTAGTGAAATTCGTTGATGGGCCGTTAGTGAACCCTTGTAGAGGCCGTTGGTGAATCCTTTAAGAGGCCGTTAGTGAACCTTTGAGGAAGGCCGTTAGTGAACTTTTGAGGACGAATCCGTTAGTGAAATTTGTTGATGAGGCCGTTAGTGAACCCTTTGTAGAGGCCTTTGGTGAACCTTTGAAGAGGCCCGTTTAGTGAACCTTTGAGGAGGCCGTTAGTGAACCCTTGAATGAGGCCGTTAGTGGACCTTTGAGGACGAATCCGTTAGTGAAATCGTTGATGATGTATTGCTTTGAAGTCTAGTGCCACTCGGAGTCATACTTGACTTTTTTGAATCGTGGGGTACGGGCACAGTTGACCGCGACCAGAAAAATATTCCTGCTGGGGATGAATGGTTGAGATTGAACCTTGAGGGGGGTATGTCACCCGTGACAGAACTTAGGGAGTTGGAATCCGTGGGGAAACCTTGATACGGTGCATGGTTTCTTGCATGGGAGACTGCTTCTGAACCTGCTTGATGATGGGAAGAGC
>JAOWBW010000477.1:880841-972415 GCA_026119855.1 Campanula takesimana | reverse complement strand
TTATTGGTAGCCTCCATGTGTTTGAGAAACACATTCTTGAGTTTAGATTGAGAATCAAAAGCTCAAGAACACCAATAAATTCAAATAGCCTTTGAAGATTAGAAAAGCGTGTTTTCTAATGGGTTAGCATCTAGATCTAGAATGGTTATAGATATTCGTTCGTGTGTGGATACACATAGAGGATTCTTTCTTTATCATCTCAAGTTCGTGTTCTTGTGATCGTGATCAATGAACGCGAAGAACGAGGAGATCAAATCTAAAGCTTGAAGACTTGAAGATTTGAAGATCCGAAAAATTTAAACGCTCTACAACGGTTATATTCTAAATTCATCTTGCTATTAATTTAAATCATCATGATGGATATTGGGGCTTAGGGTTTTGTTGATTGTATATTTCTTTCTTCCGCTGTGCATGTTGCCTCAAAACCCAACAGTGGTATCAGAGCCCCGTTCAGTATGGTTATTTTTAATATTATCATGTTTATATATGATTTGATTATATGATCTAGCATGATAGAATTTAGAATATAGGATTTATGTGAATGTTTTGGTGAAACAATTATATATTTGATATAGTATGATTATGAACAAGGTTTTCAAGTTGCTTGATTAATATGATTAATCTATTTGTCGCTGGAGTTGTTATATTGAGAGAGGACCCTTCTTCCCCATGAAGTTTCTAGAGATTTCCTTTTAGCACTCCTAGTCCGAGCCTTTGGGAGTTCTGTAGAGGCCCTAACATGGGCCGGAGTGACAGTAGTAGCTTTCTTCATCTTCGCCGGAATTTAAGTCGCCAGCGGCAGGTCGTCGGAGTGAGACACAGTCGCCGGTGTTGGAGAGGGAGACTGTTCATCTTCTTCCGACTCATCACGGAGAATCAATTGCGTCGCTTAGGCGGAGATATGGGCTTCTTGGCTTTCATGGTGGCTTGGACAACATCGGGTTTGAAAGAGCCGGAGGAAGCCCCTGTACCCAGATCATGGAGTCGAGTGGAGCGGCGGGACCCAAGCCATGGGCGTCTGATTGCATTTAAGGCGGTGAGTTTTGATGGATCGTCAACATCAATGGTATGTTCAGATAAGCCCAGAAATGAAGGATCAACTTCGGGAACGAACTGCGGCCCTTTAATCAGGTCGGCGACTTGAGCCTTACAAGAGGAGATTGCCGGAGTTGAGGAGGAAGACGCCATGAATGTCTGCAATTTTAGAGAGAAAAACAATTATCTAGAAAAAAAAAACTGAGAGAGAGAAAGAAAGGGGGAAGGAGACGGTTGAGGGAAGAGATGAGGGGGAATAAGATTTGACAACTTCACAACATCAAGGGAGTATATTGATTAGCCTAGAAACATGGGAAACTTAAAGAGGGAGAAAATCGTGTGAATTCTTAGTGTAGGACACCCATTCGATTTCAAAAATGCAGTAGGATTGTGATTTTGAAAAACAAATCTTTTCCATATTTTGTGATAGACCATATTTTCCATTTTTTTCGTGTACTGTAATATACAATTATACAGTTGTGCAGTCAGTTGTCTGCACACTTGTGCAGTCAACTGGTATCACACAGTCCGAGAGATTTCTTAAGGGAAGAATATCTCTCAAAATCCAAAGCCTTGGTAAATACATCAGCAAGTTGATCCGTTGTACTTACATGTTCAAGAGTGATGTTCTTTGTTCAACGAGATCCCTAATGAAATGGTGTCTTATGTCAATGTGCTTTGTTCGGGAATGTTGTACCGGATTCTTAGCAATATTTTGGGCACTCAAACTATCACAGAATACAGTCAATGTTTCACTTGTAAGACCATAAAACTTTATCATTTGGTTCATCCACAACAACTGGGTACAACAACTACCAACTGCTACGTATTCAGATTCCGCAGTTGATAAGGAAACACAATTTTGTTTCCTACTAAACCAAGACACAAGAGTATTCCCAAGATAAAAACACCCGCCCGTGGTGCTTTTTCTATCATCACTATTCCCAGCCTAACCTGAATCACTAAACCCCACAAGATTTATGTTAGTGTCCTTTGTGTACCTTAACCCCAAATTTATGGTACCACCGACATATCTAATTATTCTCTTAACAGCAGTCAAGTGGGATACCTTGAGGTCAGCTTGATACCTAGCACAAAGACTGACACTAAACATTATGTCAGGCCTACTTGCCGTAAGGTACAGCAAGCTTCCTATCATGCTTCAATAGAGAGTGTGATCGACACTCTCACCATCCTCATCTTTAAACAATTTTTGGGATGAGCCCATGGGAGTTTTCAAGTGAGAGGCATTCTTAAGACCAATTTTTTTTAACCAAATTCTTAGCATACTTGGATTGTGAAATTGACATTCCCTCTTTAGACTGTTAAATTTGAAGTCCGAGAAAGAATTTCAATTCCCCAATCATACACATCTCGAATGTGGATGTCATACTTGCTACAAAAGTATCAAGCATGCTTTTACACGTAGAACCAAAGACTATGTCATCCACATTAATCTGAGCCACAAGTATACACTTCTTGTTCCTAAGAATGAACAAGGTTTTATCAACCTCCCCTCTTTTAAAACCAAGATGAACTAGGTGCTCAGTTAGTCTTCCATACCAAGCACGGGGGGCTTGTTTTAGACCATATAGCACCTTTTTCAATGTATACACATGATTAGGCTTATGGGGGTCTTCGAACCCCTTAGGTTGTTCAACAAACGCTTCCTCATTTAAAATACCATTTAGGAACGCACTCTTTACATCCATTTGGTGTAGAGTGATCAGCAATTGCTAAAAGCAGTCTGATAGACTCAATGCGGGCTACCGGGTAAAGGTTTCATCAAAGTCCACACCCTCTAATTGAGTGTAACCCTGAGCCACCAGACGTGCTTTGTTCCTTGTTATATTGCCTTGTTCATCACATTTGTTCTTAAAGATCCACTTAGCCCCAATTACATTAATGTTAGAGGGTCTAGGAACTAAGAACCAAACGTCATTCTTTTCAAATTGAATCAATTCCTCTTGCATGACATTAATCTAATTTTCATCTTTCAAGGCTTCCACGACATTTTTAGGCTCAAAGTTAGCCACAAAACAACAAGAACTTACCTGATGGTATGCGGACTGCACACACAATAAACCTGCTAAGTCATGGTAATTGATCATTTTTCCTCTTGTCTTCATTCTTTCATCCAGTTCCCCAATGATCTGGGAAGTAGGATGATCTCCTTATATCCTGGACGAGACTTCATTTCTTCTGCTTACATGATCTTCCTCGGTTTCAGAATCTGAATGCGTATCTACAGTGTCTGACCACTTGTGTTGTCAGTTGACAACAGATTTTCGTGCAGCGCATGTGCAGATTTTCGTGCAGCGCATGTGCAGAATTCGTGCAATGCATGTGCAGGCTTGGTGGAGCGCACGCGCATATTTCGTGTAGTGCAGATTCTTTGTGTGGAAGACGTGCAGGGATCTTAGATCTTCTAGGGTTTATGGTTGAAGCAAGACACGTGCCAAATAGGTTAATGATCGTACGGAAGATCAGAAAGTCCGAAAAGTTCGTTTGTTTCTTATGAGATCTGCAGAAATTCGAGGTGGAATTTGAAGATGCAGAGATCAAGATGGATCAGGAGGTGTTAAAAGGATCTTGGGGCACTCAAGGTGGTTGGAGAAAAATATGAAAGAGAGAGGAATGCATCAGGAACTTGCGTAGCAACCGACGCTGCAAATGTGAGTGGTATAAGCCGGTTAGACTACGTGAGAAGAGGAGGAATTCTCGAAAATGACGGATGGGGGTTAGGAGGATGTTGTACTCTACCGACAACATCAAATTCATTACGGGTGGAGCAAGAGGCTTAAAGACCGCCTATTGGTGTAAAAGGGGTAGACATCAACAAACGATGTGTTAGGGTGGAGAGGTGACAATGTGTAGCTGATCAGCAAGGAGACAGTCACAAGTACCTAACAGAGAGCGAGATAAGACCACAAGAAGACAATGCAAGAAGCAAGGTGTGTGTCCGAGTTTTACGGGAAGCATTGCAAGGGAGAGGATCTAGGAGGGAAAGGCAAAGTTAGTCTTACAAAAAAATCAAGGTAGAAGTTGATTTGAGGAGGCAAGAAGAATCTACACGGAGAGGTTGAAGCGTCGCATGGTTTCAACTCGCCTTATTAATTGGGCGTGGAGGCTCATAGTGGAGGAGCGTGGAGGCTCAACATGGTGTAATAGTTGAGCGTGGAGGCTTATCATCAACACAATGGAGAAGCTTAGTGCACGGTGTTACAATATTCAAAGGAGGTCATCTTCGTGGTGGGAGCTTGACAGGATGATGACTATGCTTATGGGTTTAGTCTCCAGGTGGGAGATTGTTGGGATTGGATCCTTAACATAAGGGGAAACCAAAGGAAAAAGGAGTCTAAGTCAAAGGGGTGGAAGAGTCGAAGAGGAGTTCGAAAAGGAGGTGGAAGACTGCACGGCAAAGCAGGCGGCGGGCGCCTGGGCCATACCAGGCGGGCGCCTGACCTTGGCATAAAGGGGCTGATCCTGGGAAGAGAATCCAGGCGGGCGCCTGGTCCCTACCAGGTGGGCGCCTGGTGCCAGATCTGATTTGCTGATTTGTTTCCTATTTTGATTGTATCTCTTCCAAATAGACTTAGGACTTCCTTGTACACCTATATAAGCATGATTTCATCCAGAATATTGTGTACCCAAAAGGATAGAGATAGGATATCAAGAGAGAACACAAAATAGTGTGTAGGAGGGGGCCGGAGGCCTAGGAGAGCCATGGGTGGCGATCCTACAACCCGGCCATAGTCATATTATTTGTGTGTTCATGGGGAGAGATAATAATATGTAGAAGAGGGTTGTCCATAGAGAGTTGCTATACTAGATCTGAGTGAGTGCATATGTAAATTGTAACAATCAACATATTATTAGAGTGATATCCTGGCTTGGGGCCTCCGGATGTAGCCACATAGGGGTGATGAACCGGGTTAACAAATCATGGTGTTCTTGTTCTTTCATATTATATTATCATGTGTTGATTATATTCTCCATGGTGATGACTGCTAGTATGGGCTAGTGGATGTGGATATCCCCTCAATTCCCCAACACATTTCTCCCTCATATATCTCTTTGTCTACCTGTCTCTTCACACTCTCTCTTCTTTGAACTTTACCCATATCATTGTCCATTGTTGTTGTCACTGCCTACCGTATCCTCTATTCCCTTACCAATCCGACGTCCTTCCCCTGGTTTCCCGACAACCACTAACCTCCAAGATCCCCAACCTTACCGAAAATCCCATACTCGTTCTTTTTTGTGATACGCTCTTCAGCCAATGTCGGCCATATATCTAACAACTTATTGCCAATTCGATCTCTTCGATCATATCCTTGCCGGAACCAATTGCTCTACATCACCGCACCGCCTGGACCCTTTGTCTCTATCACCCTATTTCTCTTCTTCCTTGCCTTCGTCTCTTGCGGCTCTTCTCCAACGTTTATCATCTTCGTCTCGCTTTAATAAACAAATGGAGACTATTATTGATTTCTTCAACAACGAAACCAAACACGGGATGGACCTTTGTTCTGATGTACTTTTTTTGTTTATTTTGAATTATGTTTCCTAATTGGTGGAAACAAAACATGCTATTTAATATCCAATGTTTATAACTTATCCTTTATTTATTTTTTATACAAAAGATATCCACAATCAATAATTTTTGATAGTGATGATTTACTTTTGAGTTCAAATCTAGTAACTACGCTAAATTGTTAGCAATCATTTTTCTCTCTCTCCATCTCTCAGTCTCCTTTTAATTTTTATGTATTAGCAAAAAAATAGTGTGAGAGCTATCTCTAAAACATCAAATTAGGTTTGGAAAATGACTCTCAAAGCTATCTCTATTTTTTATTTTTTTTTGTTTGCCAAACTCTTACAATTTAGCTCTCAAAGCCAACTATCAAATTACTCTTCTTTAAAACATTATTATTAACCGAGGCCGAGGGCGATAGGGAAATTTGCCTCAAATAAGTTACTACCTCTGTCCTTAAATGGGTGTCCAAATTTTATTTTAAGGGACATCTGAAAATCTCAACTCTTTGTACAATTTGGTGATAATGATTCATATATAATCTTGTAATCTCTTTTTCAAACATTTAGTTTTGCACGTACAAGAGACCGGTGAAAAAAATTCGAAAAAAAAACATTTAAGGACAAAGTTATGTTAAAAAAAGACACTTATTTTGGGACAAAGTTTTTTTTTGAATAAACACTCATTTATTTAAGGACAGAGGGAAGTTGGCCATCTCAATTGTTTTTTTTTTAAGGCAAACGTTAATTCATTCATTCACAATGAAAAAAGAGATGACACACCACAACGATTGGAGGCTCATTCAGAATTACAATAGTAGTTCTATTTCGTAACTTACAAGAATTATATTTGATATCTAAACCTTGAGACGTACAGATTCCTTTCCAAACGAAACTTGGAGACTGCCTCAATCTGGCATTTACGAAATCCTCCCTCGGGTAAAATGTTGCGCTTAGCACGGACATGCAGAATCCGGGTTGGCGAGAAAACGCCTACAAGCAACTCAAAATTTCCGAACAATCCTTGTGTAGTTAGAACATCAGAACTCACTTCATTGTGAGAAAATACTAGAAATCATCGCAATTTTTAACAGAAAAATACAATAAACGAACAAACAAACAAGACCAACATAGGCTCTCACAAAGGAGAGAATACAATGGCTCTCACTGAGGAGAGAATACAACGGCTCTCACTTAGGAGAGATGCTTATTATTTAATATATAATGTACAATAGAAAACAACAACACAATTGTTTATAATTTCTACATTGAAATTACAAACAATTGTGTTATTGTGAACCAGAAGAAGGAGATGAAGTTTTCTTCAAGAAATGATGAAGACTTCAATGGAAATTGAAGGAATAAGATGGAAAATTTAATGAAAATTTTAGAAGAAGAAGATGAGTTTTGGAGAAGATGGTGGTTGGGAGAGAACAGAGAAGTTGGGGATTATTTAATTAAGTGGATCAAAAAGCAGTTGGCCATCTCAATTGTTTTTTTTTTTTTTTTTTGAAACCAAAAGCAACATATTATTAATGATATCGACAAACGTTTAGGAGTCGGCTATCCACAGAAATCAGTAGTTCGACCCAAACGGTGGGGCTCGCAATTACAGACGCTGCCCTAGATATTACATTTGCCATATTGGCATTTTGACTTGTCAATTGCAAAGAAAAATGAATATTATTAAAAAAAAAAAAATTGAAAATAAATACTTATTTTGGGACAAACTTATGTTAAAAAAAAAATAAAATAAAATTTGGTATTCGAATTTGTGTGTGTGTGTGTGTGTGTGTGTGTGTGTGTTTGTGTGTTGTTGTTGTTGCATGTGGAAGAAGTTGGCCATCACAATTGTCTCTCTCTCTACACACCATCCACGTTTTTGTTTGTTCCGTCAGCCCTCCACCTAGAGATTATCGACCATCTCCACCTAGAGATTATCGACTATTTCCACCATAAACCCCTTCGTCTTCACTCTCACTCTCACTCTCACTCTCACCCCACCCTCACCCTCACCCTCACCCTCACCCTCACCCTCACAATGTCAGTTTCTTCTTCAGGTAAAATTCCCCCTTCTATCTCTCTCTACATCTATAGATTACACACATGCATACATGTTAATTGTGTATTAATCTTTTCAAATTTGTGGGTTTGTTTTGAAAAGGCGGTCAGAAGCTATGAACAAGCGAAAGAGACACACCCAAATCACCCCTTCCCGTAAACCCAAATCCTAATCCCAACCCCACGATGATGATGACCTACTTGATGAAGACGATGACCTCGAGAATAATCAATCCGAATTCGCCGATGGCCCACATAATTCCTCCGATCCACCCTCTTCCCCTGCCGCCGCCGTCGGACGGTGGCATACTCCACCTGTCAATCGACCCCACCCTTCCGTTCTGGCGATTGTTGCCTTGAAAAGGGATCTTCAAGGGGGAGAGACTGGTGATGATGCGTCTTCTGTTTATGTGATTAATTGTACTCATGTCTTGCCAATGCGCTCAGGTTGCTTGCTTTCTCTTTTTACATTAAACACACACACACACACACACAATATCTTGTTTGTATATCTGTATCCATTAGTCAAGTTGCTGTTGTGTAATCTTATGCTGAACCCGAATACTTATTTAAATCATATGCAGAACTCATATTATTTTCGTCAATGGGGCAAAGATTGCAAAACAAAATTTTTTGAACTCCCAAAGGGGCAAATTTCGAGGAAAAAAACGCACTAAACCCCAATTTTTTATTAATTTTGCACTAGCAAATTTTTATTTTCCAAAAACCATGCCCCCATGGTAGCTCCGCCACTCAATCAAATGCATTATATGCTTTAAACCTTACTGACATTGGTAGAAACATTTTAAAAGATTTAGTTCTGTCTTTAGTACCCCGTGAGTGATTTTTTTTATGCGGTTTTGATTTTTCTTTGGAGCAGATTGGTTTTCACCTTCTTCAATAGATAGAATAGAGCAACAGGTCGTGCCAGCCACGTCTTTGAATGCTATTGATAGCTTGATCCAATTTGACAAGGCTAAGTGCATGCTTAAAGCAGCAGATGTTTATCCTGAACGGGTTTCTAGAGGTCATCAGACCTCTGATCAGGACAATATGATTCGCGTAGCACTGAATGAGACGTGCTGCAATCATTGTCCTCGGCCGCTGGCTGCTGTCTACTATCGGTCGCAGAAAGAGGTGACTTTTATACCATTTTCTCGTATGTTCTTATTTATTACATTTTTGATGTTTTTCGTGCTCATACCCTATTGGTCTTAGCTCTTAACGAGATTTATCATTGGTCCTTGGCGGTGATATTTCCATTTTCTGCTTTCCCATGAATGCAGCTACCTGATATTTGATGTAAAATGGTTATTATTTCTCTTATAACGCTGGGGGGAGGGGCTTATAAGCACCAGAACTTTTGGTTAGTTGTTAATTCAAGTGGCACACAAAAATCATAAAAAGAATCTCCTTTGATTTCAATGCCCTAGCGTCAATGCTACTCATCTGTTGTATATCTGATTTAAAGATACCCAAATAATTAAAACCCTTGAGCAAGAACTACCTACCAAAGCCGAGAAAATGCTACTCTACACAAGTGATTGTATACCTAGTAAGAGTTGTGGGTTTCTGAAGGGAGATGGATTTTTTTTATTTACATATATATATATATATATATATATATATATATATATATATAATTTTTTTCTTATTAATTTACTATCTCCAATTTAAATAAGAAATCATACCTGCCATATCCAGTGAGATCTCTGAATTATATTTCACTGATTTTAACTTGGATACCTAATTTGCATGCAAGATCAAGAAAAATTTAAAAGAAGAAAAAGGAGCGAACACGAGAATACAGAAAGAGATACAAGTGTATTATTTGTAACGTGAGCTTCACGAAAGGAGTTTATCCTTAAAATCACAGTAACAAATGGAGGCTCATCCGCACAAAAACCTAGTAATAAAATGTTAAGGAGGTCACAAAAACCATGGTACCGCATGGGGTTCACCATAGTTGTCAATGGCGAAAGGCAAGAGGCGATCGATATGTACTTAGAAAAGGTGAAAAGCAAGGCGAGAGGCAGGCGGAAAAAAGGCGAAGGGAGACATATATTATTAATATGGCGGAGAAGCAATTACAAGAAGATGATCACACTAATCTATATTTGCATGAATTTTGATCACAAAATTTTAAGCTATGCAAAACCCTAGATATAGAATTATTGATCTCTCTTTCTCTCTGAGTAATTGAACTACTTAATTAAATTAGGACGTAAGGAGTATAAATTACGTATCCTAAATTCCCTTGTTAATTCGTGTATGGACTGTGACCAATCCTAGTTGAACTCAGACTTTAATACTTGGTGACACACACACCAAACATGAGTTATATCTAAACATGTCTTCCTAGTCCACGTTAGCTAAACGTCCCAATAGCCATTTAACCATGTTGGTCCATTTAACAAAATCTGACGTGCACTTGTGGCTAATGCTGCAACATCCACGTACAACCAGATTTTATGGCCCAAGTTTTGTGGCCTCAGCTCAAATCCTTTCGTCTCGGAATTACGACAACTTGTTAAATTAATCCATTAAATTAAACGTCGTAATTTCAAAGGCATTAAACTTAACAGTTGTGATTGGTGTCCTTATTTAATTAGAATTGATGGTTCCTTCTTTTTTTTTTTTAATTAGATTCCGTTTATCATTTAGGCTTAAAAGAATTATGTTCTAGTTTGGATTTGTTTTCTTTTGGTTAGTTAGGACTAGATAGTATTAAGCATATGTTACTTACAAGATTTCAAGATTTTTTAGAATAAAATTGATTTAAGCTTTTCTCATTCCCAAAAGTGGAGTTTTTACTTTTGTTACCAATTCCTAGAATTCATTATTGAATCAATAGGATCTTGAAGAACTATTTGTCGTCATTTCGTACAATTAACGGATTTCTGGTATTTATTCCGCTTTAGCATTGCGTCTGTTAGTATCAAAGCTATGTTCGCTCATGGATTAACTAAGTCGCACCAAAGCTATATCCGACCTACAAATGTAGGAGTGATCTATGATCCCTAATATCTTGGTCAGAGGATTGGGCTGACTATGGAAAATCGGTTCACTGTGGTGTTAGAGAACCAGGAGGAAGTGGTGGCCAAGCACCTATCGAAGGAGAATGTTGGGACTGATGCTGAGACGAATCCGGTCTACCGGAAAGAGGAGGATAAAACGGATGTGGTGGTTGTCTCTAGCGATGATGAGATGAGGAGCAGCTCTGTTGAACTGGTCGAACAAATGCGATTTGGGTCGGGGGATGACTTTGTGAACAATGAGCCGACATGCAGCAGAAAGAGCTAATTGATAGTGATGAGAATGGTGGAAATGTTTTGTCGGAGCGAAATTCGCGGCCGGGTTCGAAACCAAAGGCGAAGACGGATTGTAAAAAATGATGAAGTTGAAGGGAGCAGTAGGATGATAAATAGCAATTTGGAGTTGAAAATGTCAAAGAAAATTGGTTTGAAGAGTTACCAACCAAGCTGAAGGAGCTTCTTGACACAGGTTTGCTCGAGGCTTACCAGTGAAGTACCTTCGAGGCCTGAAGGTGAAATTATTATGTCCCCATTTCGCAATGGTTAAAGTGGAATTAGGTGTTTAAAATTTTGTTTTTGTTTTCTGGTAATACAAAGTTATTAAAGGCGCGCCTAGGCGCAAGGCTAGGCGAGGCGCGATCTCGGGGCTTTTTTCCGCTAGGCGAGGTGCTGATCTCTGGACACGGCAATTGACCGTCATCTACATCCTAATTAAACCTAATACCCTCTTCCTCTCCCACGACCCTCTCCGTACACGCTTGATTACTCTATATAAGAGTAGGCGACTCCTTCAATCGACCTCCGGCGAACCTCCGGCGACTTCCTGCAACCTCCGGCGACCTCCTGCTACCTCAGGCGACCTCCAGTTATCTTTTTTCTTATTTCCAGTTATCTTTTTTCTAATTCATGTTATCTTTTTTCTTTTTCCAGTTATCTTTTTCCTATTTCCTGTTATCTTTTTTTATATTAGTTTTTTTTTTCCTACTAATTTCAGTGTTGTGTAACTAATCTTAGTCTCATTTTTTAGTCTCCATTGATTTAAATTTAATCTCATTTTTCATTTTCTCTATGCTGCATTACGAAATTAACAATATGATACTGGACATTTTACTTTTCTTTACCTAAATGAATGATAAAAAAAAAAAAAAAAATTCATTTTAATGAAAGTACTATCAGTTTGTGTCAATGTGTGTTGCATTTGCCATGAAATAACTATGATCAGTTTCCCCAACAATAATTAGACTTAAGAGTCCTTGTGTTAGAACTTCTCTTTATGCTTGTTAGAACATCTATTTATGCTTGTTTCTTTTATGCTTCTATATTTTGAATATTTTAAGGCATTTTATTGTGCTTCTTCTCTCGGGCGCCCGCCCGCCTTGCGCCTTGCACTAGGCTCCGGGCTCACCTTTTGCGCCTTGGTGCGCCTTGGGTCTTTAATAACTATGGGTAAACGCATGATTGTGAATTAGGGTTTATGCTTCTCGTGAAATAATGTAGGTAAGAGATCAGTCAGAAACAGGGTTACAAGGAATAATCAAGGGCTCTGGGATATTGTGCTTTTGTGTCGTTTGTAATGGAGCTCAAGTAAGTTGTATTATGTGCCCTTTTCGTAGCATATTGTTACTTGAGTGTACTTGGAAAATGGTAACACCCTTCGAGATGTTCTGAATGCATGCAAAAATGCTCCGTTAGAGGAATTGGAAACAGCTATTCAGGTTGCAGTCGGTTTAGCTAAAAGCCTACCGAGATTTTGTCTCAAGTGCAAAGGTGCTTTATACTGTTGTCTCAATGTGTCAAGTGTAATTATCTATTTCTCAGAAAATCACATATGCGAGTGGAAATGTTTTAACTGAATTTGGACTCAAATAATTGGAATGACTTATGAACAAAATGCATGAGCACACCCTTTTCCATTTCCTTTCCTTTTACTTAAGATAAAAGAACAAACAATATACTGAAACTTGTTACCTAAGTGTTAAATATAATAGTTGTGTTTAGCCCACACATCATGTGTAGGATGGCTAGTCCATTCTCATTATGTGGACCAAGGGCAACTGGTAATCCTTAAAATTATTGCTATCTTGCATTGTTTGGTGACAGTTATTTCTTTTTCAGATTGATGCACAACTATGCTTGGAATGCTTCAATGAGGGGAGATTTGTCATTGGTCATTCCAGCCTTGATTTTGTGAAGTTCGATGCCACAAAAAATTAAGGAGATCAGGATGGAGAAAGCTGAACTGATCAGGAGACATTGTCACTTCTTGAGGGCATCGAAATCTACTGTAGTAACTGGAATCAAATTGCAGGGCCTGTTGGAAATAAGACCAAAGCCCAGTGTGTTGCTCATTTTATGTGCCTTGGTGCAGATGTGGGTTTATTCGATAATATTAGAATTCTATCTCCTTCTCGGGCCACATGATGTCATCATCAGTTCGGACTGGTGGGGTCAGTCGACCTCCTGGACTAGCAGGGATTGGTCCAGTGGTCACCAATGGTAATCCTGGAGGTAGGCAACAGGTGGGCCCTAGCTCATCGTCTTCACAATCATTTATGGGTGGCGGGTACATGTCACACCAACAGCAACATCAGGCTATGTATGGGCACGGACTCGGACCGAGGCTGCCTCTTACAATGTTGAGACCCATCTCAAATACTAGTAGGTAGGTCAGGTTTCGATCGATCAAAGTAAGTGAAGTCCTTTGGGAAAATGGAAGAAAGTGTTGATGCGTTAGCTCAACATTTTTCACTTTTATTTTTTGAAATAAAATTGGACCGCGTTTCGGTGATTAAATATTGATTATAGTGAGGAAAATGTTTCTGAAATAGGACGGTAGAAAAGTACCCAGATTTGATGTATAGATAATGAATTGGTTGTCTCCTTCCCAGCTTTGATGTGTCAAATTAGAAATTGCAAATTTTAAAAATAAAAATGTTTAATGATTTTTAATTAGTGAGACCTGCGTATCATTCTCACATCAACTATCTTACATACAAATCACTAGGCAAAAACCATTTTTTGGCCGTTGGACTTTTGCCAATTCAAAATGTTTTCACCGAAATTTATTTTTTTGAAAATGTCCGCTCCAAACTATTACAATGTTTAAAATGTGCTCACTTCGTTACAAAATTCATTAAAAACCTATCAAAAGTTAGTCACAGGGTTAAATGTGTTATAGTTTGTTAACTCATGTTTGCAATATGTTAAGTCGATGGAAAATAAGGAAAAAAAGAAACTACTGCTACAAACCCTACTCCCCCCCCCCCCCCCCCCGAAAACACTCCAAATCAACTCTATCTCTAGATTCTCACCCCCCAAAACCCTCCTTCTCTCCCACTCTCCCACACTCTTCCATTAGTTCAGGTGATCTTCCATAGTTCAGGTGGCGAAGTCCGGTGGTCAGTGAAGATTTCTATGAAATATGAAATAGGGTGGGGAATGATGCCATTTTTTTTCTTCGTAAAACGCTCTTGAACCAATGTCGGCCCTAGATCTAACAACATAGTGCCAACCTACCTCTTCAACCATATCCTTGCCGGAACCAACTGCTCTACATCATTGCACCTCCTAGACCCTGTATCTCCATCACCCTCATTCTCTTCTTCTCTTGCTTTCGTCTCCTGCGGATCTTCTTCAGTAACGCGCGTATCGTCTTCGTCTCTCTTGAATAAACAGGTAGAGATTATTATGGATTTCTTCAACAACGAAACCAAACAAAAGATGCACCTTTGTTTTCGAGACTATTGTTTTATTTTGAACTATATTTCTTTTGTAGAAACAAAGCATACTATTTAATGTCCAAATCTCTATAACTCATTTCTCCATTTATTATTTATACAAGCAATATCCATAATCAATAATTCTTCATACCGTGATCATTTACTTTTGACTTCAAATCTAGTAATTCCGTCTAAATTGTTAGCAAATCATCTCTCTCTCTCTCTCTCTCTCTCTCTCTCTCTCTCTCTCTCTCTCTCTCTCTCTCTCTCTCTCTCTCTCTCTCTCAGCCCTCTTTTAATTATTATGTTCTAATGAAAACATAGGTGTGAGAGTTATCTCTAAGACGTAAAATTTAAGAAAAATGATTGTTATAGCGAAATATGATACCGAAAACCAAAAGCGAATGATTCAGTTGGTCATGTAAAACAAGACACATCAGTTCTCTATTCCCAGTCCAAAATTCCCATTAACCCTGTTCTCTTTTTCTCGCATACTTTCTCACCATCGCACACTCTTTAAGTTCCTTCTACAACTAGATAATTTCAGAAAGAGAACTTTCTCCAATTCTATTTCGTTCTCTTCAAATTCCTCATCCCAAAAACTCTCTTCTTGTTCCATTTACAATCAAAGACTTCCACTATTTTTTTCTTCTTTGTTCAATTTGAGAAAAAAGGGGGATGCTAACTAGATCTACATGGATTGGGTTCTAAAATTACAATAGAAAACTTAAAGAACGCTAAAAAATCACATCAAGCAATCTTTCTAGCATGAGTTCGCTACAACCCTTTTGCTAGTTTCGACTCCGCGGGTACCCGTGGGCAAGGAGAAAAATAATCAAATAAGTTAAACCAAGCATAATTTTCAGATTTTTTTTTGACGAAATCATTGTATTTTTTGGGAAATTGGAGGATTAAGCCGGAGTGATTTGGATTAAATTTGAGGATGAGGAGCCGAATGGATTTGGACGGGGGTCACCGGGTAACGGAGCTTGAGAGGGTTGAGTGATAACAGATGGAAATTTAGTCTTAAAAAACGACGTGTTGGGTTAAATTTTAAAGTCAATATGTGCATTAAATGGTAGGCCAAATTTTTGAAGACTATGATGCCATGTACTATGATCGACGTTTATTTTCGCCCAAAAAATCCGGTACGTGTATCACTACCCAAAATTTAATTTGGAAAATAACTCTGAGCTTTTTCAAAAAAAAAAAAATTTAAAGTCTTTTCACAATTTAGCGCTCAAAGATACAAGATTACTCTTCTTTAAAAGATTATTTAGCATTGACCTAGGGCCATAGAGAATTTTTCCTCAAATAAATATTGGTGTTCATTATTTTTGAAAAATGGGATAATAGTGGAACTATGCAATGTACTATACACCCTCACTCTCAAAAAAGATAACGTACTATTTAGTGACCACATTGTTAGTAAATCAGACCCAAGAGATAGAAAATAATAATGAACACAAGAAATAACAAGACAGAATTTACGTGGTTCACCAATTTCTATTGGCTACCTCCACGTGCAAAGGGAAACAAATATTATTATGGCGGAAAAACAATTACAAGAATATGATCACACTAATCTATGTTTGCATGAACTTTGATCACAAAGTTCCTAGCTATGCAAAACCCTAGATCTAGAATTATTGATCTCTCTTTCTCTGAATAAGGTACTGAATTAAATTAGGACGGAGGGAGTATATTTATACTAATACACGCCTAATTCTAATTCTAATTCACATTAGGACTCTTAATCCTTTTCCTTGTTGACTTGCAAATAAGGAATCCTCAATTCCTGGGCAACCTGCTAGCCATGCCAAGAAATCCAAAAAAAAACCCATTCTGCCTTTTAAGACCCACCGATACATTGCTACAACTCTCGGGTTTTATGGCGAAGGCTCAAAGCTTTAGCCATACTCCTTCTGTCTCGGAATTACGAAATTGTTAATTTAATCAATTTAAATTTACGTCCCAAAATTCAAAGGCATTAAACTTAACAATCTCCACCTTGACTTTGAATCTCCCTTAATAATTCAGATATACGAGCTTCCGACATAGCCTTCACCTTGAGCCACATCCCTCGTACCAGATTTTTTCAACCTTTGCGTCAGTCTGTCCTTCGTCAAAGACACTAGATCTTGTGCACCATGTATCTTCAAGACACTCAGAATTTGCCTCACCAGACAAACAACTTTGTCCTCTGGACAATCAGATTTTCTGCATGCAATGTATCTCACCAGACACCCAGACGTGCACCTACGGGCACTCAGAATTGCCCCAACGGGCGACTAACAGTCATTCAATTGTGGCCCATCCAGTCGACATTGGATCATGCCAACCATGACTGATAAAACCGGTGTGTGTCGATCTTCTAGCCGTGGCTTGCCTAGTTCACTCCGGCCTAGAGTAAAACGATGTTCCACCTGCTCGTCAACACCCTCACCAATCTCAGAACCTTGGAGGATGAACAAGGAACCTTTTCTTTCTCCCTTCAGAATCACATCTGAACCTTTGTAGACATCTAGAACTCCACCTTCACCCTTGAAACTGTATCCCTTCTTGTCCAAACGACTAAGTGATATCAGATTCTTTGCTACTTGTGGAACGTGTCTTACCTTGTTCAATGTGAGAGTTTTATCACCAGAAGTTCTCACCCTTACAGAGCCCATGCCAACTACCTCGCAGTCCGATCCATTAGCCATATAAATACGGTCTCCATCTTTCTGCTCGTATGTTGTAAACTTCTCCTTGCGCGAACACATGTGATAAGATGCTCCCGAATCTAGAACCCATGCAACTTCCTCGCACGCTTCTTCTTCGGTCACCAGGGCATAATCACAATCCTCATCAAGATTGTCACTGCTTTCCGCCGCAGCAGTCGACTCAGATTTCTGCTCCTCTCTATTCTTCTTGGGACAATCGGTTTTCCAATGCCCTTTCTCCTTGCAATAACTACAGATATCTCCAGGTCTCGGACCCCGTCTAGAACCTCCGCTCCTTCGACCATGCCCTTTGCTGCCTTCCGCAGTCAAACCTGATGACTGAGATTCTGTACTAGTACCACTCGCCTTTCGGCGGAGTTCTCTAGTCTTCAGACCAGACTTTACTTGCTCCAGAGTAATTGTCTCTTTGTTCAAGCATGAATCAACATATGATTCATATGACAACGGTAGAGATATCAACAGAATTAGAGCAACATCCTCATCATCAATTTTCACCTCTATATACGCAATTCAAGTAATAAAGCGGAAAATCGATCTAGATGATCCTTAATAGGCGTACCTTCAGACATATGGAAAGTGAATAGCTTCTTCTTCATATAGAGCTTGTTGGTTAGAGACTTCGTCAAATCCATCTTCTCTAACGTTAGCCACAAGCCTCCCTCTGTTTCTTGATCCGCTACTTCCGCTAAGATCTCATCATCAAGACTCATGATAATCATTGAATGAGCTTTCTCATCCAATACTACCATGTCTGCAGCCTTCTTCGAATCCTCTGCTGTGGGAACGACCTCTGCCTTACCTTTTGGATCCTTGTGATCTCTGATTGCAGTAGCCACTGGAGCCCACAAACTTTGTCTTCGCAACATGGCTCTCATCTTGATCTGCCATAAACTGAAACTGTTCTTCCCATCAAACTTGTCGATTTTCTGATCCATCCCGGAATCCATCTCTTTCTATCGTAGCGGAATGCCCTGATCTTCCTTGACTAACCAGGCTCTGGTGCCACTTGTTAGTAAATCAGACCCAAGAGATAGAAAATAATAATGAACACAAGAAATAACAAGACAGAATTTACGTGGTTCACCAATCTCTATTGGCTACCTCCACGGGCAAAGGGAAACAAATATTATTATGGCGGAGAAACAATTACAAGAATATGATCACACTAATCTATGTTTGCATGAACTTTGATCACAAAGTTCCTAGCTATGCAAAACCCTAGATCTAGAATTATTGATCTCTTTTTCTCTGAATAAGGTACTGAATTAAATTAGGACGGAGGGAGTATATTTATACAAATACACGCCTAATTCTAATTCTAATTCACATTAGGACTCTTAATCCTTTTTCCTTGTTGACTTGCAGATAAGGAATCCTCAATTCCTGGGCAACCTGCTAGCCATGCCAAGAAATCAAAAAAAAAACCCATTCTGCCTTTTAAGACCCACCGATACATTGCTACAACTCTCGGGTTTTATGGCCAAGTCTCAAAGCTTTAGCCATACTCCTTCTGTCTTGGAATTACGAACTTGTTAATTTAATCCATTTAAATTTACGTCCCAAAATTCAAAGGCATTAAACTTAACAATAATGCATTGTACTTTTGAGAATTTTTTCAAATAATGCAACACGTTAAATTTCATTAAAAAATTCATTAAAAATGTAACACCAGTTACTAATTTAACAAAGCCCCTTCTCCCTAATTAACAGCCGTTTCCTTTCATCCTCATCCCCATTTATGCTCTAACACAAAATCAAATCTACAATTAAACCAGAATTCAATATTGAACAAAAATCTAACCCAAAATCAAATCAAAATCTAGAAATTCCGAACCCTAGGTAAAATTGAATCGATTCCTAAGCAAATTCCATCCAAAATCAAATCAAAATCTGGTAATTTCAAAACATAGGGTTCAAAATCTGGTAATTTAGAACCCTAGTAATTTCGACAATCGATTGTACGGAGAATCTGGTTTGAATCCAAAAATGAGGAAGTGTAGGTTCATTCTATCTTTTGCTAATGTTGTTTTTGATTTGGGTTTGAATCCAATAATAGGGAAGTGCTTGAATGTTGTTTGTTTCAATTTTCATTTTTGGTTTTGATTGGGGTTCAATTTGAGTTCGATTGAGTGTCAATTTTCATTTAGATCCATTGTTTCATAATCTGGGTTTTTAAAATGTTGAATAGCTGAGAATTTGAAAATAAATGGGTTTTAATGGAGAAATGGTGTTGGGGGAGGATTTTTCGGAGCTGCATGGTGGTGGTCGGAACCGAGAGAGATGGTGGTCGTCGTTGGGTTGGTGGTGGTGCTTACCGTGGACTTGTAGTGGTGGTGCTTACCGAGTAGTGATGGTGGCACACTGGTGATATGGAAGATAAAGAAAGAGGGAGTTAGTCTTATTAGCAAATGTTGGTGCATTTAACATGGGTTAGTTTTTTTTAACAATACGTCGACATTTTCGTTAGGTTTTCTGACGTCGTTAGGTTAATTTAATGCATAATGCATTATATGAAAAACTACAAGATAGTACACTGCATTAAGTGATCATTAAATAGTACCCTCTTCGTCCCAGAGTATATGTCCACTTTTCCTTTTTAGTTTGTCCCAAAGTATATGTTCACTTTCTAAAATAACAAAGAATCTTTACTATTTCTCTCACTCATTCTCTCTCATACTTACTTTTATACTCACAAGTCATAACACTAATCAACTTAATATTCCCTCCCATTCATTCTCTCTTCTACTTTACCTTTTTACCCACAACACTTACATCATTTCCACCATTTCTTAATCTCCGTGCAAATGAGAGGGTGTACATATATTCTGAGACGGAGGGAGCAGTGGCATATCTACACACTCCTGAAATTTTCTCTTCAGGGGGGTCAATAAAGAAAATTCAAAAATTGTAAAAAGTAAATTTGTAAAAATTATAACAGTCAGGGGTCCATGTACCCATGGGAAGATTTATGAAGGCACGAGCGTGGGCGATGGCCCCCACTGAATTTCAAAAAATCATCAAAAAGTTTGTTTTTTTTTTACATGTATAATGTATACTCCCTCCGTCTCATTTTAAGAGTCAAAAATTTCCTAAAAGGGTGTCCCATTTTAAGAGTCAAAATCTTAAAATGAAAAGTGGGTCCTACATGTCATACTCACAACAATTATCCACTAACTCTTTTCTACCCCACTTTTTCTCTCCAACCCAACTATCAAACACTCACAACACATCACCTTTTCCTTAATTTTTGAACCCACCTATTTTTGGACTCTTAAAATGGGACGGATGGAGTATATTTTTTAGTTGTTAAACATTTACATATTCTTTTGGTTGGGCAAGCTAGTGAAGCGTGTGTATACATGGTCTGCATCACCTGTACTTGAAGCCCATGACCTGTGGTCAAACCCCATTGACATCATATTTCTTTTTCCTTTTTTCTCATTCTTTAAAAATTCCACTACATGCAATTCTTCTCTTTTTTCTTTTCTCTTTCCTAGTCCTACTACAACAATATGTCTGATCTAAATATTGAGACGTTCGGGTTCCATTCCAAGTAAAACTTGGACACTGCCTCAATTCGGCATTCAAGAAATCTCCCCACAGGTAATATATTGCGCTGAGCACTTCATACAGAATCCGGGCTGACCAAAAAAGCCTACCAACAGCCTCAAAATTCACGAAAAATTCCTGTGCAGTTAGAACATTGGCATCCACTTGATTGTAAGAAGATACAAGAACCATCGCAATTGCAAACCTAAAAAAAACAACAAACAAACAAACAACGGCTCTCACAAAAGAGAGAATAAAACGGCTCTCACAAGGAGAGAAATTTATTATTGAAAAGCAAAAAAAAACAAAAATGAAAAATACTCTTAATTTAAACTTTAATCATTGAGAATATCAACGATTAAAGTTTAAATTAAGAGAAGAACACAAATCAAATTAAATCAAACAAAAAGGAGAAGATTGTTGAATTGAATTGAATTAGATAACGTCTCTTTTCTCTCTTAACCGCTTTTTCTCCTTTAAAAGTTTTTTTTTAAAGAATAATAACAAGGGAATGGAAGTTATTTTAACATTTTAAATGAATTATAGACTATATAAAGAGGCTTTGACCAATAAGTCCTAGGCCAAATAAAAACTACCAATAAGGACAGACATTTTGAAAACCTACCAAAAAGTCCGTGAATTTTTTCCTGGACCAAAATACCCTTCGCATGAGCGCGCGCCAACCCTGCCCCAGCCCCCAACGTCTTTTTCTCCCTCTCTTTCTCTCTTCCTGTTTCTTTACTGTGTCTTTGTTTTCCACCTAAAATTTTAAAATGACATATCTCGAAATCTATAAACTGAAAAAATGATATGAAACTATTGTTTTAATCGTGTCGACAATACGAATCAAACAAGTACACTCAACACATAATTCAAATTTTATAAATAAAAAATTCATTTTTCACTTGTAAAAAATTTGAAAAAAAATCATTTTTAATTTCTTAATTAATTTCACAATTTTAAGAAATAAAATTTTCATTTTTCACTTGTAAAATCATTTTCAACTGATTTCTCAGTTGTGTGATTTCACAGTTGTGTCATTTTTTCATTTTTCATTTTTAAAAACTGATAAATTCATCTCTCAATTTTTTCACAATCATTATAACAACTAAGACATGCATTTCACAGTTGTTCACACATGATTTTGAATATAATAACTGATACATTAATTTAACAGTTATTCATAATTGAATAAAAACTGATAAAATCACCTTTCATTTTTTCCAATTGATGACTCAATTTATCGGTTTAATTATATAATAAATAATACATTCATTTCTCAGTTATTCACATATGAATTTGAGTACAAGAACTTGTACATTCATTTATCAGTTATCAGTTTTTCTCTGTTGTTAATATAATAATAAATGAGATATTCATTTCTCAGTTATTCACACACGAGTTTAATATAAGAACTGGCAAATTTATTTCTCATTTGTTAACACATGAGTTGAGTGTAACCACTAAGAAATTCATCGCACATTTTTTACAAAAGATACTCATTTTCAGAACTATGTGTTGTCAAATGCTCTTTAAACAATTGTGAAATAAATTTATCTCTTTTTTTTATTATTAAAAATGATTAATTATCCAATTGTGAGGAATTAAAACTCCTAACCCCCAACCCCCCCTCCCAAAAAAAAAAAAAAAAGACAACAACAAATGTGAGGTTGTAGTGTTAAATATATAATAGTGTGCTAATAGAACAAGTAAGAAGCTTGGCATTGTGGTTAGGAGTCTTAGTCTTGAGTTCAAACCCTCCCAAGAGCAAATAATTTTTATTTATAATACTTGGGGTTGCAGATGATTGTGGCGGCAGTGGGTGAGATCCGGCAGAAGTCATCGACGGCTCGCCGGTGGTGGTGGCCGGCGGTCGATGGTGGATGATGGTGGTGGCCGGCGGCGGTCAGCAGCGGCTTGCCGGTGGTGGTGGCCGGCGGTCGGTGGTGGCCGGCAGTGGTCAGCGGCGGTTCGCCGGTGGTGGTGGCCAGTGGTCGGTGGCGGATAGTGGTGGTGGCCGGCAGCGGTCAGCGACGGCGGGCGGTGGTGCTCAAAGTTAAAGGTGGCAGTCAAAATGGTCAAAGGTTAGAGGTTTTGGAGGATTGTATTTGGGCTGGGGGTATTTTTGCCATTTAAAAGGTACGAGGGATTTATTGGTAAAATTGATTTGAACCTAAGGACCCTAAAGTAGAATTTGAAATGTTGTGTTTTTATTGGTAAATACCACATTCCTCCAGGGACTTATTGGTAAAAATCCCCTGTATAAATGAAATTTACTGAACGGTGAAAAATAGTTAATAATAACCAAAAATTGACATCATGAAGTGTTTAAACTTTATAAATTAGCGTACTTATATTTAAAGAAGATCCATTATTGTAATGAAATATAGTATATACTCCATCCGTTTCATGTGAATTGAGACTTATTTACCTTTTCGTCCGTTTCACCTCAATTGAGACTGCCCAAAATGGCAAACTTTTTAATATTTTATATTCACACAACCCCACCCATTTAACCCCACATCATCTTTATCACTCCACATCATCTTCTCTCTCTTCTAACTAATCCATTCAACACTCATTCAACTTTTACCCTACAATGGTTTGTTTAATCCGCCCATTCAACACTGATCTCACTCATCATCCTATACCCCACCACTTAAAATTTATTTTTTATTTTTTATTTTTATGATTAGTGTTGAAATAGTTATTATTGGGATCCATTTTAAAAAAAAGATGTTTTTTTTTTGTGTCGGAATACAATGAAACTTACGTCAATTTAAAGAGATTTTTTTTAGGAATTTTGGTGAAAAAAAATTATGTGAAATAATTGAGCTCAAATAATTGGGATAAAAGTAACAAATATTGCCAGCCAATGGGCAGTTGCCAAGTGTCAAAACCAGGAAAAAAGAAAAAAAAAAAAAGGCCGGAGCAGGCCGTGACGCGCCAGACAAGGCGCGTGTTCTGCACGCGCCACGGCCAGCCTCTCAAGAGGCGCCGCGTGTCTCAATTTGCTGGCTTTTCCTCCATTCACAAGTGTTAAATGGGTTAAACAAAACCATTCACACCCACTCCATTAATCAACCATTGTAGCAATTAAACAACTTCACTTTTGTTTAATACCCATTCAACACTCCAATTTGGCACCATTGTAGATGGTCTAAGCTTCAGTTACTTGCAAAAATGTTATCCCGCTTTTGAGAAAAAGTGTATGTAATTTACAAAAACGTCACCGCGTGTTATTAAAACAAGTTACACTTACCAACAAAAATGTTACCACGTATTTAGAAAACCCATTTTTTCTAATTGTTAGGAAAAGCTGATTTTTTCTAAGATTTTCATTTGAATAATGGCTGTACGGGGACAATTTTTTTTGGCCCCCACTGATAACAATTCCTGGATCCGCCACTGCATATACCCTTCTCAAAGGGCGTAGATCCGCTACTGCGAAGGAGTACATTGCATTATTTAAAACAAATGACAAAGTATGTTGCATATTTTGGTGATTAGACTTAAAATAAACAGTGAAGTACGGAGTAGTAGTTTTGATTTAAGAGCTTAAGGGTGTGTTTTGGTATTCAAATTTAGGGGTGATCAAAAAAACCGAAAAAAACCGAAAAAACCAATAAAACTGAAAAAACCGGACCCAAAAACCGGTCCAATAAGCTATTGGTTAGGACCGGTTTCTAAAAATTAGAAAACCGAAATTAGTGGTTCGGTTTAGGTTTCCAGCTTTTTAGAACCGATAAGAAACCGAACCGAACCGATTACCTAAAACTATGTCGTTTTATTCCTAGCTTATTATTTGAATTAATAGTTGTAAACTTTAATTTGTAGTTTTTGGCCCAAGTAGTATGGCCCATTGGCCCACTTCATACTTCAACCAGAAAATGTGCCTTATTTGACCTTATTATTTATTATGTGCAAATTGGGCCTCATTTGAATGTAACCCATTAAAGCGGCCCAACAAACCCACAACCCAACAGTCCATTCTATTGGTTTGACACTGAACCAAACCGATATCACACCGAAACCAAACAAAGCGAACAATTAAGAAACCGAAGCTTAATGGTTTTGAATTACATAAACCGATAACTATTTGTTTGGTGTCGGTTTTAACCTAAAACCAAACCAAACCGACCCAGGCACACCCCTATTCAAATTTGTGTGTGTGTGTGTGTTGTTGCATGTGGAAGAAGTTGGCCATCTCAATTGTCTCTCTCTCTCCACACCATCCACGTTTTTGTTTGTTCCGTCAGCCTCCACCTAGAGATTATCGACCATCTCCACCTAGAGATTATCGACCATTTCCACCATAAACATAAACCCCTTCGTCTTCACCTTCACCCTCACTCTCACCCTCACCCTCACCCTCACCCTCACCAATGTCAGTTTCTTCAAATTTGTGGGTTTGTTTTGAAAAGGCGGTCAGAAGCTATGAACAAGCGAAAGAGACACACCCAAATCACCCCTTCCCGTAAACCCAAATCCCAATCCCAACCCCACGATGATGATGACCTACTTGATGAAGACGATGACCTCGAGAATAATCAATCCGAATTCGCCGATGGCCCACATAATTCCACCGATCCACCCTCTTCCCCTGCCGCCGCCGTCGGACGGTGGCGTACTCCGCCTGTCAATCGACCCCACCCTTCCGTTCTGGCGATTGTTTCCTTGAAAAGGGATCTTCAAGGGGGAGAGACAGGTGATGATGCGTCTTCTGTTTATGTGATTAATTGTACTCATGTCTTGCCAATGCGCTCAGGTTGCTTGCTTTCTCTTTTTACATTAAACACACACACACACACACACACACACAATATCTTGTTTGTATATCTGTATCCATTAGTCAAGTTGCTGTTGTGTAATCTTATGCTGAACCCGAATACTTATTTAAACCATATGCAGAACTCATATTCTTGGCATGTAAATGTGCTTAAGCTTGCATTGTTCCCGTTTGGCTATGAATCAAATCAGTGGCAGAGCGGAATTTTCGTCAATGGGGGCAAAGATTGCAAAACAAAATTTTTGAACTCTATAGTCGATGGGGGCAAAAATAATAATTAGTGTATTATTGCTTTTATCCCAAAGGGGCAAATTTCGAGGAAAAAAACGCACTAAACCCCCAATTTTTTATTAATTTTGCACTAGCAAATTTTTATTTTCCAAAAACCACGCCCCCATGGTAGCGCCGCCACTCAATCAAATGCATTATATGCTTTAAACCTTACTGACTTTGGTAGAAACATTTTAAAAGATTTAGTTCTGTCTTTAGTATCCCGTGAGTGATTTTTTTATGCGGTTTTGATTTTTCTTTGGAGCAGATTGGTTTTCACCTTCTTCAATAGATAGAATAGAGCAACAGGTCGTGCCAGCCACGTCTTTGAAAGCTATTGATAGCTTGATCCAATTTGACAAGGCTAAGTGCATGTTTAAAGCAGCAGATGTTTATCCTGAACGGGTTTCTAGAGGTCATCAGACCTCTGATCAGGACAGTATGATTCGCGTAGCACTGAATGAGACGTGCTGCAATCATTGTCCTCGGCCGCTGGCTGCGGTCTACTATCGGTCACAGAAAGAGGTGACTTTTATACCATTTTATTCTCGTATGTTCTTATTTATTAACATTGTTGATGTTTTTCGTGCTCATACCCTATTGGTCTTAGCTCTTAACGAGATTTAATCATTGGTCCTTGGTGGTGATATTTCCATTTTCTGCTTTCCCATGAATGCAGCTACCTGATATTTGATGTAAAATGGTTATTATTTCTCTTATAACGCTGGGGGGAGGGGGCTTATAAGCACCAGAACTTTTGGTTAGTTGTTAATTCAAGTGGCACACCAAAAATCATAAAAAGAAGCTCCTTTGATTTCAATGCCCTAGCGTCAATGCTACTCATCTGTTGTATATCTGATTTAAAGATACCCAAATAATTAAAACCCTTGAGCAAGAACTACCTACCAAAGCCGAGAAAATGCTACTCTATACAAGTGATTGTATACCTAGTAAGAGTCGTGGGTTTCTGAAGGGAGAGAGATTTATATATATATATATATATAATTTTTTTCTTATTAATTTACTATCTCCAATTTAAATAAGAAATCATACCTGCCATATCCAGTGAGATCTCTGAATTTTATTTCACTGATTTTAACTTGGATACCTAATTTGCATGCAAGATCAAGAAAAATTTAAAAGAAGAAAAAGGAGCGAACACGAGAATACAGAAAGAGATACAAGTGTATTATTCGTAACGTGAGCTTCACGAAAGGAGTTTATCCTTAAAATCACAGTAACACATGGAGGCTCATCCGCACAAAAACCTAGTAATAAAATGTTAAGGAGGTCACAAAAACCATGGTACCGCATGGGGTTCACCATAGTTGTCAATGGCGAAAGGCGAGAGGCGATCGAGATGTACTTAGAAAAGGCGAAAATCAAGGCGAGAGGCAGGCGGAAAAAAGGCGATCAAGGAGAAATATAGAACTAAAAATTAGTATAAAAGGCAAAATATCTATCTATATACATGCAACACATAAACCAAGCATAAAACATGTTATGAACAAGAATAGAACATTAAATAAATTTCACAATTCCACGCATAATAGTATCTTAATATAGTTCAAACTTCAAAAGTAAGAACTCTAAAACAAAAGGCGCATAAATTAAAATTACGAAGTTCAAATTAACAAACAAGTACTAGTTTAAGCAAGTGAAATAAACTTAAGACCTTAAATATTATCGAGAAAAGAAATCAAGCTCTAAAGTCATGCAAAAGTAAATGAAAAATTGAAAAACAAGGAAAAGAAAAGAAAACATAAAGAATGCAAAAAAGGCGAATGCCTCGTGAAGAAAGGCGTACATCCGTCTGCCTAGCTACAAAAAAGGCGACCTACCCCCAAGGAGCCAAAAGCGAGGCGGGCGGTTCGCCTTTGACAACTATGGGGTTCACTCATGTTTTCTTGAGAAAAAATGTGTGTGATAGAGGATGACAGCCAAATAGGACATATCGTAATTGACAAGTTGGAAATAATTGCACAATGTGCATCTCAAGTTATGCTGTTATTAAATACATTTATGCTTATTTCGATTTACATTAGGTCAAACACTCAAATATAGACTATAATATGCTTTCTTAAAACTTTTCTGAAGTTAGCCAAACAACCGTAAATTGGAAAATTCCAAGATTTTGGCTTTATGGAATAATTCTAGCAATTAATCCTTGAAGTAGATAGAGGCTTGGTCTTTTAATGAGTATCTTAAAGCTACCGAAACTAGACACAAGACGTCTGTAAGCTAGTTTTCCTTTAATAGCATCCTGCTTACCAGTTTTAAGGGATACTCTTTTTATATAGAAGGTGCGAATGGCATTTTATTTCACGTTTCTGTATTGTGGTTTGTTTTCTTGTTCAGGCAAGTTGAAAGGTAGCTTGTAGTTATGATCAACCCTTTGTGAAAATCTTATATCCTTGGCCATTAGTTGCTGGACGTTACATACTGATCTTACTATTGGTTTACTTGTTCATTTTCAATTTTTGTTAAGAACTTACTCTATTAATATTTGAATTAGGAATTATTGTCTTTTTGTCGGTGGAAGGTTATGTTGGCGAAATAAAGCATATGTAAAGGGAAGTAGTTGCTTCAGTTTAAATAAAACCGTATATTCCAATTTACCTCATTCGACTTTCAGCTTACATTAAATTCTACTCATTGCTTGCTAAGCAAACTTACCTCATATATAACTGAACTCCATCTTTCTAGGAGAAAATTACACAAAAATATTAATTGAGAGACAATCACAAAGATAACAATGAAGAGGCATCTTGTGTATATTGCATTGTCTCTTAGCTTTATGTGCCTATTTCTCTAACAAAAGAAGTCTGGGCTGTGTCTCAGTCCCAGTGTGGCTGATCATCCTCTCGAGCCAACTACTGATCAAAGATATCCATGTAATCACACAAAAATATTTGTTACTACATCGTAGTAGCGGTTAAGGGTCGGTTATGCCTCTGAATGCGCTTGTGTGGGCCTGTTAACTGGATATTCCTAACGGTTACCATTTGTTAGCCTGTCAATAAGTGAGGAAATAGACTGCAAATGGTAAGAGGGTGATGCCGGGAAAAAAGAGGCGAATTACGCTGCTTTCCAAGCGCACGCATTGGGTGTTCGCGACAGACCGAGAAATGTTGCTAAGTAAAGTGAGGGCATAATCTGTTATTAACTATATCTTGCTTTCCAAGGTTATACACGTCTTGGGCTAAGGTTGTTGTTAGTAAATCAGACTCAAGAGATAGCAGATAATAATGAACTCAAATCGACAAAGTAAGAACACATAATTTACGTGGTTCACCAACAACCGATTGGGTACGTCCACGGGCAAAGGGAGACGGATATTATTAATATGGCGGAGAAGCAATTACAAGAAGATGATCACACTAATCTATATTTGCATGAATTTTGATCACAAAATTCTAAGCTATGCAAAACCCTAGATATAGAATTATTGATCTCTCTTTCTCTCTGAGTAATTGATCTACTTAATTAAATTAGGACGGAAGGAGTATAAATTACGTATCCTAAATTCCCTTGTTAATTCGTATATGGACTGTGGCCAATCCTAGTTGAACTCAGACTTTAATACTTGGTGACACACACACCAAACATGAGTTATATCTAAACATGTCTTCCTTAGTCCACGTTAGCTAAACGTCCCAATAGCCATTTAACCATGTTGGTCCATTTAACAAAATCTGGTGTGCACTTGTGGCTAATGCTGCAACATCCACGTACAACCAGATTTTATGGCCTAAGTTTGTTGCCTCAGCTCAAATCCTTTCGTCTCGGAATTACGACAACTTGTTAAATTAATCCATTAAATTAAACATCCGTAATTTCAAAGGCATTAAACTTAACATTTGTGATTGGTGTCCTTATTTAATTAGAATTGATGGTTCCTTCTTTTTTTAATTAGATTCCGTTTATCATTTAGGCTTAAAAGAATTATGTTCTAGTTAGGATTTGTTTTCTTTTGGTTAGTTAGGACTAGATAGTACTCCCTCCGTCTCAAAATAGATGTCGTTTCAACCACTTTACACATATTAAGAAATACAATTAATGTATGTGAAAAAGTCTTATATACCCCTAGGCCCCGTTTGGTACATAGGCATCCAAGCCAAGGAATGGGTATTTGATTCATGTGTAATACTTAATTATGTTTGGCTCGCTCATTACACTGGATATGGGTATGGATATTAGTTTCCGGTGGGAATCAAATACCTACAATTTATTGTCATCTCATGCCCGCGATGAAGGGTGGGTTTCTAATGCCCATACCTAAGGAATCTTAAAATTTATCAATAATATTTTGAAAAACTAAAATCTAATCCAACTCTATCCTAATCTCCCATTTGTTCATATCCATCTTTCCTTTCTCTCTCTATCGTAACTCCATTACCCAACTCATTTCATAATTCTAATACCACCAGTTCCTGTTGTAATGGACGCAAGGAAGAGACATTTTTTTATTCTCTTGAAGTTTAGAAGTGAAGTTATAAATAAAAAACCCAATTAAAAAATAGCAATGATAGTTAAAATGGTGTTTCTTTTTCATTCTTCCATTAATGAATAGTATATGTTTATTCATCTTTCTTACTCTGTTGAATTATGTTTTGAAAAATTGATTATGAAATTAATTTAGTGAAAAATTATGAAAATAATAATATAGGTATGGAAGTATTATACGTATTAAAAACAATGACAGTAGGTAAGCATGTGATTATGTGAATCAAAAGTAAAATTGGTAATCTAATTCCAATTTCACGATTAAGACAAAAATAATGACCAAACATAGGTATGGGAATGTTGAACTCCTATCATTCATGGATACCACATTGCTATGTAATACATGCCCATTCCTACACAACCATTCCCGAGTACCAAACGAGGCCCTAAAGTAATGCAATTACCTAGGCAATTAAATAACTGTTTAAGAGATAGTTCACTATCATTAATAAGGGTAGAGTTGGTATACAACAACAAAATAGCCTTGAAAATAGTAAAACGACATGTGTTTTGAGACAAAAATTAACTCTCAAAACGACATCTATTTTGAGACGGAAGGAGTATTAAGTATATGTAACTTACAAGATTTCAAGAGTTTTTTTAGAATAAAATTGATTTAAGCTTTTCTCATTCCCAAAAGTGGAGTTTTTCCTTTTGTTACCAATTCCTAGAATTCATTAACTCATTTGTCGTCATTTCGTACAATTAACGGATTTCTAGTATTTATTTCGCTTTAGCATTGCGTCTGTTAGTATCAAAGCTATGTTCGCTCATGGATTAACTATGTCGCACCAAAGCTATATCCGACCTACAAATGTAGGAGTGATCTATGATCCCTAATATCTTGGTCAGAGGATTGGGCTGATTATGGAAAATCGAAGCGAGTGGTTGCGATGATTGGCAATCAACCACTCGTCAACCACAACTGTGATCGTGTCAGTCAAGAGTGCGAGCCAAGGAGGACGATTTGTGGGAGACCAATGAACATTTAGCAGAAATTTTAAAAAAGGTGGAATGTGAGTCCTTTCTCTTATGAGAGTTCGTTGAACCGAAGGTGCAACGAAGAATCACAAGATACTGAGTTAGTGTGTGCATGTTCCCACAAAGACTATTTAGTCAACGGAGTTACCAAAGAAGGTAACCGAGTTTAGAGATAATCTAATCCAACTTCAAATTCTTTTTCAACAATTTCATCGGGGGAGTCAAAATGTATTTGAAGCAACAATTTTGGTCATTGCTATAAGGATCCCTTTGGTATTGACTGTTCAAGTGGTTCACTATCTTGGGTTCGGTCGCAAGATTGCAGTTCTTTTATTCTTGTCAAATTATACTTCGCAGACTAAGTCCATATATTTTTTCAAGAACTCATAAAGACCTTAAGAACATATGAACCGAAACTCTTTTGATTTCTATTACGACGTCAATTGAGTTTATTTATCAATTTAGTGGTCAACTTATCAATTGCCCATATTATTCCAACAAGTGATACCCAAGAATTTTAAGGTCAAGAATATCTTAACATAAACCTAAAACCCTAGAATTGATGATAAATAAATTGACAAACAAGATTGAGAATGACTACTAAGATTATGATCACAACATTAATATCAAGCAATGGCTACTACCAGTCTGCAAATTAAAGGAATTTAGCTACTCATGGACATAGCAAATATCACAAAAAATAATGAATTCATAAACCTGGATATTATGCTTGAATATTGAAAACCCTTGAACCTTGTTTACAATCCTTCAAAACTAGAATAAAGCATAAGAGAAAAATAGTGGATGGAGTTATCTATTTATACTAGGGCAATACAATGCTTTAAACATAAGGAAACCCTAAAATCCTTGTCCAATTAGGAAATTACAAAGCAGCTGGATCTGGGGTTGCGGCCGCCATTGGTCAGGGTGTGCGACCGCCCAAGTGCTCTGAGAATTTTGAGCCTTTCTTAAGTTTGTGGTGTGGTTGTGCCCATCTTGGTTCTATGCGGCCGCCCATTCAATCTGAGATTTTTTGGGCTATTTGTAACAACAGTGTGAGGTCGCCCACTATGGTGGGGTCCTCTGGAATACTGTCCTTCATTTTTCTTTCCTTCTTTGGTGCTCCCGGTCCGTCCCCAACATTTGTTCCCTTTTCAATCCAAAACACCTAATTCTTTTCTTTGAACCCTGTAACACAAGATACTCCAAAAACACCATTAAAACACTAAACAACTCGAGAATGTAGCAATAAACAAGCCCGAAGATATATCATTTGGATGTGTAAAAATACATCCATCAATGTGTTTTTTGAAACGAAGGAGAATGTTGGGACTGATGCTGAGACGAATCCGGTCTACCAGAAAGAGGAGGATAAAACGGATGTGGTGGTTGTCTCTAGCGATGATGAGATGAGGAGCAGCTCTGTTGAACTGGTCGAACAAATGCGATTTGGGTCGGGGGATGACTTTGTGAACAATGATCCGACATGCAGCCAGAAAGAGCTAATTGATAGTGAAGAGAATGGTGGAAATATTTTGTCGGAGCGAAATTCGCGGCCGGGTTCGAAACCAAAGGCGAAGACGGATGGTAAAAATGATGAAGTTGAAGGGAGCAGTAGGATGATAAATAGCAATTTGGAGTTGAAAATGTCAAAGAAAATTGGTTTGAAGAGGTTACCAACCAAGCTGAAGGAGCTTCTTGACACAGGTTTGCTCGAGGGCTTACCAGTGAAGTACCTTCGAGGCCTGAAGGTGAAATTATTATGTGCCCATTTCGCAATGGTTAAAGTGGAATTAGGTGTTTGAAATTTTGTTTCTGTTTTCTGGTAAATACATAGTTATTAAAGGCGCGCCTAGGCGCAAGGCGAGGCGAGGCGAGGCGAGGCGAGGCGCGATCTCGGGGCTTTTTTCCGCTAGGCGAGGTGCTGATCTCCGGACACGGCAATTGACCGTCATCTACATCCTAATTAAACCTAATACCCTCTTCCTCTCCCACGACCCTCTCCGTACACGCTCGATTACTCTATATAAGAGTAGGCGACTCCTTCAATCGACCTCCGGCGAACCTCCGGCGACTTCCTGCGACCTCCGGCGACCTCCTTCTACCTCAGGCGACCTTCCGGCAACAGCTTTTTCTTTTTCCAGACCTCCAGTTATCTTTTTTCTTATTTCCAGTTATCTTTTTTCTAATTCATGTTATTTTTTTTCTTTTTCCAGTTATCTTTTTCCTATTTCCTGTTATCTTTTTTTATATTAGTTTTTTTCCTACTAATTTCAGTGTTGTGTAACTAATCTTAGTCTCATTTTTTAGTCTCCATTGATTTAAATTTAATCTCATTTTTCATTTTCTCTATGCTGCATTACGAAATTAACAATATGATACTGGACATTTTACTTTTCTTTACCTAAATGAATGATAAAAAAAATAATTTTTCATTTTAATGAAAGTACTATCAGTTTGTGTCAATGTGTGTTGCATTTGCCATGAAATAACTATGATCAGTTTCCCCAACAATAATTAGACTTAAGAGTCCTTGTGTTAGAACTTCTCTTTATGCTTGTTAGAACATCTATTTATGCTTGTTTCTTTTATGCTTCTATATTTTGAATATTTTAAGGCATTTTTTGTGCTTCTTCTCTCGGGCGCCCGCCCGCCTTGCTCTAGGCTCCGGGCTCACCTTTTGCGCCTTGGTGCGCCTTGGGTCTTTAATAACTATGGGTAAATGCATGATTGTGAATTAGGGTTTATGCTTCTCGTGAAATAATGTAGGTAAGAGATCAGTCAGAAACAGGGTTACAAGGAATAATCAAGGGCTCTGGGATATTGTGCTTTTGTGACGATTGTAATGGAGCTCAAGTAAGTTGTATTATGTGCCCTTTTCGTAGCATATTGTTACTTGAGTGTACTTAATTTTCTTATGATCATAATTTTGTAGGTTGTCACTCCTAATCAGTTTGAGATGCATGCCGGTAGTGCAATAAGCGTCCACCGGAGTATATATACTTGGAAAATGGTAACACCCTTCGAGATGTTCTGAATGCATGCAAAAATGCTCCGTTGGAGGAATTGGAAACAGCTATTCAGGTTGCAGTCGGTTTAGCTAAAAGCCAACCGAGATTGTGTCTCAAGTGCAAAGGTGCTTTATACTGTTGTTTCAATGTGTCAAGTGTAATTATCTATTTCTCAGAAAATCACATATGCGAGTGGAAATGTTTTAACTGAATTTGGACTCAAATAATTGGAATGACTTATGAACAAAATGCATGAGCACACCCTTTTCCATTTCCTTTCCTTTTTCCTGATATCAGAGTATCAAACACATTTTAATCATTTAGCCCGCACATCATGTCTAGGATGGCTAGTACTTGTAATGCTGTAGTATTCACATCATATTGCTTACTATCCTAATTTCTAAGAATATCCCTTTTATCTTAATTTTTTTTTTTTTTTTACAAGTAGTCCATTCTCATTGTTTGGTGACAGTTTTTTCTTTTTCAGATTGATGCATAACTATGCTTGGAATGCTTCAATGAGGGGAGATTTGTCATTGGTCATTCCAGCCTTGATTTTGTGACGTTTGATGCCACAAAAAATTATGGAGATCAGGATGGAGAAAGCTGGACTGATCAGGAGACATTGTCACTTCTTGAGGGCATCGAAATCTACTGTAGTAACTGGAATCAAATTGCAGGGCCTGTTGGTCATAAGACCAAAGCCCAGTGTGTTGCTCATTTTATGTGCCTTGGTGCAGATGTGGGTTTATTCGATAATATTAGAATTCTATCTCCTTCTCGGGCCACATGATGTCATCACCCAGTTCGGACTGGTGGGGTCAGTCGACCTCCTGGACTAGCAGGGATTGGTCCAGTGATCACCAATGGTAATCCTGGAGGTAGGCAACAGGTGGGCCCTAGCTCATCGTCTTCACAATCATTTATGGGTGGCCGGTACATGTCACACCAACAGCAACATCAGGCTATGTATGGGCACGGACTCGGACCAAGGCTGCCTCTTACAATGTTGAGACCCATCTCAAATACTAGTAGGTAGGTCAGGTTTCGATCGATCAAAGTAAGTGAAGTCCTTTGGGAAAATGGAAGAAAGTGTTGATGCGTTAGCTCAAAATTTTTCACTTTTATTTTTTGAAATAAAATTGGACCTCGTTTCGGTGATTAAATATTGATTATAGTGAAGAAAATGTTTCTGAAATAGGACGGTAGAAAGGCAGCCAACTTTGATGTATAGATAATGAATTGGTTGTCTCCTTCCCCAGCTTTGATGTATAGATAATGAATTGGTTGGCTCCTTCCCCAGTTAGCTGCTTCTAGCCATTAATTTCATCTTCTTTCAAATTCTCCCTCTTTCTATCAATATGAATGAATGTTCTCCTTAAACAAAAATTCAATGAAAGTTGACTTTAAGCACTTTTAGCAACACACATGTACTATTAAAACATGCTACTTCTGTCTCGAATCAGATTGCAAACTTTACATAATTTTTTTTTACCATGTTATGTGTCAAATTAGAAATTGCAAATTTTAAAAATAGAAATGTTTAATGATTTTTAATTAGTGAGACCCGCGTATCATTCTCACATCAACTATCTTACATACAAATAACTAGGCAAAAACCATTTTTTGGCTGTTGAACTTTTGCCCAATTCAAAATGTTTTCACCGAAATTTATTTTTTTGAAAATGTCCGCTCCAAACTATTACAATGTTTAAAATGTGCTCACTTCGTTACAAAATTCATTAAAAACCCATCAAAAGTTTGTCACAGGGTTCAATGTGTTATAGTTTGTTAACTCATGTTTGCAATTTGTTAAGTCGATGGAAAATAAGGAAAAAAAGAAACTACTGCTACAACCCTACTCTCCACCCCTGAAAACACTCCAAATCAACTATATCTCTAGATTCTCACCCCCATAAACCCTCCTTCTCTCCCACTCTCCCACACTCTTCCATTAGTTCAGGTGATCTTCCATAGTTCAGGTGGTGAAGTCCGGTGGTCAGTGAAGATTTCTATGAAATATGAAATAGGGTGGGGAATGACGCCATTTTTTTTTCTTCGTAAAACGCTCTTGAACCAATGTCGGCCCTAGATCTAACAGCATAGTGCCAACCTACCTCTTCAACCATATCCTTGCCGGAACCAACTGCTCTACATCATTGCACCTCCTAGACCATGTATCTCCATCACCCTCATTCTCTTCTTCTCTTGCTTTCGTCTCCTGCAGATCTTCTTCAGTAACGCGCGTATCGCCTTCGTCTCTCTTGAATTATATTTCTTTTGTAGAAACAAAGCATACTATTTAATGTCCAAATCTCTATAACTCATTTCTCCATTTATTATTTATACAAGCGATATCCATAATCGATAATTCTTCATACCGTGATCATTTACTTTTGAGTTCAAATCTAGTAATTCCCTCTAAATTGTTAGCAAATCATCTCTCTCTCTCTCTCTCTCTCTCTCTCTCTCTCAGTCCTCTTTTAATTATTATGTTCTAATGAAAACATAGGTGTGAGAGTTATCTCTAAGACGTAAAATTTAAGAAAAATGATTGTTATAGCAAAATATGATACCGAAAACCAAAAGCGAATGATTCAGTTGTTCATGTAAAACAAGACACGTCAGTTCTCTATTCCCAGTCCAAAATTCCCATTAACCCTGTTCTCTTTTTCTCTCATTCTTTCTCACCATCGCACACTCTTTATGTTCCTTCTACAACTAGATAATTTCAGAAAGAGAACTTCCTCCAATTCTATTTCTTTCTCTTCAAATTCCTCATCCCAAAAACTCTCTGTTGGAACAATTCTTTATATCCCTGAATGCCATGCTCATTTCAGAATAAGATTGAGGAAGAAGATGAAGCGGAAGCGATTAAGAACAATTACCTGTTGAATCCATCTGAATGTTGTAGGGAGAAATGAAGAACAAGAAGAAGAGCAAAATAGGGAGAGTGTTCTTCTAAAATTATAATTTTTACTCCCACTGAACTTATGGTATACACAATATTTATCAAGATTCATTTCAAACCAAATGAAAGAATAACTTGATTAAATTCTAAATACCAGTAATGAGAAGTTTGCTTAAGTCATAAATGAATTTCTCCATATAGATAGTTTGCTTAATGTCTCCATTAAGAAAGGTTCTCTTTAATATCCATTTGATGAGGCTTAAGACACAAATTGCTACTAGTGCCATAATGGTTCTAAAAGAGTTTTTAGAAGATACCGGGAAATGTTTCTTTCTTGATAATTAATGCATTTCTTATGAGTTAAATAAATCTTTAGCAACTAGATGGGTCTTATATCTTTCAACATTACTTTTGCGAATCCTTTTAGGTCTTAAAAACCCATTTATAGGTTTCACATCTTTAGGTAATGTAAAAAGATCCCAAAAGTTGTTATCTTTCAAAGATTTCAAATCTTTATATATGGAATTAATCTACTTATGAGAATTAGGACTATTAATGGCTTTATGGTAGATGAATGGATCATCTCCCACTAAACCTATGTGTCCTTAATTTCTCGGTAAGATAGATCTCATAATTATCCGGTATTGCAATCCTTCTTACTCTATTGTATCTCTTTAAGCGCACCGGTTCTTACTAATTCTGAGGTTGTTGAATTTTCTTCTTATGATCAACATTTTCATGTTGTTCAATATTTATAGGGAAACCATATTTATTTTGAATTGTATGTTCTTCTTGAATATCAAGTACAAAATTTGAAATCCAATTGGAACTTATGGAAGAGGTGAAGAAATGGATGCCTCTTCTTTTCCAAATTCAAAATATTACACCTAATCTCCCACTAAATTCAACATCCTCAAAGAACCTAGCTTTTCTCGTTTCAAAATGTTCAAATTTTCGGATTGTAAAATTTATATATCCCCTAGATCTCTCGGCTTACCTCATGAATAACTACTAACAATCTTATGTCTAACTTGCGCTTAGTAGACTTATAAGGTCTACCCTTATGTTAGACAACCCCATAAATGAAGATGATTTAAGGACGTGTTCCTTATTCGTCCCAAAATCATAAAGAGTTTTTATTAGTAGCTTAGAGGGAGCTTAAATGAGAATAAGGGCTGCGGTTTTAATGTATCGCCCATAATGAGTGAGGTAAAAGAAGCACAAAACATGCTTATTACCATTTCCTTAAGGATTTTATCATGTCTCTTGTGTACATCATTCATGCTAGGCGTACCCGTCTTAATGTAGATGGAGACAATCCCACACTCTTCAAAATAGCGAGTAAAAAGGACCTAGACGTTGTTCCCTTTAACAATCATTCCAACCATGATATACTCTATCATGATTGGACCTAATGTTCTTAATAGTCTTTCAAAGTTGATTTCCAACTTTGACCTCATAAGACTTGAAAACGTCCATAACTTGAGTCTTTGCATGAAGTAATAAATGAATCCATATTGAGAGTAGTCATTTATAAATGTAATAACTATTGTTGACCTTTCCACGAAGGAATAATGAATGGCCCACAATGTTCATATGTATTAGTTTTAAAGACACTTGATACTCTCGAGAATACTATTCTTTTAATGTTTGTAAATTTCCTTTTAAGGCATTTAATGCAAAAGTATTTTCCAAAATATCAAGTTTGTTTAAGATTTTCTTTAACATAAGCTTATCAATTTTCCTCTTGGAAATATGACCCAAATGCCTATGCCTTAATGAAAAATAAAATAAAATTTACTTGATAACTTTTGCTTTCTAGTTTTGGTTTCATTATTAAGGGACACATTTATTGTTTGAATGATGTCAAGTGAAGAAAGAATACTTGACAAAGTACTAGTGCCAACAACCTTTGGAATTAAAATAGAGATCACACTTATTATTAATGAACAAGAGTGACCTTCCTTGTCCAATATTGTGATAAATATCATAATTCTATTTAAATGATGGTACAATAAATATATTATTTAATACAAAATAATACTTAGTACTTAACAATAATTTAAATGATCCTTATGCCTATAACTCTAACCGGATTCCTAGTTTCCATATAGATGAATTTCTTCATCTTTACTAGGTCTTCGGTAATTTAGGCAATCATACTTGAACATCCTTATGTGATTGGTTGCACCAAAATCCAATCACCATGTAAATGTAGGAACTGAAACCAAATTAGCCTTAATACAATACAAACAAGACCAAATGATATACCTCTCCCGCCAAGCGTGAGACTTAGGATAATCGAATTTCATGTTAGTAAGGTCCTTGCAAAAGAAACATTTTTTTTTATTTATGATCATGAGATGATTCCTTAAGCTTCTTTTTACTTGCAACCACAGTTTCTTTCCCTTTTCTCTTGTCTCATGAGAAAAGGTAGATGCTAAATGAGTACCTTTAGTTCTAAATTATTCTTAACTTATCTTCTTCTTGTGTCATAAGTGAAAGTAATTCATTAATATTTCACTTGTCATTTTGACATTGATTGGTCACTTCAAAGCAACCAAACCAAGGAAGAAAGATTAAAACTAAATGCACAAGAATATCATCCGATATCCTTAACTTAAGTGCCTTTTCGTTTTGTTAATAGATGAACTATTTCTAAAATGTACTCCCTTAAATTCCCGGTACCCTTTATATCTTACGGAAACAAGTTTCCTCAGGGGTATCAAGGAATGTTTGTAGCATCGATATCCTCGGAGACACCGTCCAAAAGGTCTTCGGGACAATATTCTTTATGATCATTAGGCTTACGCGGTTAGAGCGTGTCACTTCTCAGCACTCAAGTAATAAGAAGAGAAACGGATCCCTTAATGCGAGTTCTATATAGCCCAAGATTATAATTATTTGTTTTCCAAGTTTTATAATTAGTCCCACATTGCAACGGTACTCATAGCAGTAATTACAGATGAAGCAATAAACAATTTTGTTGGATTTTTGAGAACAAGAATGAATACAAAACATAAATAAGAAATTACACAATAAATAATGATTAATTATATCAATGAAATCCATCAACAAGATAATCAACATGACATCAAAACTAATCTTTGGATTGCGAGTTGACTCATAAATGATTGCCTTAGGCAACAAGTAATTTGAACTTATATTTTAATAAATACTTAATCTTCCTTTGGGCCGACATAAGTACCTAAGAAAATAACCTAATGTTTATTTTACTTGTTACCACATGAATGCCCAAGTTTAGTCAAATGTCAAGATCTTCTTTGGAAAATTCAAGCCATTCACATATCAACTTAAACATCCAACACTTTACAATTTTAGGGTTTAAATAACGTAAATCATTTAGGCGACAATATTATTTAAACAATGAATAAAATTATCAAAGCATATAATTAATCAAGGCCTTAGGGTTTGAAAAAATGTATGTTTTGTTCAAAAGAGGAACAAAATTGTGCAACATCTTTGAAAAAGCAAAAACCTGTGAATAGTGTACATGCGCGACCGGGTAACTTATAATACCCGACCGGGCAGAACATAAAACCCAACCGGGCAGAACATAAGACCCGACAGGTCTAAAGCCACCGTTTCATGCATGCTTTGCTGCATTTTTCCAAATTTTATCCCAAAAAATGATGAACAACAAGTAGATCCACATGGTATGTTCTTTACAACATAAAACCATGTTATTTAGGGATAATCTTGCTTTAAAACAGTGGAATCAAGTATATAGATCCACATGGTATGCACTAGACATAAAACCATGTTATGAAGGGATAGTCACACTTGAACCATTGTGTTCATTCAACAAAACTTTTCAAACCATTTTCTTAAATTCAGATGATTATTATCAGTACTCTATGAATGAATTAGAGTCCCTAATCAACATCAAAACTTGATGATTCAACAGGAAAAATGAATCGAATAAAGCATAAAAGCTTTCCCGAAAAGAACTCAAACTTAAACCAAAATATGAGCAGGCTCTGATACCAATTGTTGGAACAATTCTTTATATCCCTGAATGCCACGCTCATTTCAGAATAAGATTGAGGAAGAAGATGAAGCGGAAGCGATTAAAAACAATTACCTGTTGAATCCATCTGAATGTTGTAGGGAGAAATGAAGAACAAGAAGAAGAACAAAATAGGGAGAGTGTTCTTCTAAGTGATAATGTCTCTTTTTCTCTCAAAGTCTTCTAACAATATGAAGATAAATTTAGATGAGAAAACAAGAATTCATTAGTCTCTAAGGGTTGATGGAACACCCTTTATATAGGAGACTTGGTGACATTTCACTTAGGGACCACACCCTTTCAAGATAAGTGATATTATATTACCCTTTTACCCATCACAATTAGGTAATTATATATCCAGGAATTCTGCACATTTCATTATAAACTATACTTTATAATTAACATTATAATCATAATTTTATGAATGGAAGTCTAAATGACTTGTGTTGCAAGCCATGTCCCAACAATCTCCCACTTGGGTTGCAAAACAAAGTCCTTCCTTTAAATTATGAATATAACACAAATGACAACCCTAATGTGCGCACTTTATTGTCATTTATAACAATCTCGTCCATTAGCCATACAAGTATAGGACTAAAGGGGCAGTCGTTGTAATTGATTCGCAACTAAACCCACAATAATCACGTATACAAATCCAACTAAATGATATAGATCAAAAGTATAGATGTGTAGCATGGAATCATAATGAATATATACATATTCTTCCAACTAGTCCAACTTAACCAAATGAGATAAAAAATAATAGAACAATTAATGAAGTACAACACAAAACTCCCACTAAATTAAATGTTATCAAATTGTTACACCCATATGAGCAACATGCTCGTGAAACACTAGAGATGATAACGTTTCATAAATGGATCCGTTAAATTATGGAGTTTGTTCTAATAAGTTGTATTTCTCTGTTCATTTTGTACTCTTTTCTTTATAACAAGATACTTAATGTCTAAATCCATAAACCTTTTTTTAGAGTACGGAACTGCTACCTGATAGTCATATCTTAATTGGTCTTTCGACACTTGTTTTGACAAATCACAGTCCATTAAAACTTATGTAGCCATGTAATTTTAACAAATATCGGAATACCAAATGATCTCAAGATTATCCGATTAAAAATAGGCATGTAGATCTTTGTGTTTTGTAAATACTATATCATTCTTTTGGCTACTACTTAATGTTCTTTCTGGATTGCTTTGGTATTGACCAAGCATCCCAACATTGAATGCAAGACTTACGCATTTATTAAGCTTTCTTACTGCTGATGCAAAGAGGGATATTTTCTATATACTTGGATTCATAATTAACTTTAGGACACTGTTTGAGACTAAGCATGTCTCTTTTAAAATTAGGGGTGTCAAGTGGTTTATAGTTTTGCATGCTATACCTTTTGTAATACCTTTTCTATATAGGCTTTTTATGATAATCCCAAAATACTCCGTGAAAACTCACAGTGAACTTGGATTCCTAATACAAAAAGATGCCTCACCAAGAATTTTCATTCCAAAGAAATTTCTTAGTTTCCTTACTAAGGTTTAAAACATTACTAGCAAGCAAATATTACCCACATATAAGACCAAAATTATAATTTTTACTCCCACTGAACTTATGGTATACACAATATTTATCAAGATTCATTTCAAACCAAATGAAAGAATAACTTGATTAAATTCTAAATACCAGTAATGAGAAGTTTGCTTAAGTCATAAATGAATTTCTCCATATAGATAGTTTGCTTAATGTCTCCATTAAGAAAGGTTCTCTTTAATATCCATTTGATGAGGCTTAAGACACAAATTGCTACTAGTGCCATAATGGTTCTAAAAGAGTTTTTAGAAGATACCAGGAAATGTTTCTTTCTTGATAATTAATGCCTTTCTTATGAATTAAATAAATCTTTAGCAACTAGATGGGTCTTATATCTTTCAACATTACTTTTGCGAATCCTTTTAGGTCTTAGAAACCCATTTATAGGTTTCACATCTTTAGGTAATGTAAAAAGATCCCAAAAGTTGTTATCTTTCAAAGATTTCAAATCTTTATATATGGAATTAATCTACTTATGAGAATTAGGACTATTAATGGCTTTATGGTAGATGAATGGATCATCTCCCACTAAACCTATGTGTCCTTAATTTCTCGGTAAGATAGATCTCATAATTATCCGGTATTGCAATCCTTCTTACTCTATTGTATCTCTTTAAGGGCACCGGTTCTTACTAATTCTGAGGTTGTTGAATTTTCTTCTTATAATCAACATTTTCATGTTGTTCAATATTTATAGGGAAACCATATTTATTTTGAATTGTATGTTCTTATTGAATATCAAGTACAAAATTTGAAATCCAATTGGAACTTATGGAAGAGGTGAAGAAATGGATGCCTCTTCTTTTCCAAATTCAAAATATTACACCTAATCTCCCACTAAATTCAACATCCTCAAAGAACCTAGCTTTTCTCGTTTCAAAATGTTCAAATTTTCGGGTTGTAAAATTTATATATCCCCTAAATCTCTCGGCTTACCTCATGAATAACTACTAACAATCTTATGTCTAACTTGCGCTTAGTAGACTTATAAGGTCTACCCTTATGTTAGACAACCCCATAAATGAAGATGATTTAAGGACGTGTTCCTTATTCGTCCCAAAATCATAAAGAGTTTTTATTAGTAGCTTAGAGGGAGCTTTAATGAGAATAAGGGCTGCGGTTTAATGTATCGCCCATAATGAGTGAGGTAAAAGAAGCACAAAACATGCTTATTACCATTTCCTTAAGGATTTTATCATGTCTCTTGTGTACATCATTCATGCTAGGCGTACCCGTCTTAATGTAGATGGAGACAATCCCACACTCTTCAAAATAGCGAGTAAAAAGGACCTAGACGTTGTTCCCTTTAACAATCATTCCAACCATGATATACTCTATCATGATTGGACCTAATGTTCTTAATAGTCTTTCAAAGTTGATTTCCAACTTTGACCTCATAAGACTTGAAAACGTCCATAACTTGAGTCTTTGCATGAAGTAATAAATGAATCCATATTGAGAGTAGTCATTTATAAACGTAATAACTATTGTTGACCTTTCCACGAAGGAATAATGAATGGCCCACAATGTTCATATGTATTAGTTTTAAAGACACTTGATACTCTCGAGAATACTATTCTTTTAATGTTTGTAAATTTCCTTTTAAGGCATTTAATGCAAAAGTATTTTTCAAAATATCAAGTTTGTTTAAGATTTTCTTTAACATAAGCTTATCAATTTTCCTCTTGGAAATATGACCCAAATGCCTATGCCTTAATGAAAAATAAAATAAAATTTACTTGATAACTTTTGCTTTCTAGTTTTGGTTTCATTATTAAGGGACACATTTATTGTTTGAATAATGTCAAGTGAAGAAAGAATACTTGACAAAGTACTAGTGCCAACAACCTTTGGAATTAAAATAGAGATCACACTTATTATTAATGAACAAGAGTGACCTTCCTTGTCCAATATTGTGATAAATATCATAATTCCATTTAAATGATGGTACAATAAATATATTATTTAATACAAAATAATACTTAGTACTTAACAATAATTTAAATGATCCTTATGCCTATAACTCTAACCGGATTCCTAGTTTCCATATAGATGAATTTCTTCATCTTTACTAGGTCTTCGGTAATTTAGGCAATCATACTTGAACATCCTTATGTGATTGGTTGCACCAAAAATGTTATCCCTCTTTTGAGAAAAAGTGTATGTAATTTACAAAAACGTCACCGCGTGTTATTAAAACAAGTTACACTTACCAACAAAAATGTTACCACATATTTAGAAAACTCATTTTTTCTAATTGTTAGGAAAAGCTGATTTTTTCGAAGATTTTCACTTGAATAATGGCTGTACGGGGACAATTTTTTTGTCCCCCACTGATATTTTGGTGATTAGACTTAAAATACCGGAAAAAAAAACCGAAAAAACCAATAAAATCGAAAAATCGGACTGAAAAACCGGTCCAATAAGCTATTGGTTAGGACCGGTTTCTAAAAATTAGAAAACCGAAATTAGTTGTTCGGTTTAGGTTTCCAGCTTGTTAGAACCGATAAGAAACCGAACCAATTATCGACCATTTCCACCATAAACATAAACCCCTTCGACTTCTCCCTCACCCTCACCAATGTCAGTTTCTTCTTCAGGTAAAAATTCCCCATAATTCCTCCGATCCACCCTCTTCCCCTGCCGCCGCCGTCGGACGGTGGCGTACTCCGCCTGTCAATCGACCCCACCCTTCCGTTCTGGCGATTGTTGCTTGAAAAGGGATCTTCAAGGGGGAGAGACTGGTGATGATGCGTCTTCTGTTTATGTGATTAATTGTACTCATATCTTGCCAATGCGCTCAGGTTGCTTTCTCTCTTTTTACATTAAACACACACACACACACACACTTATCTTGTTTATATATCTGTATCGATTAGTCAAGTTGCTGTTGTGTAATCTTATGCTGAACCCGAATACTTATTTAGATCATATGCAGAACTCATATTCTTGGCATGTAAATGTGCTTAAGCTTGCATTGTTCCCGTTTGGCTATGAATCAAATCAGTGGCAGAGCGGCATTTTCGTCAATGGGGCAAAGATTGCAAAACAAAATTTTTTGAACTCTATAGTCGATGGGGGCAAAAATAACAATTAGTGTATTATTGCTTTTATCCCAAAGGGGCATATTTCGAGGAAAAAAACGCACTAAACCCCCAATTTTTTTGTTAATTTTGCACTAGCAAATTTTTATTTTCCTAAAACCATGCCCCCATGGTAGCTCCGCCACTCAATCAAATGCATTATATGCTTTAAACCTTACTGACGTTGGTAGAAACATTTTAAAAGATTTAGTTCTGTCTTTAGTACCCCGTGAGTGATTTTTTTATGTGGTTTTGATTTTTATTTGGAGCAGATTGGTTTTCACCTTCTTCAATAGATAGAATAGAGCAACAGGTCGTGCCAGCCACGTCTTTGAAAGCTATTGATAGCTTGATCCAATTTGACAAGGCTAAGTGCATGCTTAAAGCAGCTGATGTTTATCCTGAACTGGTTTCTAGAGGTCATCAGACCTCTGATCTGGACAGTATGATTCGGGTAGCACTGAATGAGACGTGCTGCAATCATTGTCCTCGGCCGCTGGCTGCGGTCTACTATCGGTCGCAGAAAGAGGTGACTTTGATACCATCTTATTCTCGTATGTTCTTATTTATTAACATTGTCGATGTTTTTCGTGCTCAACACTATTGGTCTTAGCTTAACTAGATTTAATCATTGGTGCTTGGCGGTGATATTTCCATTTTATGCTTTCCCATGAACGCAGCTACCTGATATTTGATGTAAAATGGTTATTGTTTCTCTTATAACGCTGGGGGGAGGGGGCTTATAAGCACCAGAACTTTTGGTTAGTTGTTAATTCAAGTGGCACACCAAAAATCATAAAAAGAAGCTCCTTTTATTTCAATGCCCTAGCGTCAATGCTACTCATCTGTCGTTTATCTGATTTAAAGATACCCAAATAATTAAAAACCCTTGAGCAAGAACTACCTACCAAAGCCGAGAAAATGGTACTCTACACGAGTGATTGTATACCTTGTAAGAGTCGTGGGTTTGTGAAGGGAGAGAGATTTTTTTTTTTGTTTAAATATATATATATATATATATATATAATTTTTTCTTATTAATTTACTATCTCCAATTTAAATAAGAAACCATACCTGCCATATCTAGTGAGATCTCTGAATTTTATTTCACTGATTTTAACTTGGATACCTAATTTGCATGCAAGATCAAGAAAAATTTAAAAGAAGAAAAAGGAGAGAACACGAGAATACAGAAAGAGATACAAGTGTATTATTCGTAACGTGAGCTTCACGAAAGGAGTTTATCCTTAAAATCACAGTAACACATGGAGGCTCATCCGCACAAAAACCTAGTAATAAAATGTTAGGGAGGTCACAAAAACCATGGTACCGCATGGGGTTCACCATAGTTGTCAATGGCGAAAGGCGAGAGGCGAGCGATATGTACTTAGAAAAGGCGAAAAGCAAGGCGAGAGGCAGACGGAAAAAAGGCGAGCAAGGAGAAATATAGAACTAAAAATTAGTATAAAAGACAAAATATATATCTATATACATGCAACACATAAACCAAGCATGAAACATGTTATGAACAAGAATAGAACATTAAATAAATTTCACAATTCCACACATAATATTATCTTAATATAGTTCAAACTTCAAAAGTAAGAACTCTTAAACAAAAGGTGCATGAATTAAAATTCCGAAGTTCAAATCAACAAACAAGTACTAGTTTAAGCAAGTGAAATAAACTTAAGCCCTTAAATATTACCGAGAAAAGAAATCAAGCTCTAAAGTCATGCAAAATAAATGAAAAATTGAAAAACAAGGAAAATAAAAGAAAACATAAAAAATGCAAAAAGGCAAAAAAGGCGAACGCCTCGTGAAGAAAGGCGTACATCCGTCTGCCTGGCTACAAAAAAGGCGACCTACCCCCAAGGAGCCAATAAGGCGAGGCAGGCGGTCGCCTTTGACAACAATGGGGTTCACTCATGTTTTCTTGAGAAAAAATGTGTGTGATAGAGGATGACAGCCAAATAGGACTTATCGCAATTGACGAGTTGGAAATAATTGCACAATGTGCATCTCAAGTTATGCTGTTATTAAATACATTTATGCTTATTTCGATTTACATTAGGTCAAACTCTCAAATATAGCTATAATATGCTTTCTTAAAACTTTTCCGAAGTTAGCCAAACAAACGTAAATTGGAAAATTCCAAGACTTTGGCTTTATGGAATAATTCTAGCAAGTAATCCTTGAAGTAGATAGATGCTTGGTCTTTTAATGAGTATCTTAAAGCTACCGAAACTAGACACAAGACGTCTGTAAGCTAGTTTTCCTTTAATAGCATCCTCCTTACCAGTTTTAAGGGATACTCTTTTTATATAGAAGGTGCGAATGGCATTTTATTTCACGTTTCTGTATTGTGGTTTGTTTTCTTGTTCAGGCCAGTTGAAAGGTAGCTTGTAGTTATGATCAACCCTTTGTGAAAATCTTATATCCTTGGCCATTAGTTGTTGGACGTTACATACTGATCTTACTATTGGTTGCCTTGTTCATTTTCAATTTTTGTTAAGAACTTACTCTATAAATATTTTTATTAGGAATTATTGTCTTTTTGTCGGTGGAAGGTTATGTTCGCGAAATAAAGCATCTGTAAAGGGAAGTAGTTGCTTCAGTTTAAATAAAACCGTATATTCCAATTTACCTCATTCGACTTTCAGCTTACATTAAATTCTACTCATTGCTTGCTAAGCAAACTTACCTAGGGAAGTATAAAGCTCATATATAACTGAACTCCATCTTTCTAGGAGAATGATATTTTCTTAAACCAATCCACCTTCCTTATATGTACAATTACTTGATACTCCCTCCGTCCCAAAATGATCTTCTCATTTGACTATTCAAACTTTTTAAAAATATGAACACTTGCTTCACTAGCCATGTTTTGTTTATGCTCTTTTAAGCCCATATTGTAAAAATGGGAATAACTGTTTGGGACAATGAGTAATGGCAAAAGTGAAGATCATTTTGGGACGGAGGGAGTATTTGGTAATTTCAACAAGCTATAAAGACCCCATCTTAGGATGCCATAGCAAATCCTAAACGATGATATCTGAATATAAAACCACTCACTATTGATAGGGAGTTAAATTAGTCTTGCTTAATGACCACCTTGAATAATTTTCTTTATATTGCACCCTGGAATAGCTTGTCTGACAGTTTATCTTAAGGATGCTATTTTCTTTCCAAGTTATAATTATTTCTTATCATTTTATAATATTGATTAATCATTTTTTGTTATTCCAGACTATTTGGTTTGATTTGTAAGATTTTTCTGTTTTGAAGGATGAATTACGTAAGTAGGAATACCAAGGAACAGGGTCCTAGTGCGGATATTACAAACTCAGTTCAGCAAAAAGGTTAGCTACTAATATGGTGGTTTGTTAATTGTTATTGTTTTCTTACTTCTAATTACATGTTGGAAAATAATTTGCAGAAGAAATGGGTCAAGATGATATAGACGATTCCCCTTTATCTTGTGAAAGAGTGCAAAAAGCAGCAAGAGCTGGTTTGTCTGCTGCTGCAATGAAGGCGAAGCTGTTTACAGATCATGAAGAACGTGAAATTCAAAGACTATCTGCTAATATCATAAATCATCAGGTACTGTTGTTGCTTAACTTGGTAGTCGGTACTCTTTTGAAAATTGTTTGAACTATAAAAATCAGAAGTTCTTGGTGATACAACAGCTTGGAGACTAGTGTTATTAGTATCTGCTCCAAAATATTAATGGCAATCTAATCATCTTCTTGAATTTCTAAATGTTGTTAATTGATAAATCATTTTAATGATTAGATTGACAATAATGTTTGGTCAAATCGCTTGTGTTGACCATCAAAAGTCATATGAAACTATCTTTTGGGACGAAGGTAGTATCTTGTGTTGACCATCAAAATTCAAATGAGACTTTCTTTATGGTCGGTCATTTGTATTATAAATGGTGTTTTTGATCAATCATGCCACTCCCATAATCATTAGTAACCTTTAAGGAACTTTTTCTTGTTTTGTTTCCCTAGTGTATTCATTTTCTGGTACTGCGTTTAACATTTTAACCCTACAGTTGAAGAGGTTAGAGCTGGAGCTTAAGCAGTTTGCGGAAGTGGAAACTTTGTTAATGAAGGAGAGTGAACAAGTGGAAAGACCTAGGCAGGGGATTACAGCTGAGCGGGCCCACATGATGTCATCACCCAGTTCGGACCTGGTGGGGTCCCTGGACTTGCACGGATTGGTCCAGCTGTCACCAATGGTAATCCTGGAGGTAGGCAACAGGTGGGCCCTAGCTCCTCTTCTTCATAACCATTTATGGGTGGCGGGTATATGTCACAGCAACAGCAGCAGCAGCAGGCTATGTATGGGCATAGACTCAGACCGAGGCTGCCTCTTACAATGTTGAGACCCGTCTCAAATACTAGTAGGTAGGTCAGGTTGCGATTGATCAAAGTAAGTGAAGTCCTTCGGGAAAATGGAAGAAAGTGTTGATGCGTTAGCTCAACAAATTTTTTTTTATTATTTATTTTTAAAAAAAATTGTATCGCCTTTCGGGGATTAAATAGTGATTATGGTGAGGTTAAGGTTTCTGAAATAGGATGGTAGAAAGGTAGCCAGGTTTGATGTATAGATAATGAATTGGTTAGGAAATTAGGGTTAAGTTTTCCATCTAAGGGAATATCTATGATTTAGTATCAGCAAAACGTTGACACCAATGGGACCCACTTGTCATTCTCACAACAAAAACTCCCTACCCACTTTCTCTCTCATACTTACTTTTCATGCTCACAACAATTACTTTTTCTCTGTGATGCTCGGACTTGTTGTTGGAGTAATTATCCCACATTGGGAATTAACAAGCCAAGTAATGACTATATAAAGATCCAGGGCCACTCCTCCCATTGCCAATTAGTTTTGGAATGGAACCTCAGACTTTATCATGGTATCAGAGCTAGCCCTTTACACGAGCGAGCCCAAAGTTCGGCCCACGATGATCTAGCCCCACGTCACCCAATTATATGTCCACGCGTAGCCTATAGTTTGGCTACGCGTGAGGGGGCGTGTTGGAGTAATTATCCCACATTGGGAATTAACAAGCCAAGTAATGACTATATAAAGATCCAGGGCCACTCCTCCCATTGCCAATTGGTTTTGGGATGGAACCTCAGACTTTATCACTTGTCAAAATAGGCCGGAGTACACGTGTCAACACGACACGACACGGGACACGAGTCGGGCACTGTAGCGTAAAATCGAACTCTTCAATTTTTTGGGGAAGAAATTGATTCAAGATATTTGTGTTGTGCAGATTATTCAAAGAAGGAGAAGAAGAAAACCTTGTTGGAGATTATGCCCTAGGCCCTTGAGAAAGGCCTTACGTTACATCATGTTCTCATTTGTTATAGAGATAACAACCCTGGACTATTATATGCTTTACATGTTTATTATAATAATCCCCGTCCCTAGTACTTATTAGTACTTATGAAGGACTAGTATAAGTTTAATCAATGATCATATGATGATCATGTGTATGTGATACAAATTAAACTTATGGGTACTTGTTGGAGAACAAGCACTGGACTTGACCCACCTATGAGATTTATGTCATAGTCAGATGTCATAATTAAATCTCATAATAGTTATATTATTTATCCTTAGACCTGAGATTATCATAGTCTTCCACATGATGAACATTATGTTTGACGTACTCAAACGCTACCCCTAACCGAGTGGTTATAAATGCTACGATTGGCATAATCGGATTCATCTAGGGAAGAATGATAAGTCAATATGGGATTTGTCCCTCTCTCAAGAGAGATATCTGCTTGGCCTCTCGATGAGTGAGATTGATGATAGTGTATGGCCATACCTAGATGAATTGAAGTGTTCAATGTCATTTGCTCATATCAATCTACTCGGGATCGTGAAAGCATTGGACAACATAAGTTGACGTGGACCATGACTTATGTCCAATATGATATCGCGTGAAAAAAGGATTGTGATATGTTCTATAAGGATGAACGAACGTCGTTAAGTTATATTAATTGGGTAATCATGATGGCTTGCTAGAGTCCGCTCATGATTTATGAGTTTGACCTTGGTTGGACTCATTACAAACTTAATATAATCATATGGGGTCACACACAAAAGAACGAATTGTTTAAAAGGCTAAAATCTTGTTTCTGGTGGTGCTCGGCCGAGCACATCATATGACTCGGCCGAGCAAGAGAAACAGAAGGGTATGGAACAGTGGTGCTCGGCCGAGCACCTTAAAGGACTCGGCCGAGCAGGCCCTGTTCTGGCCCAGATTTCTGATTCCATGTTTTGACGGGTTTTGACCTATTTCTCCTAAAGGGTTTAGGACTAATGAGTAAAAACACCCCTTTCTTAACCCTAATCAGTAAGAGTTGATATTGTATCATTATTGGTAGCCTCCATGTGTTTGAGAAACACATTCTTGAGTTTAGATTGAGAATCAAAAGCTCAAGAACACCAATAAATTCAAATAGCCTTTGAAGATTAGAAAAGCGTGTTTTCTAATGGGTCTAGCAATCCAGATCTAGAATGGTTCTAGATATTCGTTCGCGTGTGGATACACATAGAGTATGCTTGCTTTAGCATCTCAAGTTCGTGTTCCTGTGATCGTGATCCGATGAACGCAAAGAACGAGGAGATCAAATCTAAAGCTTGAAGACTTGAAGATTTGAAGATCCGAAAAATTTAAATGCTCTACAACGGTTAGTATTCTAAATTCATCTTACTATTAATTTAATCATCATGAATGGAACTTGGGGCTTAGGGTTTCGTTGATTGTATATTGCTTTCTTCCGCTGCGCATGTTGCCTCAAAACCCAACAGTGGTATCAGAGCCCCGTTCATGTATGATTATTTTAATATTATCATGTTTGATATATGATTTGATTATATGATCTAGTATGATAGAATTTAGAATAAGAGATTTATGTGAATTGTTTGGTGAAACAATTATATATTTGATATAGTATGATTATGAACAAGGTTTTCAAGTTGCTTGATTAATATGATTAATCTATTTGTCGCTGGAGTTGTCATATTGAGAAGAGGACCCTTCTTCCCTCAATGAAGTTTCTAGACCTTTCCTTTTAGCACTCCTAGTCTGAGCCCTTGGGAGTTCTGTAGAGGCCCTAACATTGGCCGGAGTGACAGTAGTTGCCTTCTTCATCTTCGCCGGAATTAAAGTCACCAGCGGCAGGTCATCGGAGTGAGACACAGTCGCCGGTGTTGGAGAGGGAGACTGTTCATCTTCTTCCGACTCATCATGGAGAATCAATTGGCGTCGCTTGGACGGAGATATGGGCTTCTTGGATTTCATGGTGGCTCGGACAACATCGGGTTTGAAAGAGCCAGAGGAAGCCCCTGTACCCAGATCTTGGAGTCGAGTGGAGTGGCGGGACCCAGGATCCATGGGCCGTCTGATTGTATTCAAGGCGGTGAGTTGTGACGGATCGTCAACATCAATGGTATGTTCGGACAAGCCCAGAAACGAAGGATCAACTTCGGGAATGAACTGCGGCTCATTGATCAGGTCGGCGACTTGAGCCTTACAAGAGGAGATTGCCAGAGTTGAGGAGGAAGACGCCATGAATGTCTGCAATTTTAGAGAGAAAAAACAATTATCTGGAACAAAAAAAAAACTGAGAGAGTAAAAGAAAGGGGGAAGGAGACGGTTGAGGGAAGAGATGAGGGGGAATAAGATTTGGCAACTTCACACATCAAAGGAGTATATTGATTAGCCTAGAAACCCGGGAAACTTAACGAGGGAGAAAACCGTGTGAATTCTTAGTGTTGGACACCCATTGGATTTCAAAAATGCAGTAGGATTGTGATTTTAAAAAATCAAATCTTTTCCATATTTTGTGATAGACCATCTTTTCCATTTTTTTTTCGTGTACTGTAATATACAATTATACAGTTGTGCAGTCAGTTGTCTGCACACTTGTGCAGTCAACTGGTATCACACAGTCCGAGAGATTTCTTAAGGGAAGAAAATCTCTCGAAATTCAAAGCATTGGTAAAGACATCAGCAGGTTGATCCTTTGTACTTACATGTTCAAGAGTGATGGTTCTTTGTTCAACGAGATCCCTAATGAAATGGTGTCTTATATTAATGTGCTTTGTTCGGGAATGTTGTACCGGATTCTTAGAAATGGTGTCTTATATTAATGTGCTTTGTTCGGGCTCATGGTGGAGGAGCGTGGAGGCTCAACATGGTGTAATGGTTAAGCGTGGAGGCTTATCATCAACACAATGGAGAAGCTTAGTGCACAGTGTTACAATATTCAAAGGAGGTCATCTTTGTGGTGGGAGCTTGACGGGATGATGACTACGCTTATGGGTTTAGTCTCGAGGTGGGAGATTGTTGGGATTGGATCCTAAACATAAGGGGAAACCAAAGGGGAAAAGGAGTCTAAGTCAAAGGGGGGGTGGAAGAGTCGAAGAGGAGTTCGAAAAGGAGGTGGAAGACTTCACGGCAAAGCAGGCGGGCGCCTGACCTTGGCAGAAAGGGGCCGATCCTGGGAAAAGAATCCAGGCGGGCGCCTGGTCCCTACCAGGTGGGCGCCTGGTGCCAGATCTGATTTGCTGATTTGTTTCCTATTTTGATCGTATCTCTTCCAAATAGACTTAGGACTTCCTTGTACACCTATATAAGCATGATTTTATCCAGAATATTGTGTACCCAAAAGGATAGAGATAGGATATCAATAGAGAACACAAAATAGTGTGTAGGAGGGGGCCGGAGGCCTAGGAGAGCCATGGGGGGCGATCCTACAACCCGGCCATAGTCATATTGTTTGTGTGTTTATGGGGAGAGATAATAATATGTAGAAGAGGGTTGTCCATGGAGAGTTGCTATGCTAGATCTGAGTGAGTGCATATGTAAATTGTAACAATCAACATATTATTATAGTGATATCCTGGCTTGGGGCCTCCAGATGTAGCCACATGGGGGTGATGAACCGGGTTAACAAATCATGGTGTTCTTGTTCTTTCATATTATATTATCATGTGTTGATTATATTCTCCATGTTGATGACTGCTAGTATGGGCTAGTGGATGTGGAGATCCCCTCAATTCCCCAGCACATTTCTCCCTCACATATCTCTTTGTCTACCCGTCTCTTCACACTCTCTCTTCTTTGAACTTTACCCATATCATTGTCCATCGTTGTTGTCACTGCCTACCGTCTCCTCTATTCCCTTACCAATCCGACGTCCTTCCCCTGGTTTCCCGACAACCACTATCCTCCAAGATCCCGAACCTTACCGAAAATCCCATACTTGTTCTTTTTTATGATACGCTCTTCAGCCAATGTCGGCCATATATCTAACAACTTATTGCCAATTCGATCTCTTCGATCATATCCTTGCCAGAACCAATTGCTCTACATCACCGCACCGCCTGGACCCCTTGTCTCTATCACCCTATTTCTCTTCTTCCCTTGTCTTTGTCTCTTGCGGCTCTTCTCCAACGTTTATCATCTTCGTCTCTCTTTAATAAACAAATGGGAGATTATTATTGATTTCTTCAACAACGAAACCAAACACGGGATGGACCTTTGTTCTGATGTACTTTTTTTGTTTTATTTTGAATTATGTTTCCTAATTGGTGGAAACAAAACATGATATTTAATATCCAAATGTTTATAACTTGTCCTTTATTTATTATTTATACAAAGATATCCACAATCAATAATTTTTGATAGTGGTCATTTACTTTTGAGTTCAAATCTAGTAACTACGTCTAAATTGTTAGCAAATCATTTTTCTCTCTCTCTCCATCTCTCAGTCTCCTTTTAATTTTTATGTATTAGCAAAAAAATAGTGTGAGAGCTATCTCTAAAACATCAAATTAGGTTTGGAAAATGACTCTCAAAGCTATCTCGATTTTTTATTTTTTTTTGGTTTGCCAAACTCTTTTACAATTTAGCTCTCAAAGCCAACTATCAGATTACTCTTCTTTAAAACATTATTATTAACCGAGGCCGAGGGCGATAGGGAAATTTGCCTCAAATAAGTTACTACCTCTGTCCTTAAATGAGTGTTCAAATTTTATTTTAAGGGACATCTGAAAATCTCAACTCTTTGTACAATTTGGTGATAATGATTCATATATAATCTTGTAATCTCCTTTTCAAACATTTAGTTTTGCGCGTACAAAGAGACCGGTGAAAAAAACAAAAAAAAAACATTTAAGTACAAAGTTATGTTAAAAAAGACACTTATTTTGGGACAAAGTTTTTTTGAAATAAACACTCATTTATTTAAGGAAGGACAGAGGGAAGTTGGCCATCTCAATTGTTTTTTTTTTTTTTTTTTTAAGGCAAACAATAATTCATTCATTCACAATGAAAAAAGAGATGACACACTACAAAGATTGGAGGCTCACTCAGAATTACAATAGTAGTTCTATTTCGTAACTTACAAGAATTATATTTGATATCTAAACCTTGAGACGTACAGATTCCTTTCCAAACGAAACTTGGAGACCGCCTCAATCTGGCATTTACGAAATCCTCCCTCGGGTAAAATGTTGCGCTTAGCACGGGATATACAGAATCCGGGTTGGCGAGAAAACGCCTACCAAGCATCTCAAAATTTCCGAACAATCCTTGTCTAGTTAGAACATCAGAACTCACTTCATTGTGAGAAAATGCTAGAAATCGTCGCAATTTTGAAAAGAAAAATACAACAAACAAACAAACAAACAAACAAGACCAACATAGGCTCTCACAAAGGAGAGAATACAACGGCTCTCGCTGAGGAGATAATACAACGGCTCTCACTTAGGAGAGATGCTTATTATTTAATATATAATGTACAATAGAAAACAACAACACAATTGTTTATAATTTCTACATTGAAATTATAAACAATTGTGTTATTGTGAACCAGAAGAAGGAGATGAAGTTTTCTTTAAGAAATGATGAAGACTTCAATGGAAATTGAAGGAATATTTAATGAAAATTTTAGAAGAAGAAGATGAGTTTTGGAGAAGATGGTGGTTGGGAGAGAACAGAGAAGTTGGGGATTATTTAATTAAGTGGATCAAAAAGCAGTTGACCATTTCAATTTTTTTTTTTTGAAACCAAAAGAAACATATTATTAATGATAACGACAAACGTTTAGGAGTCGGCTATCCACAGAAATCAGTAGTTCGACCCAAACGGTGGGGCTCGCAATTACAGACGCTGCCCTAGATATTACATTTGCCATATTGACTTGTCAATTGCAAAGAAAAATGAATATTATTAAAAAAAGTTTTTTTGAAAATAAATACTTATTTTGGGACAAACTTATGTTAAAAAAAAAAAAAAAAAAAAACAATTTGGTATCCGAATTTTTGTGTGTGTGTGTGTGTGTTGTTGTTGTTGCATGTGGAAGAAGTTGGCCATCACAATTGTCTCTCTCTCTCCACACCATCCACGTTTTTGTTTGTTCCGTCAGCCCTCCACTATTTCCACCATAAACTCCTTCGTCTTCACTCTCACTCTCACTCTCACCCTCACCCTCACCCTCACCCTCACCCTCACCAATGTCAGTTTCTTCTTCAGGTAAAAATTCCCCTTCTATCTCTCTCTACATCTATAGATTACACACATGCATACATGTAATTATGTGTATTAATCTTTTCAAATTTGTGGGTTTGTTTTGAAAAGGTGGTCAGAAGCTATGAACAAGCGAAAGAGACACACCCAAATCACCCCTTCCCGTAAACCCAGATCCCAATCGCAACCCCATGTTGATGATGACCTTGACATCGACCACAATCAATCCGAATTCGACGATGGCCCACATAATTCCTCCGATCCACCCTCTTCCCCTGCCGCCGCCGTCGGACGGTGGCGTACTCCGCCTGTCAATCGACCCCACCCTTCCGTTCTGGCGATTGTTGCCTTGAAAAGGGATCTTCAAGGGGGAGAGACTGGTGATGATACGTCTTCTGTTTATGTGATTAATTGTACTCATGTCTTGCCAATGCACTCAGGTTGCTTGCTTTCTCTTTTTACATTAAACACACACACACACACACACAATATCTTGTTTGTATATCTGTATCCATTAGTCAAGTTGCTGTATGCTGAACCCGAATACTTATTTAAATCATATGCAGAACTCATCCCCTTGGCATGTAAACCCACTAAGCCCATAAATTTCGGAAAAAAAAAAAAAAAAAAAAAAAAAAACGCACTAAACCCCCATTTTTTTGTTAATTTTGCACTAGCAAATTTTATTTTCCAAAAACCATGCCCCCATGGTAGCTCCGCCACTCAATCAAATGCATTATATGCTTTAAACCTTACTGACGTTGGTAGAAACATTTTAAAAGATTTAGTTCTGTCTTTAGTACCCCGTGAGTGATTTTTTTATGCGGTTTTGATTTTTCTTTGGAGCAGATTGGTTTTCACCTTCTTCAATAGATAGAATAGAGCAACAGGTCGTGCCAGCCACATCTTTGAAAGCTATTGATAGCTTGATCCAATTTGACAAGGCTAAGTGCATGCTTAAAGCAGCAGATGTTTATCCTGAACTGGTTTCTAGAGGTCATCAGACCTCTGATCAGGACAGTATGATTCGCGTAGCACTGAATGAGACGTGCTGCAATCATTGTCCTCGGCCGCTGGCTGCGGTCTACTATCGGTCGCAGAAAGAGGTGACTTTTATACCATTTTATTCTCATATGTTCTTATTTATTAACATTGTTGATGTTTTTCGTGCTCATACCCTATTGGTCTTAGCTCTTAACGAGATTTAATCATTGGTCCTTGGCGGTGATATTTCCATTTTCTGCTTTCCCATGAATGCAGCTACCTGATATTTGATGTAAAATGGTTATTGTTTCTCTTATAACGCTGGGGGGAGGGGGCTTATAAGCACCAGAACTTTTGGTTAGTTGTTGATTCAAGTGGCACACCAAAAATCATCAAAAGAAGCTCCTTTTATTTCAATGCCCTAGCGTCAATGCTACTCATCTGTTGTATATCTGATTTAAAGATACCCAAATAATTAAAACCCTTGAGCAATAACTACCTACCAAAGCCGAGAAAATGCTACTCTACACAAGTGATTGTATACCTAGTAAGAGTCGTGGGTTTCTGAAGGGAGAGGGATTTTTTTTTTTTTTTATATATATATATATATATATATATATATATATATATATATAATTTTTTTCTTATTAAATTACTATCTCCAATTTAAATAAGAAATCATACCTGCCATAACCAGTGAGATCTCTGAATTTTATTTCACTGATTTTAACTTGGATACCTAATTTGCATGCAAGATCAGAAAAATTTAAAAGAAGAAAAAGGAGCGAACACGAGAATACAGAAAGAGATACAAGTGTATTATTCGTAACGTGAGCTTCACGAAAGGAGTTTATCCTTAAAATCACAGTAACACATGGAGGCTCATCCGCACAAAAACCTAGTAATAAAATGTTAAGGAGGTCACAAAAACCATGGTACCGCATGGGGTTCACCATAGTTGTCAATGGCGAAAGGTGAGAGGCGATCGAGATGTACTTAGAAAAGGCGAAAATCAAGGTGAGAGGCAGGCGGAAAAAAGCCGATCAAGGAGAAATATCGAACTAAAAATTAGTATAAAAGGCAAAATATCTATCTATATACATGCAACACATAAACCAAGCATAAAACATGTTATGAACAAGAATAGAACATTAAATAAATTTCACAATTCCACGCATAATAGTATCTTAATATAGTTCAAACTTCAAAAGTAAGAACTCTAAAACAAAGGCGCATAAATTAAAATTAGGAAGTTCAAATCAACAAACAAGTACTAGTTTAAGAAAGTGAAATAAACATAAGCCCTTAAATATTACCGAGAAAAGAAATCAAGCTCTAAAGTCATGCAAAATTAATGAAAAATTGAAAAACAAGGAAAAGAAAAGAAAACATAAAAAATGCAAAAAGGCAAAAAAGGCGAACGCCTCGTGAAGAAAGGCGTATATCCGTCTGCCTAGCTACAAAAAAGGCGACCTAACCCCAAGGAGCCAATAAGGCGAGGCGGGCGGTCGCCTTTGACAACTATGGGGTTCACTCATCTTTTCTTGAGAAAAAATGTGTGTGATAGAGGATGACAGCCAAATAGGACTTATCGCAATTGACGAGTTGGAAATAATTGCACAATGTGCATCTCAAGTTATGCTGTTATTAAATACACTTATGCTTATTTCGATTTACATTAGGTCAAACACTCAAATATAGACTATAATATGCTTTCTTAAAACTTTTCTGAAGTTAGCCAAACAACCGTAAATTGGAAAATTCCAAGACTTTGGCTTTATGGAATAATTCTAGCAAGTAATCCTTGAAGTAGATAGAGGCTTGGTCTTTTAATGAGTATCTTAAAGCTACCGAAACTAGACACAAGACGTCTGTAAGCTAGTTTTCCTTTAATAGCATCCTGCTTACCAGTTTTAAGGGATACTCTTTTTATATAGAAGGTGCGAATGGCATTTTTTTTCACGTTTCTGTATTGTGGTTTGTTTTCTTGTTCAGGAAAGTTGAAAGGTAGCTTGTGTTGGAAATTAAACACAATAGCATGCTCGAAACACAAAAGAACATGCTCTGTAAATGCAGCGGAAGAAATGATCGAATTACCTCCAGCCATTGCGCGGATCGGAATCGAAGACCCGGACGGAACTCAAGAACGGAGAAGACCCGATGGAAGGCTTCTAAACTCTTGCTCTCTCTATACTGATGGTGTGTATTTCTGAATGAGAATGAGTGAGTTTAGGGACCTCCAAGGGCTGCAATTTATAGGCTCTTTCCATCAAAGAGTAGTGGGTGGTTTTCCCATGATCATGAAGTGGGAAGAGTGGTGGGCGGTTACGGAGCGGTTGCCGGCGGTTGCTCCTCTACATTGTGGACCACTAACTGAGATAAATCCAACATTCTCCCACTTGGTCCACAAACACCACCATTCATCTTAACGAGAAACAAAATGCATGAATCATGGCGATAGGTCCTCTAAGAACGAGTATTATCTTCCATGTATCACAATACATTTAGTCTCTCAAATACTAGCCCATAAAACTTAATGAATAAACTCAATGTTTATTCAAGGTCCAAATTTAATGACCTTTTCTCAAAATAAATGTATGTGCGCAAAACTGAATGAGAAAAACTGTCGACTGAATAAGAGTTTCATTGAAATAGCAAATGTACGTACAATGAATATTTACATCATGGAACCAAGTCTCATTCTTGCTACATGATCCTTAAAATACTTTGGTGGCATGCCTTTAGTTAAAGGATCGGCAATCATCAACTCAGTGTTAACGTGCTCAATGACCACTTTGTTTTCCTTAACACGTTCTCTAATGGCTAAGTACTTAATGTCGATGTGCTTACTTCGACTACCACTTTTGTTATTCTTAGCCATAAAGACAGCAGCTGAGTTGTCACAATACAATCTTAATGGCCTAGAAATGGAATCAATGATTCTAAGCCCTGACATGAAACTCTTCAACCACACCCCATGTGAGGTAGCCTCAAAACACGACACGAACTCAGCCTCCATAGTGGAAGTAGCAGTCAAGGACTGCTTCACGCTTCTCTAAGATATAGCTCCACTGGCTAACATAAAGACGTACGCAGATGTTGATTTGCGAGAATCAATACAGCCAGCGAAGTCTGAATCGGAGTAGCCAATCACCTCTAGATTATCGGTCCACCTATACATAAGCATGTAATCCTTCGTACCTTGAAGGTATCTCATTACTTTCTTAGCAGCTTTCCAGTGGTCAATTCCCGGGTTACTCTGATATCTCCCAAGCATCCCAACAACAAATGCAATGTCAGGTCTGGTGCAGACCTGAGCATACATTAGGCTTCCAACGGCTGAAGCATATGGAATGTCTTTCATTTGTTCCCGTTCGAGCTCATTTTTAGGGCACTGGTCCAGGCTAAATTTGTCACCCTTCACAATGGGTGCTACACTAGGTGAACAATCTTTCATCCGAAATCTCTCTAAAACTTTGTTGATATAGGTCTCTTGAGACAAACCTAATATGCCTCGAGATCTTTCTCTATGGATCTTAATTCCAATGACATAAGATGCCTCACCCATATCTTTCATATCAAAGTTCTTCGAGAGAAATTGTTTCACATCATATAACAAACCCTTATCGTTGGTTGCAAGCAAAATATCATCCACATATAAGACAAGAAAACAAATCTTGCTCCCACTGACCTTCAGGTATATACATTGATCCATGACATTCTCTTCAAAACCAAATGAAGTGATAACGTTATGGAATTTTCTATACCATTGACGGGAAGCTTGTTTTAAGCCATATATGGATTTATTAAGCTTACATACCAAGTGCTCACCATCACTAGAGGAAAATCCTTCAGGTTGTTTCATATAAACCTCTTCCTCTAGATCACCATTAAGAAAAGCCGTCTTCACATCCATTTGATGCAACTCCATATCAAAATGGGCTACCAATGCCATAATTACTCGAAGTGAATCTTTCTTAGATACGGGAGAGAAAGTTTCCGTGTAATCGATTCCTTCTCTTTGAGAGAATCCTTTGGCAACAAGTCTTGCCTTATGTCTTTCGATGTTGCCTTGAGAGTCTTTCTTTGTTTTAAAGACCCATTTACATCCAATGGCTTTTACACCATTAGGCAACTCGACAAGATCCCAGACTTTGTTAGATGCCATAGAATCCATCTCTTCTTTCATGGAATTGTACCATAAGTTTGAATCTGTAGAACTCATGGCTTGTGAAAACGTTTCGGGATCATTTTCGGCTCCTACATTGTAGTCACATTCTTGTAGATATGCAACATAGTCACTAGGAAGTGCTGACCTCCTTATCCTATTAGATCTTCTTAATGCTGCATCAACATTATCATGTTGATCAGCTGGTTCAACATCTTCATGTATTTGTTGAACTTCATCTATTATTGGATTAGGATCAACATGTGGTGCTTCTTGGACTGGTTCTTCAACACGCGTTTGATCTTGAGGAGTGTTGTTAACAACAATAACCGGTCCATTACTTGGAGTGGCATACTGAGCATCAGAATGATCTTCCCTTTGACCAACGTCGAAGGATCGATCGCTCCCACTGATCAAGTCATTCTCAAGAAATTTTGCATTTCTTGATTCCACAAACCTAGTGCTGTGAGATGGACAGTAAAATCTATATCCCTTAGACCTTTCGGAATATCCAACAAAATAGCCACTTATGGTCCTTGGGTCCAACTTCTTTTCTTGCGGATTGTAGATTCTTACTTCGGACGGACATCCCCAAACACGTACATGTCGCAAACTGGGTTTCCAACCTTTGAATATCTCAAAAGGCGTCTTTAGAACGGCCTTAGTTGGAACTCGGTTTAATATGTACGTAGCCATCTTAAGTGCTTCAGTCCACAAGGATTGAGGAACTTTGGAGCTAGCGATCATACTTCGCACCATGTCCAATAATGTTCGGTTTCTCCTTTCAGCCACTCCATTTTGTTGTGGAGTACCAGGCATGGTATATTCAGCAACAATACCATTCTCTTGAAGAAACTTCGCAAACGGACCAGGTGCTTGTCCATTTTCTGTATATCTACCATAGTACTCTCCGCCTCTATCCGATCTCACGATCTTAATTTGCTTTCCGCATTGTTTCTCTACTTCTGCTTTAAACACCTTAAAAGCATCTAGTGCTTCATTCTTATTGTTAAGCAAGTAGAGATACATGTATCGCGAGTAATCGTCTATAAAAGAGACAAAGTACTTGTCACGGACGCATCCATGTCTGGACTACAAATGTCTGTATGTATGATTTCCAATAAATCGGAGCTTCTCTTGGCACCCTTTTTCGACACGTTAGTCTGCTTACCCTTAATGCAGGCTATACAAGTCTCAAAGTCTGTAAAATCTAAAGTACTAAGTACTCCATCATTTACCAACTTCTTAATTCTATTAATGGAGATATGTCCCAATCTCCGATGCCACAACATAGAAAACTCTTCATTCACAATACATCTTTTGGTGCTAGTATGAACGTGCATAGAAGAGTGGTCATAATCATTTTGCAAATTAAGGTTAAAAAGACCATTAGATAAAACACCATTTCCAATAACATTTGATTTGAAAACTAAATCAAAACCATTGTCTGAAAAGTTAAAGAAATAACCATCTGATGCTAGTCTAGAAACAGAAATTAAATTCCTAGAAAAACTGGGAATATAAAAAGTCTTTTTTAAACTTAAAACGAAACCACTGCTTAAAACTAATTTGCACGTTCCAACGGCCTCTACACATGAAGGCATCTGATTTCTTGAATAGACGCTGCATTCACTTCCCACTGGTTTCCGCAGGTTTTACAATCCCTGCAATGAAGTGGTAATGTGAATTGTAGAGCCAGAATCAATCCACCATGTATTATGATTTACAACAGTCATATTGGATTCATAGCAAACAAAAGAAAGCTGAGTACCTTTCTTATCAAGCCACTTCATGAACTTAGGACACTGTTTCTTAACGTGCCCCTTCTTTTTACAAAAGAAGCACACAGGATCCTTCTTAATGTCCTTATCGGCAGGGACCTTTCCCTTCCCCTTATCTTTAGCTTGATTCTTCTTCTTGTTCTTTTCAACTGTAGTGAAATTCACAGTCTCCTTTTCCTTATCCTCCATAAGCAACCTGCCCTCTTCCTGAACACACATGGTCATCAATTCATTGATGGTCCATTTATCCTTATGTGTGTTGTAGGATATCTTAAATGGGCCATACTGATGGGGTAACATGCAAAGGATGTAATGAACCAAGAAGACTTCTGACATCTCAACCTCTAGTGTTTTCAACTGAGCCGCAATATCCCTCATGCGCATGATATGATCACGCACACCCTTAATGCTTATGAGCCTTAGGGATGAAAACTGCATGATGAGAGTGCTCGCCATTGCCTTATCTGAAGTGGCAAACTGCTCATCGATAGCCTTTAGTAATTCCTGGACCTTTTTGATATGCTCGACTGAACCCCTTATGCCAACTGAGATCTTAGTCTTAATGAAACTCACACAGAAACGATTAGATCGGTCCCATTTTTCATAAAGATCAACAGCATCCGGAAGGCTAGTTTCAGTAACTGCAGGGGGTTCATTCTTCCTTATGGCATAGTCAATGTCCAACCAACCTAAATGAAGGAGAACTCTCTCCTTCCAAACTTTGTAGTTGTCCCCTTTAAGCTCGGGAACATCACATCTCATATCAGGGTAATCAACAGATTGAATTGCTGCAATAATTAAGTGTCAATGCTTATGTTATTAAATTTGAGGCTAGCAAATATAACATGTTCTACCAATGTAAAAACATGTAAAATATGAACCTAGTGACATAAAACTTGCCTGTGGGCTAAAGTTCTAATTCAATTAGATCCATTTAACTATATGATAAAACTATCAAACTATGTTCCTTTTTCTAATCCCTGTGGGTAAATTAGAAAATATAGTTTTACATTTCATCCTAATTAATCATACATAATATAATAAAAATTCCTGTGGGATAAAATTTATTATATAAAGTATGATTAACTACAATTAATGTTTATTCTAAATTGTGATTCTCCGTCTAAATATATAATTTTAATCAATTAAAGATGCTGTGGCTACTCCCTAATTAATTAAAACTATATAGATCACATAAACATTAAACAACTTTTAAGTCTCCATCAATGCGTAAACAAGAAGCAATACCATATGAATTTGATTTCAAATGTACTGATATACTATGGCACTTAAGATGGCAGGGGTTATTAATCAAGCCAGATAAATAATATTAGTACATATAAATTCATAATAATGAGCCACTGTTAACTATACCATGGCCATGCATAAATTATAAAGCCTGTATGTATACATATCCACATAATTGTACATACAAGTATTAACTAAATAATTTAGCATTCAATTTGTATTTCTCATATGTTCAAATTCGTACATGTATAATTAATATGCACAACCAGTTTCATGACTAACATAATTAAACACACTTTAATTAGTTAATCAAAACACGTACTACTAAGTGAGAAATAAATATGGCAAGTCAAAATCATGCACATATATACAGTATTATAATACATTACTACTGCTATATAAAAATAAAATAAAAAATCTTTAGGCAGTAGGTTATTTTGACTTTTGCACTAAGGGCATTGTACAAGCATTACACTACTTTTGAAATCAATAAGGGACAATGTATGTAGTCATCAGAGTGTAACAAAATTACAGTGTACTACTATTAGACCACTCACATGATAACAGAAAGCAACAAATTATTTTCTATTTATAAAACAAACAATGAACAGTGTCTTCTTCAACCTTAAGATGGGTCTGTCCTACCCGAATTTTGACCCAAAAAATTTCACGATTCCAGTTTCGAAATTTAACAACTTTGTATCAAAAAGTGCTTTATAAAGTGATTTCCATATGCATCATATGCAAACATTTCAGAATGATTCACTTTAACATAAGATTTCGAAGTCACAGTAATGTTTATAAAAAAACAGAGCAAGGCAGAGGTATCAAAAGGCTCTGATACCAAATGTTGGAAATTAAACACAATAGCATGCTCGAAACACAAAAGAACATGCTCTGTAAATGCAGCGGAAGAAATGATCGAATTACCTCCAGCCATTGCGCCGATCGGAATCGAAGACCCGGACGGAACTCAAGAACGGAGAAGACCCGATGGAAGGCTTCTAAACTCTTGCTCTCTCTATACTGATGGTGTGTATTTCTGAATGAGAATGAGTGAGTTTAGGGACCTCCAAGGGCTGCAATTTATAGGCTCTTTCCATCAAAGAGTAGTGGGTGGTTTTCCCATGATCATGAAGTGGGAAGAGTGGTGGGCGGTTACGGAGCTGTTGCCGGCGGTTGCTCCTCTACATTGTGGACCACTAACTGAGATAAATCCAACAGCTTGTAGTTATGATCAACCCTTTGTGAAAATCTTATATCCTTGGCCATTAGTTGCTGGACGTTACATACTGATCTTACTATTGGTTGCCTTGTTCATTTTCAATTTTTGTTAAGAACTTAGTCTATTAATATTTGAATTAGGAATTATTGTCTTTTTGTCGGTGGAAGGTTATGTTCGCGAAATAAAGCATCTGTAAAGGGAAGTAGTTGCTTCAGTTTAAATAAAACCGTATATTCCAATTTACCTCATTCGACTTTCAGCTTACATTAAATTCTACTCATTGCTTGCTAAGCAAACTTACCTCATATATAACTGAACTCCATCTTTCTAGGAGAAAATCACACAAAAATATTTATTGAGAGACAATCACAGAGATAACAATGAAGAGGCATCTTGTGTATATTGCATTGTCTCTTAGCTTTATGTGCCTATTTCTCTAACAAAAGAAGTCTGGGCTGTGTCTCAGTCCCAGTGTGGCTAATCATCCTCTTGAACCAACTACTGATCAAAGATATCCATGTAATCACACAAAAATATTTGTTACTACATCGTAGTAGCGGTTAAGGGTCGGTTTAATGCCTCTGAATGCGCTTGTGTGGGCCTGTTAACTGGATATTCCTAACGGTTACCATTTGTTAGCCTCTTTGGTGGCTTTGATTCTGCTTAGTCAATAAGTGAGGAAATAGACTGCAAATGGTAAGAGGGTGATGCCGGGAGAAAAGAGGCGAATTACGCTGCTTTCCAAGCGCACGCATTGGGTGTTCGCGACAGACCGAGAAAAGTTGCTAAGTAAAGTGAGGGCATAATCTGTTGTTAACTATATCTTGCTTTCCAAGGTTATACACGTCCTGGGCTAAGGTTGTTGTTAGTAAATCAGACTCAAGAGATAGCAGATAATAATGAACTCAAATCGACAAAGTAAGAACACATAATTTACGTGGTTCACCAACAGCCTATTGGATACGTCCACGGGCCAAGGGAGACGGATATTATTAATATGGCGAAGAAGCAATTACAAGAAGATTATCACACTAATCTATATTTGCATGAATTTTGATCACAAAATTCTAAGCTATGCAAAACCCTAGATATAGAATTATTGATCTCTCTTTCTCTCTGAGTAATTGAACTACTTAATTAAATTAGGACGGAAGGAGTATAAATTACGTATCCTAAATTCCCTTGTTAATTCGTATATGGACTGTGACCAATCCTAGTTGAACTCAGACTTTAATACTTGGTGACACACACACCAAACATGAGTTATATCTAAACATGTCTTCCTTAGTCCACGTTAGCTAAACGTCCCAATAGCCATTTAACCATGTTGGTCCATTTAACAAAATCTGGCGTGCACTTGTGGCTAATGCTGCAACATCCACGTACAACCAGATTTTATGGCCCAAGTTTGTGGCCTCAGCTCAAATCCTTTCGTCTCGGAATTACGACAACTTGTTAAATTAATCCATTAAATTAAACGTCCGTAATTTCAAAGGCATTAAACTTAACAGTTGTGATTGGTGTCCTTATTTAATTAGAATTGATGGTTCCTTCTTTTTTTTAATTAGATTCCGTTTATCATTTAGGCTCAAAAGAATTATGTTCTAGTTAGGATTTTTTTTCTTTTGGTTAGTTAGGACTAGATAGTATTAAGCATATGTTACTTACAAGATTTCAAGAGTTTTTTAGAATAAAATTGATTTAAGCTTTTCTCATTCCCAAAAGTGGAGTTTTTCCTTTTGTTACCAATTCCTAGAATTCATTATTGAATCAATGAGATCTTGAAGAACTCATTTGTCGTCATTTCGTACAATTAACGGATTTCTGGTATTTATTTCGCTTTAGCATTGCGTCTGTTAGTATCAAAGCTATGTTCGCTCATGGATTAACTAAGTCGCACCAAAGCTATATCCGACCTACAAATGTAGGAGTGATCTATGATCCCTAATATCTTGGTCAGAGGATTGGGCTGATTATGGAAAATCGGTTCACGGTGGTGTTAGAGAACCAGGAGGAAGTGGTGGCCAAGCACCTATCGAAGCGAGTGGTTGCGATGATTGGCAATCAACCACTCGTCAACCACAACTGTGATCGTGTCAGTCAAGAGTGCGAGCCAAGGAGGACGATTTGTGGGAGACCAATGAACATTTAGCAGAAATTTTAAAAAGGAGGTGGAATGTGAGTCCTTTCTCTTATGAGAGTTCGTTGAACCGAAGGTGCAACGAAGAATCACAAGATACTGAGTTAGTGTGGGCATGTTCCTACAAAGACTATTTAGTCAACGGAGTTACCAAAGAAGGTAACCGAATTTAGAGATAATCTAATCCAACTTCAAATTCTTTTTCAACAGTTTCATCGGGGGAGTCAAAATGTATTTGAAGCAACAATTTTGGTCATTGCTATAAGGATCCCTTTGGTATTGACTGTTCAAGTGGTTCACTATCTTGGGTTCGGTCACGAGATTGCAGTTCTTTTATTCTTGTCAAATTATACTTCGCAGACTAACTCCATATATTTTTTCAAGAACTCATAAAGACCTTAAGAACATATGAACCGAAACTCTTTTGATTTCTATTACGACGTCAATTGAGTTTATTTATCAATTTAGTGGTCAACTTATCAATTGCCCATATTATTCCAACAAGTGATACCCAAGAATTTTAAGGTCAAGAATATCTTAACATAAACCTAAAACCCTAGAATTGATGATAAATAAATTGACAAACAAGATTGAGAATGACTACTAAGATTAAGATCACAACATTAATATCAAGCAATGGCTACTACCAGTCTGCAAATCAAAGGAATTTAGCTACTCATGGACATTCATAAACCTGGATATTATGCTTGGATATTAAAAACCATTGAACCTTGTTTACAATCCTTCAAAACTAGAATAAAGCATAAGAGAAAAATAGTGGATGGAGTTATCTATTTATACTAGGGCAATACAATGCTTTAAAAATAAGGAAACCCTAAAATCCTTGTCCAATTAGGAAATTACAAAGCAGCTGGATCTGGGGTTGCGGCCGCCATTGGTCAGGGTGTGCGACCGCCCAAGTGCTCTGAGAATTTTGAGCCTTTCTTAAGTTTGTGGTGTGGTTGTGCCCATCTTGGTTCTATGCGGCCGCCCATTCACTCTGAGATTTTCTGGGCTATTTGTAACAACAGTGTGAGGTCGCCCACTATGGTGGGGTCCTCTGGAATACTGTCCTTCATTTTTCTTTCCTTCTGTGGTGCTCCCGGTCCGTCCCCAACATTTGTTCCCTTTTCAATCCGAAACACCTAATTCTTTTCTTTGAACCCTGTAACACAAGATACTCCAAAAACACCATTAAAACACTAAACAACTCGAGAATGTAGCAATAAACAAGCCCGAAGATATATCATTTGGATGTGTAAAAATACATCCATCAATGTGTTTTTTGAAACGAAGGAGAATATTGGGACTGGTGCTGAGACGAATCCGGTCTACCAGAAAGAGGAGGATAAAACGGATGTGGTGGTTGTCTCTAGCGATGATGAGATGAGGAGCAGCTCTGTTGAACTGGTCGAACAAATTCGATTTGGGTCGGGGGATGACTTTGTGAACAATGAGCCGACATGCAGCCAGAAAGAGCTAATTGATAGTGAAGAGAATGGTGGAAATGTTTTGTCGGAGCGAAATTCGCGGCCGGGTTCGAAACCAAAGGCGAAGACAGATGGTAAAAATGATGAAGTTGAAGGGAGCAGTAGGATGATAAATAGCAATTTGGAGTTGAAAATGTCAAAGAAAATTGGTTTGAAGAGGTTACCAACCAAGCTGAAGGAGCTTCTTGACATAGGTTTGCTCGAGGGCTTACCAGTGAAGTACCTTCGAGGCCTGAAGGTGAAATTATTATGTCCCCATTTCGCAATGGTTAAAGTGGAATTAGGTGTTTAAAATTTTGTTTTTGTTTTCTGGTAAATACATAGTTATTAAAGGCGCGCCTAGGCGCAAGGCGAGGCGAGGCGCGATCTCGGGGCTTTTTTCCGCTAGCGAGGTGCTGATCTCTGGACACGGCAATTGACCGTCATCTACATCCTAATTAAACCTAATACCCTCTTCCTCTCCCACGACCCTCTCCGTACACGCTCGATTACTCTATATAAGAGTAGGCGACTCCTTCAATCGACCTCCGGCGAACCTCCGGCGACTTCCTGCGACCTCCGGCGACCTCCTGCTACCTCAGGCGACCTTCCAGCAATAGCTTTTTCTTTTTCCAGACCTCCAGTTATCTTTTTTCTTATTTCCAGTTATCTTTTTTCTAATTCATGTTAACTTTTTTCTTTTTCCAGTTATCTTTTTCCTATTTCCTGTTATCTTTTTTTATATTAATTTTTTTTCCTACTAATTTCAGTGTTGTGTAACTAATCTTAGTCTCATTTTTTAGTATCCATTGATTTAAATTTAATCTCATTTTTCATTTTCTCTATGCTGCATTACGAAATTAACAATATGATACTGGACATTTTACTTTTCTTTACCTAAATGAATGATAAAAAAAATAAATTTTCATTTTAATGTAAGTACTATCTGTTTGTGTCAATGTGTGTTGCATTTGCCATGAAATAACTGTGATCAGTTTCCCCAACAATAATTAGACTTAAGAGTCCTTGTGTTAGAACTTCTCTTTATGCTTGTTAGAACATCTATTTATGCTTGTTTCTTTTATGCTTCTATATTTTGAATATTTTAAGGCATTTTTTTGTGCTTCTTCTCTCGGGCGCCCGCCCGCCTTGCGCCTTGCGCTAGGCTCCGGGCTCACCTTTTGCGCCTTGGTGCGCCTTGGGTCTTTAATAACTATGGGTAAATGCATGATTGTGAATTAGGGTTTATGCTTCTCGTGAAATAATGTAGGTAAGAGATCAGTCAGAAACAGGGTTACAAGGAATAATCAAGGGCTCTGGGATATTGTGCTTTTGTGACTATTGTAATGGAGCTCAAGTAAGTTGTATTATGTGCCCTTTTCGTAGCATATTGTTACTTGAGTGTACTTAATTTTCTTATGATCATAATTTTGTAGGTTGTCACTCCTAATCAGTTTGAGATGCATGCCGGTAGTGCAAATAAGCGTCCACCGGAGTATATATACTTGGAAAATGGTAACACCCTTCGAGATGTTCTGAATGCATGCAAAAATGCTCCGTTGGAGGAATTGGAAACAGCTATTCAGGTTGCAGTCGGTTTAGCTAAAAGCCAACCGAGATTTTGTCTCAAGTGCAAAGGTGCTTTATACTGATGTTTCAATGTGTCAAGTGTAATTATCTATTTCTCAGAAAATCACATATGCGAGTAGAAATGTTTTAACTGAATTTGGACTCAAATAATTGGAATGACTTATGAACAAAATGCATGAGCACACCCTTTTCCATTTCCTTTCCTTTTTCCTGATATCAGATTATCAAACACATTTTAATCATTTAGCCCACACATCATGTCAAGGATGGCTAGTACTTGTAATGCTGTAGTATTCACATCATATTTCCTTTTTCTAAGAATGCCCCTTTTATCTTAAAATATGTGTTTTTACAAGTAATCCATTCTCATTATGTGGACCAAGGGCAGCTGGTAATCCTTAAAATTTATTGCTATCTTGCATTGTTTGGTGACAGTTATTTCTTTTTCAGATTGATGCACAACTATGCTTGGAATGCTTCAATGAGGGGAGATTTGTCATTGGTCATTCCAGCCTTGATTTTGTGAAGTTCGATGCCACAAAAAATTAAGGAGATCAGGATGGAGAAAGCTGAACTGATCAGGAGACATTGTCACTTCTTGAGGGCATCGAAATCTACTGTAGTAACTGGAATCAAATTGCAGGGCCTGTTGGTAATAAGACCAAAGCCCAGTGTGTTGCTCATTTTATGTGCCTTGGTGCAGATGTGGGTTTATTCGATGATATTAGAATTCTATCTCCTTCTTGGGCCACATGATGTCATCACCCAGTTCGGACTGGTGGGGTCAGTCGACCTCCTGGACTAGCAGGGATTGGTCCAGTGGTCACCAATGGTAATCCTGGAGGTAGGCAACAGGTGGGCCCTAGCTCATCGTCTTCACAATCATTTATGGGTGGCGGGTACATGTCACACCAACAGCAACATCAGGCTATGTATGGGCACGGACTCGGACCGAGGCTGCCTCTTACAATGTTGAGACCCATCTCAAATACTAGTAGGTAGGTCAGGTTTCGATCGATCAAAGTAAGTGAAGTCCTTTGGGAAAATGGAAGAAAGTGTTGATGCGTTAGCTCAACATTTTTCACTTTTATTTTTTGAAATAAAATTGGACCGCGTTTCGGTGATTAAATATTGATTATAGTGAGGAAAATGTTTCTGAAATAGGACGGTAGAAAGGTAGCCAGCTTTGATGTATAGATAATGAATTGGTTGTCTCCTTCCCCAGCTTTGATGCATAGATGATGAATTGGTTGTCTCCTTCCCCAGTTAGCTGCTTCTTCATAACCATTAATTGCCTCTTCTTTCAAATTCTCCCTCTTTCTATTAATATGAATGAATGTTCTCCTTAAACAAAAATTCAATGAAAGTTGACTTTAAGCACTTTTAGCAACACACATGTACTATTAAAACATGCTACTTCCGTCTCGAATCAGATTGCAAACTTTACATTTTTTTTTTTTACCATGTTATGTGTCAAATTAGAAATTGCAAATTTTAAAAATAGAAATGTTTAATGATTTTTAATTAGTGAGACCCGCGTATCATTCTCACATCAACTATGTTACATACAAATCACTAGGCAAAAACCATTTTTTGGCCGTTGAACTTTTGCCCAATTCAAAATGTTTTCACCGAAATTTATTTTTTTGAAAATGTCCGCTCCAAACTATGACAATGTTTAAAATGTGCTCACTTCGTTACAAAATTCATTAAAAACCTATCAAAAGTTAGTCACAGGGTTAAATGTGTTAAAGTTTGTTAACTCATGTTTGCAATTTGTTAAGTCGATGGAAAATAAGGAAAAAAAGAAACTACTGCTACAACCCTACTCCCCCCCTCCCCCGAAAACACTCCAAATCAACTCTATCTCTAGATTCTCACCCCCCCACCCAAAACCCTCCTTCTCTCCCACTCTCCCACACTCTTCCATTAGTTCAGGTGATCTTCCATAGTTCAGGTGGCGAAGTCCGGTGGTCAGTGAAGATTTCTATGAAATATGAAATAGGGTGGGGAATGACGCCATTTTTTTCTTCGTAAAACGCTCTTGAACCAATGTCGGCCCTAGATCTATCAGCATAGTGCCAACCTACCTCTTCAACCATATCCTTGCCGGAACCATTGCACCTCCTAGACCCTGTATCTCCATCACCCTCATTCTCTTCTTCTCTTGCTTTCGTCTCCTGCAGATCTTCTTCAGTAACGCGCGTATCGCCTTCGTCTCTCTTGAATAAACAAGTAGAGATTATTATGGATTTCTTCAACAACGAAACCAAACACAAGATGCACCTTTGTTTTCGAGACTATTGTTTTATTTTGAATTATATTTCTTTTGTAGAAACAAAGCATACTATTTAATGTCCAAATATCTATAACTCATTTCTCCATTTATTATTTATACAAGCGATATCCATAATCAATAATTCTTCATACCGTGATCATTTACTTTTGAGTTCAAATCTAGTAATTCCGTCTAAATTGTTAGCAAATCATCTTCTCTCTCTCTCTTAGTCCTCTTTTAATTATTATGTTCTAATGAAATCATAGGTGTGAGAGTTATCTCTAAGACGTAAAATTTAAGAAAAATGATTGTTATAGCGAAATATGATACCGAAATCCAAAAGCGAATGATTCAGTTGGTCATGTAAAACAAGACACATCAGTTCTCTATTCCCAGTCCAAAATTCCCATTAACCCTGTTCTTTTTTCCTCGCATACTTTCTCACCATCGCACACTCTTTATGTTCCTTCTACAACTAGATAATTTCAGAAAGAGAACTTCCTCCAATTCTATTTCGTTCTCTTCAAATTCCTCATCCCAAAAACTCTCTTCTTGTTCCATTTACAATCAAAGACTTCCACTATTTTTTCTTCTTTCTTCAGTTTGAGAAAAACCGGGGATGCTAACTAAATCTACACGGATTGGGTTATAAAATTACAATAGAAAACTTAAAGAAGGCTAAAAAATCACATCAAGCAATCTTTCTAGCATGAGTTCCCGCTACAACTCTTTTGCTAGTTTCGACTCCGCGGGTACCCGTGGGCAAGGAGAAAAATAATCAAATAAGTTAAACCAAGCATAAATTTCAGATTTTGACGAAATCATTGTATTTTTTGAGAAATTGGAGGATTAAGAGCCGGAGTGATTTGGATTAAATTTGACGATGAGGAGCCGAATGGATTTGGACGGGGGTCACCGGGTAACGGAGCTTGAGAAACGACGTGTTGGGTTAAATTTTAAAGTCAATATGTGGCATTAAATGGTAGGCCAAATTTTTGAAGACTATGATGCCATGTACTATGATCGACGTTTATTTTCGCCCAAAAAATCCGGTACGTGTATCACTACCCAAAATTTAATTTGGAAAATAACTCTGAGCTTTTTCAAAAAAAAAAAATTTTAAAGTCTTTTCACAATTTAGCGCTCAAAGATAACTACAAGATTACTCATCTTTAAAAGATTATTTAGCATTGACCTAGGGCCATAGAGATTTTTTCCTCAAATAAATATTGGTGTTCATTATTTTTGAAAAATGGGATAATAGTGGAACTATGCAATGTACTATACACCCTCACTCTCAAAAAAGATAACATACTATTTAGTGACCACATAATGCATTGTACTTTTGAGAATTTTTTGAAATAATGCAACACGTTAAATTTCATTAAAAAATTCATTAAAAATGTAACACCAGTTACTAATTTAACAAAGCCCCTTCTCCCTAATTAACAGCCGTTTCCTTTCATCCTCATCCCCATTTATGCTCTAACACAAAATCGAACCTACAATTAAACCAGAAATCAATATTGAACAAAAATCTAACCCAAAATCAAATCAAAATCTAGAAATTTCGAACCCTAGGTAAAATTGAATCGATTCCTAAGCAAATTCCATCCAAAATCAAATCAAAATCTAGTAATTTCAAAACATAGGGTTCAAAATCTGGTAATTTAGAACCCTAGTAATTTCGACAATCGATTGTACGGAGAATCTGGTTTGAATCCAAAAATGAGGAAGTGTAGGTTCATTCTATCTTTTGCTAATGTTGTTTTTGATTTGGGTTTGAATCCAATAATAGGGAAGTACTTGAATGTTGTTTGTTTCAATTTTCATTTTTGATTTTGATTGGGGTTTAATTTGAGTTCGATTGAGTGTCAATTTTCATTTAGATCCATTGTTTCATAATCTGGGTTTTTAAAATGTTGAATAGCTGAGAATTTGAAAAGAAATGGGGTTGAATGGAGAAATGGTGTTGGGAGAGGATTTTTCGGAGCTGCATGGTGGTGATCGGAACCGAGAGAGATGGTGGCAGTCATTGGGTTGGTGGTGGTGCTTACCGTGGACTAGTGGTGGTGGTTGCCCGAGGAGTGATGGTGGCACACTGGTGATAGGGAAGATAAAGAGAGAGGGAGTTAGTCTTATTAGCAAATTTTGGTGCATTTAACATGGGTTAGTTTTTTTAACAATACGTCGACATTTTCGTTAGGTTTTTTGACGTCGTTAGGTTAATTTAATGCATAATGCATTACATGATAAACTACAAGATAGTACACTGCATTAAGTGATCATTAAATAGTACCCTCTTCGTCCCAGAGTATATGTCCACTTTTCCTTTTTAGTTTGTCCCAAAGTATATGTCCACTTTCTAAAATAACAAAGAATCTTTACTATTTCTCTCACTCATTCTCTCTCATACTTACTTTTATACACACAAGTCACAACACTAATCAACTTACTATTCCCTCCCATTCATTCTCTCTTCTACTTTACTTTTATACCCACAACACTTACATCATTTCCACCATTTCTTAATCTCCGTGCAAATGAGAGGGTGTACATATATTCTGAGACGGAGGGAGCAGTGGCATATCTACACCCTCCTGAAATTTTCTCTTCAGGGGGGTCAATAAAGAAAATTCAAAAATTGTAAAAAGTAAATTTGTAAAAATTATAACAGTCAGAGGTCCATGTACCCAGGGGAAGATTTATGAAGGCACGAGCGTGGGCGATGGCCCCCCACTGAATTTCAAAAAATCATCAAAAAGTTTTTTTTTTTTTTTTACATGTATAATGTATACTCCCTCCGTCTCATTTTAAGAGTCAAAAATTTCCTAAAAGGGTGTCCCATTTTAAGAGTCAAAATCTTAAAATGAAAAGTGAGTCCTACATGTCATACTCACAACAATTATCCACTAACTCTTTTCTACTCCACTTTTTCTCTCCTACCCAACTATCAAACACTCACAACACATCACATTTTCCTTAATTTTTGAACCCACCCATTTTTGGACTCTTAAAATGGGTCGGAGGGAGTATATTTTTTAGTTGTTAAACATTTACATATTCTTTTGGTCGGGCAAGCTAGTGAAGCGTGTGTATACATGGTCTGCATCACCTGTACTTGAAGCCCATGACCTGTGGTCAAACCCCATTGACATCATATTTCTTTTTCCTTTTTTCTTATTCTTTAAAAATTCCACTACATGCAATTCTTCTCTTTTTTCTTTTCTCTTTCCTAGTCCTACTACAACAATATGTCTGATCTAAATATTGAGACGTTCGGGTTCCATTCCAAGTAAAACTTGGACACTGCCTCAATTCGGCATTCAAGAAATCTCCCCACAAGTAATATTGCGCTGAGCACTTCATATGTAGAATCCGGGCTGACCAAAAAACGCCTACCAACAGTCTCAAAATTCACGAACAATTCCTGTGCAGTTAGAACATTGGCATCCACTTGATTGTAAGAAGATACAAGAACCATCGCAATTGCAAACCTAAAAACAACAACAAACAAACAAACAACGGCTCTCACAAAAGAGAGAATACAACGGCTCTCACAAGGAGAGAAATTTATTATTGAAAAGCAAAAAAAAAAAAAAATGAAAAATACTCTTAATTTAAACTTTAATCATTGAGAATATCAACGATTAAAGTTTAAATTAAGAGAAGAACACAAATCAAATTAAATCAAACAAAAAGGAGAAGATCGTTGAATTGAATTGAATTAGATAACGTCTCTTTTCTCTCTTAACCGCTTTTTCTCCTTTAAAAGATTTTTTTTTTAAGAATAATAACAAGGGAATGGAAGTTATTTTAACATTTTAAATGAATTATAGACTATATAAAGAGGCTTTGACCAATAAGTCCATAGGCAAAATAAAAACTACCAATAAGGACAGACATTTTGAAAACCTACCAAAAAGTCCTTGAATTTTTTCCTGGACCAGAATACCCTTCGAATGAGCGCGCACCAACCCAGCCCCAGCCCCCCAACGTCTTTTGCTCCCTCTCTTTCTCTCTTCCTGTTTCTTTACTGTCTTTTTTTTTTTCACCTAAAATTTTAAAATGACATATCTCAAAATCTATAAACTGAAAAAATGATCTGAAACTATTGTTTTAATCGTGTCGACAATACGAATCAAACAAGTACACTCAACACATAATTCAAATTTTATAAATAAAAAATTCATTTTTCACTTGTAAAAATTTGAAAAAAAAATCATTTTTAATTTCTCAATTTTAAAAAAATAAAATTTTCATTTTTCACTTGTAAAATCATTTTCAACTGATTTTCAGTTGTGTGATTTCACAGTTGTGTCATTTTTTCATTTTCCATTTTAAAAAACTGATAAATTCATCTCTCAATTTTTTCACAATCATTATAACAACTAAGACATGCATTTAACAGTTGTTTACACATTATTTTGAATATAATAACTGAGACATTCATTTAACAGTTATTCATAATTGAATAAAAAATGATAAAATCACCTCTCATTTTTTTCAATTGATGACTCAATTTATCGGTTTAATTATATAATAAATGAGACATTCATTTCTCAGTTATTCACATATGAATTTGAGTACAAGAACTTGTACATTCATTTCTCAGTTATCAGTTTTTCTCTGTTGTTAATATAATAATAAATGAGATATTCATTTCTCAGTTATTCACACACGAGTTTAATATAAGAACTGGCAAATTTATTTCTCATTTGTTAACACATGAGTTGAGTGTAACAACTAAGAAATTTATCGCACAGTTTTTACAAAAGATACTCATTTTCAGAACTTTGTGTTGTCAAATGCTCTTTAAACAATTGTGAAATAAATTTATCTCTTTTTTTATTATTAAAAATGATTAATTATCCAATTGTGAGGAATTAAAACTCCTAACCCCAACACCCCCCCCCCCAAAAAAAAAAAAAAAAACAACAACAACAAATGTGAGGTTGTAGTGTTAAATATATAATAGTGTACTAATAGAACAAGTAAGAAGCTTGGCATTGTGGTTAGGAGTCTTAGTTTTGGGTTCAAACCCTCCCAAGAGCAAATAATTTTTATTTATAATACTCGGGGTTGCAGATGATTGTGGCGGCAGTTGGTGAGGTCCGGCGGCTCGCCGGTGGTGGCAGCCGGCGGTCGGTGGCGGATGATGGTGGTGGCCGGCGGCGGTCAGCAGCGGCTCGCCGGTGGTGGTGGCCGGCGGTCGGTGGTGGCCGGCAGTGGTCAGCGGCAGCTCGCCGGTGGTGGTGGCCGGTGGCGGATGGTGGTGGTGGCCGGTAGCGGTAAGCGGCGGCGGGCGGTGGTGCTCAAAGTTAAAGGTCGCAGTCAAAATGGTCAAAGGTTAGAGGTTTTGGAGGATTTTATTTGGGCCGGTGGTATTTTTGCCATTTAAAAGGTACGAGTGATTTATTGGTAAAATTGATTTGAACCTAAGGACCCTAAGGTAGAATTTGAAATGTTGTGTTTTTATTGGTAAATACCACATTTCCCCAGGGACTTATTGGTAAAAATCCCCTGTATAAATGAAATTTACTGAACAGTGAAAAATAGTTAATAATCAACCAAAAAATTGACATCATTGAAGTGTTTAAACTTTAGAAACTAGCGTAATTATATTTAAAGAAGATCCATTATTGTATTGAAATATAGTATATACTCCCTCCGTTTCATGTGAATTGAGACTTATTTACCTTTTCGTCCGTTTCACCTCAATTGAGACTGTCCAAAATGGCAAACTTTTTAATATTTTATATTTATACAACCCCACCCATTTAACCCCACTAATTCTCTCTCTTCATTTTTCACCACTCATTTTATCCAACGAACACTACTATTTACCCCACTCATTCTCTCTCTTTATTTTCTACCACACATTCACTACTTTCTCTTAATTATTGTGCCTATTTTTTTTGTCTCAATTCACATGAAAGGGATGGAGTATTAAATACTATTTTAACTAGTTCATGTACTCCCTCCGTCCCTATTTACCTTACAAAAATGAGGCTTTGCACAAAAATTAAGAAAATGATTGTAAAGTTGATGTGTTGTTAGTGTAGATAGTTGAGTGGGAGAGAGAAAGTGGGTAGAGAAAATTTAAGTGGATAGTTGTTGTGAGTATGACAAGTGGGTCCCACTATTTAAAAAATGTTTAAAAGTTTCCTTTTTGGGATTTTGTAATGTAAATAGGGACACCCAAAATGGCAATTTTTGTAAGGTAAATAGGGACGGAGGGAGTATTAAGGAGTGCTGGTTCATCAATTAGTGAACTTAGTGGTTGTGTGTTAATAAGCTTCAGTTACTTGCAAAAATGTTACCACGTATTTAGAAAACCCATTTTTTCTAATTGTTAGGAAAAGCTGATTTTTTCTAAGATTTTCACTTGAATAATGGCTGTACGGGGACAATTTTTTTTGGCCCCCACTGATAACAATTCCTGGATCCGCCACTGCATGTACCCTTCTCAAAGGGCGTAGATCCGCTAATGCGAAGGAGTACATTGCATTATTTAAAACAAATGACAAAGTATGTTGCATATTTTGGTGATTAGACTTAAAATAAATAGTGAAGTACGGAGTAGTAGTTTTGATTTAAGAGCTTAAGGGTGTGTTTAGGTATTCAAATTTAGGGGTGAGCAAAAAAACCAAAAAAAAAAAACCGAAAAAACCAATAAAACTGAAAAAATCGGACCGAAAAACCGGTCCAATAAGCTATTGGTTAGGACCGGTTTCTAAAAATTAGAAAACCGAAATTAGTGGTTCGGTTTAGGTTTCCATCTTGTTAGAACCGATAAGAAACCGAACCGAACCGATTACCTAAAACTATGTCGTTTTATTCCTAGCTTATTATTTGAATTAATAGTTGTAAACTTTAATTTGTAGTTTTTGGCCCAAGTAGTATGGCCCATTGGCCCACTGGCCCACTTCATACTTCAGCCAAAAAATGTGCTTTATTTGAGCTTATTATTTATTATGTGCAAATTGGGCCTCATTTGAATATAACCCATTAAGGCGGCCCAACAAACCCACAACCCAACAGTCCATTCTATTGGTTTGACACCGAACCAAACCGATATCACACCGAAACCAAACAAACCGAACCATTATGAAACCGAAGCTTAATGGTTTTGAATTACATAAACCGATAACTATTGGTTTGGTGTTGGTTTTGGCCTAAAACCGAACCAAATCGACCCGGCACACCCCTATTCAAATTTGTGTGTGTGTGTGTGTGTTGTTGCATATGGAAGAACTTGTCCAATTTCCCATCTGTGAATCGACCCCACCCTTTCGTTCTGGCGATTGTTGCCAATGCACTCAGGTTGCTTGCTTTCTCTTTTTACATTAAACACACACACACACACACAATATCTTGTTTGTATATCTGTATCCATTAGTCAAGTTGCTGTTGTGTTATCTTATGCTGAACCCGAATACTTATTTAAATCATATGCAGAACTCATCCCCTTGGCATGTAAACCCACTAAACCCACAAATTTCGAAAAAAAAAAGGCACTAAACCCCCAATTTTTTGTTAATTTTGCACTAGCAAATTTTTATTTTCCAAAAACCATGCCCCCATGGTAGCTCCGCCACTCAATCAAATGCATTATAAGCTTTAAACCTTACTGACGTTGGTAGAAACAATTTAAAAGATTTAGTTCTGTCTTTAGTACCCCGTGAGTGATTTTTTTATGCGGTTTTGATTTTTCTTTGGAGCAGCTTGGTTTTCACCTTCTTCAATAGATAGAATAGAGCAACAGGTCGTGCCAGCCACGTCTTTGAAAGCTATTGATAGCTTGATCCAATTTGACAAGGCTAAGTTCATGCTTAAAGCAGCAGATGTTTATCCTGAACTAGTTTCTAGAGGTCATCAGACCTCTGATCAGGACAGTATGATTCGCGTAGCACTGAATGAGACGTGCTGCAATCATTGTCCTTGGCCGCTGGCTGCGGTCTACTATCGGTCGCAGAAAGAGGTGACTTTCATACCATTTTATTCTCGTATGTTCTTATTTATTAACATTGTTGATGTTTTTCGTGCTCATACCCTATTGGTCTTAGCTTAACGAGATTTAATCATTGGTGCTTGGCGGTGATATTTCCATTTTCTGCTTTCCCATGAATGCAGCTACCTGATATTTGATGTAAAATGGTTATTGTTTCTCTTATAACGCTGGGGGAGGGGGCTTATAAGCACCAGAACTTTTGGTTAGTTGTTAATTCAAGTGGCACACCAAAAATCATAAAAAGAAGCTCCTTTGATTTCAATGCCCTAGCGTCAATGCTACTCATCTGTTGTTTATCTGATTTAAAGATACCCAAATAATTTAAACCCTTGAGCAAGAACTACCTACCAAAGCCAAGAAAATGCTACTCTACACAAGTGATTGTATACCTAGTAAGAGTCGTGGGTTTGTGAAGGGAGAGAGATTTGTTTTTTTTAATATATATATATATATATATATATATATATATATATATATATACTATCTCCAATTTAAATAAGAAATCATATCTGCCATATCCAGTGAGATCTCTGAATTTTATTTCACTGATTTTAACTTGGATACTTAATTTGCATGCAAGATCATGAAAAATTTAAAAGAAGAAAAAGGAGCGAACACGAGGATACAGAAAGAGATACAAGTGTATTATTCGTAACGTGAGCTTCACGAAAGGAGTTTATCCTTAAAATCACAGTAACACATGGAGGCTCATCCGCACAAAAACCTAGTAATAAAATGTTAGGGAGGTCACAAAAACCATGGTACCGCATGGGGTTCACCATAGTTGTCAATGGCGAGAGGCGAGCGAGATGTACTTAGAAAAGGCGAAAAGCAAGGCGAGAGGCAGGCGGAAAAAAGGCGAGCAATGAGAAATATAGAACTAAAAATTAGTATAAAAGGCAAAATGTCTATCTATATACATGCAACACATAAACCAAGCATAAAACATGTTATGACAAGAATAGAACATTAAATAAATTTCACAATTCCACGCATAATAGTATCTTAATATAGTTCAAACTTCAAAAGTAAGAACTCTAAAACAAAAGGCGCATGAATTAAAATTACGAAGTTCAAATCAACAAACAAGTACGAGTTTAAGCAAGTGAAATAAACTTAAGCCCTTAAATATTATCGAGAAAAGAAATCAAGCTCTAAAGTCATGCAAAAGTAAATGAAAAATTGAAAAACAAGGAAGAGAAAAGAAAACATAAAAAATGCAAAAAGGCAAAAAAGGCGAACGCCTCGTGAAGAAAGGCGTACATCCGTCTGCATGGCTACAAAAAAGGCGACCTACCCCCAAGGAGCCAATAAGGCGAGGCGGGCGGTCGCCTATGACAACTATGGGGTTCACTCGTGTTTTCTTGAGAAAAAATGTGTGTGATAGAGGATGACAGCCAAATAGGACTTATCGCAATTGACGAGTTGGAAATAATTGCACAATGTGCATCACAAGTTATGCTGTTATTAAATACATTTATGCTTATTTCGATTACATTAGGTCAAACACTCAAATATAGACTATAATATGCTTTCTTAAAACTTTTCCGAAGTTAGCCAAACAACCGTAAATTGGAAAATTCCAAGACTTTGGCTTTATGGAATAATTCTAGCAAGTAATCCTTGAAGTAGATAGAGGCTTGGTCTTTTAATGAGTATCTTAAAGCTACCGAAACTAGACACAAGACGTCTGTAAGCTAGTTTTCCTTTAATAGCATCCTCCTTACCAGTTTTAAGGGATACTCTTTTTATATAGAAGGTGCGAATGGCATTTTATTTCACGTTTCTGTATTGTGGTTTGTTTTCTTGTTCAGGCCAGTTGAAAGGTAGCTTGTAGTTATGATCAGCCTTTGTGAAAATCTTATATCCTTGGCCATTAGTTGCTGGACGTTACATACTGATCTTACTATTGGTTGCCTTGTTCATTTTCAATTTTTGTTAAGAACTTACTCTATTAATATTTGAATTAGAAATTATTGTCTTTTTGTCGGTGGAAGGTTATGTTCGCGAAATAAATCATCTGTAAAGGGAAGTAGTTGCTTCAGTTTAAATAAAACCGTATATTCCAATTTACCTCATTCGACTTTCAACTTACATTAAATTCTACTCATTGCTTGCTAACCAAACTTACCTGGGAAGTATAAAGCTCATATATAACTGAACTCCATCTTTCTAGGAGAATGATATTATCTTAAACCAATTATATGTACAAGGGTTAATTGCAATTTAGACCCTGAAGTACCATACCACCATTCCAAGCGAGCCGTGATATGTTTTTTTTTGTCAAATCAGGTCTTGATGATTTAAAAACTCGCCAAATAAGGCCTTTTTGACGGAATTCATTAAAAACTCAGTTAAAAAGCATGTGCCATGCACGTAACTAACGGAATTGGGTAGTTTGAATTGCGATTAAGTTTGAAGGGGTTATAAATGACATCTTCAAAAAACAAGGGATGGAAAAAAAAAAAACTATATCCCACCTTCTTCCTCCTCCGTCACACACACACACACTCGGACACACACGCACACACACAGACACACACTCTCTCTCCCTCACCACTCCCATCTCCATCCCCTCTCTATCCATCGCCGTACCCACCGCCGCCCTTAATCGCCGACCCATCTCCCGATGCGCACCTTCCTCCGGTTCCAGGCCTCAATTGCCACGAATCTTGATTTAGGCTTCAAAGATGGGTTTCGATTCTCCCAATTCGTGCACTGATGAAGAAGGGATCTTGATTTTATCTTTCTTCCCTCCTCAAACCATTATTCCCTGATTCTATTTTCTCCCCCAAAATCTTGATTTTTTTAATTTTGATTTTTGAAGTTTCAATTTTTGATTTCTGGTTTGCTTGTGTGTATAATAATCTGTGTGTGTTCATGTGGCGGTGTTTGGTTCGGTGTTTGGCATGGCTCTAGGTGGTGGCGGTGCGGTGGTGTGGTGGCCGGTGGTAGTAATGGTGGAGAGAACGGTGACGATAATTTGGTTGAAATGTAAAATTTGTATTTTGAATTTCATTAACAAATTTGTGTGTACTCAAATTTTATATTTGGACAGTTTTTAGGTAAATGATTAGTGCTTAATCATAAATGTTAAATCTCTTAATTCAATTTCATTATCACTTTTCACAATATAATACTATTATTCCTTAATCCCCGTGTCGGAAGAGAAAATCCTAATTCGGATGGGACGGAGGGAGTAATGCTTATACGTACCGGTCTATCAAACGAGCCGGAAAAAAAAATAAGTTAATAGCCAAATAAAAATTATTTTGGGAAGGAGAGAGTAATTAAGAAGTAATAAAAAGGAAAATAAAATAGTTAATTTTTCATTTTGTTTTGAAAGAAAATAATTATTTATATAAGATAAAATATATAAATAGTGAATGCTTGAAAAGAAAATTTATTGGTTTAACAAAATCAATAAATAGTTTTTCAAAACAAAAAATTCAAAATTTGGTAAACTTAAAAAAATTGATGAAAGTAATGATAATAAAGTTATATTGTATGGTTTTATTTAATATTTTGATAATTGTTTTTTGCTCAAATAAAAATTTTGATAATTGTTTTGATTTCAGCGCTGTTAAGTTTGAAATTTTCATTAAGCCCCTTAAATGAAATATCAACTTCAAACTACCCAATTCCGTTAGTCACGTGCATGGCACATGCTTTTTAACTGAGTTTTTAACGAATTCCGTCAAAAAGGCCTTATTTGGCGAGTTTTTAAATCATCAAGACCTGATTTGACAAAAAAAAAACATATCAGGGTTCGCTTGGAAGGGTGGTATGGTACTTCAGCGTCTAAAGTGCAATTAACCCTATGACAATTACTTGATACTCCCTCCGTCCCAAAATGATCTTCTCATTTGACTATTCAAACTAAATATGAACACTTGCTTCACTAGCCATGTTTTGTTTATGCTCTTTTAAGCCCATATTGTAGAAATGGGAATAACTTTTTGGGACAATGAGAAATGGTAAAAGTGAAGATCATTTTGGGACGGAGGGAGTATTTGGTAATTTCAACAAGCTATAAAGACCCCATCTTAGGATGCCATAGCAAATCCTAAACGATGATATCTGAATATAAAACCACTCACTATTGATAGGGAGTTAAATTAGTCTTGCTTAATGACCACCTTAAATAATTATATTGCACCCTGGAATAGCTTGTCTGACAGTTTATCTTAAGGATGTTATTTTCTTTCTAAGTTATAATTATTTCTTATCATATACTCCCTCCGTCTCGAAGGATCTTCACATTTGACTATTCAAACTTTTTAACATGGCTTCCAGGATTGATTTTCCAATTGCTCTGATCTGTCTTATACAAACTCTGCTTTTGAATTTTTAGGTTGCATTTCTGGCCTCTGCAGTGGGTCCACGAGTTGCTGCAGCTGGTGCTCATGCATCCTTGGCAACATTGTCTATTGGTGATTGCGCAGCTGATTTAGGAAAACTGGGGATGATTAATGGTTCTGCATCTGGTAATAGGTATCTCTCTCTCTCTCTTGTCGTTGCCCTCTTCTCCTGCAGATTATGAATTATTATACTACCTCCGTCCCGAAATGAACGAAAACCTTTTGAATTAACTCTTGATCCAGAGTAAATTTGAGATTTTTTCAGACATTAATTTTGGGACGGAGGGAGTTCCTTTTATAATATTGATTAATCATTTTTTGTTATTCCAGACTATTTGGTTTGATTTGTAAGATTTTTCTGTTTTGAAGGATGAATTACGTAAGTAGGAATACCAAGGAACAGGGTCCTAGTGCGGATATTACAAACTCAGTTCAGCAAAAGGGTTAGCTACTAATATGGTGGCTTGTTAATTGTTATTGTTTTCTTACTTCTAATTACATGTTGGAAAATAATTTGCAGAAGAAGTGGGTCAAGATGATTCCCCTTTATCTTGTGAAAGAGTGCAAAAAGCAGCAAGAGCTGGTTTGTCTGCTGCTACAATGAAGGCGAAGCTGTTTGCAGATCATGAAGAACGTGAAATTCAAAGACTATCTGCAAATATCATAAATCATCAGGTACTGTTGTTGCTTAACTTGGTAGTCGGTACTCTTTTGAAAATTGTTGAACTATAAAAATCAGAAGTTCTTGGTGATACAACAGCTTGGAGACTAGTGTTATTAGTATCTGCTCCAAAATATTAATGGCAATCTAATCATCTTATTGAATTTCTAAATGTTGTTAATTGATAAATCATTTTAATGATTAGATTGACAGTAATGTTTGGTCAAATCGCTTGTGTTGACCATCAAAAGTCATATGAGACTATCTTTTGGGATGGAGGTAGTATCTTGTGTTGACCATCAAAATTCAAATGAGACTTTCTTTATGGTCGGTCATTTGTATTATAAATGGTGTTTTTGATCAATCATGCCACTCCCATAATCATTAGTAACCTTTAAGGAACTTTTTCTTGTTTTGTTTCCCTAGTGTATTCATTTTCTGGTGCTGCGTTTAACATTTTAACCCTACAGTTGAAGATGTTAGAGCTGGAGCTTAAGCAGTTTGCGGAAGTGGAAACTTGTTAATGAAGGAGTGTGAACAAGCGGAAAGACCTAGGCAGGGGATTGAAGCTGAGCGGGCCCACATGATGTCAACACCCAGTTCGGACCTGGTGGGGTCAGTCGACCTCCTGGACTTGCAGGGATTGGTCCAGCTGTCACCAATGGTAATCCTGAAGTAGGCAACAGGTGGGCCCTAGCTCCTCTTCTTCACAACCATTTATGGGTGGCGGGTATATGTCACAGCAACAGCAGCAGCAGCAGGCTATGTATGGGCACAGACTCAGACCGAGGCTGCCTCTTACAATGTTGAGACCCGTCTCAAATACTAGTAGGTAGGTCAGGTTGCGATTGATCAAAGTAAGTGAAGTCCTTAGGGAAAATGGAAGAAAGTGTTGATGCGTTAGCTCAACAATTTTTTTTTTTATTATTTATTTAAAAAAAAAATTGTATCGCCTTTCGGGGATTAAATAGTGATTATAGTGAGGATAAGGTTTCTGAAATAGGATGGTAGAAAGGTAGCCAGGTTTGATGTATAGATAATGAATTGGTTAGGAAATTAGGGTTAAGTTTTCCCTCTAAGGGAATATCTATGATTTATCAGCAAAACGTTGACACCAATTTGTTGTGTCCTTCCCCAGTTAGGTACTTCTTCATAGCCATTAATTTCATTTTCTTTCAAATTCTTCCTCTTTCTATGATTATGAATGAATGTTCATTTTTCCTAAAACAAAAATTCGTGAAATTTGACTTTAAGCACTTTTAGCAACATACTCCCCCTGTTTCAATTATCTGTCGCTTTAGGAGTAAAAAATTGTTTCAAAATATATGTCGCTTTACTATTATCAATGCACTTTTACTCTTTTGTCTCAGTTATACCCTTATTAATGATGGTGAAAGTATCTCTCATGCAAGCATTTAATCACCTAAAAAGTTAAATTATTTAGGGGCAAATGGGTATTCTTAACATGCATTAATTACATATCTTAATATGTGTGAAAAAGTCTAAAGCGACAGATATTTTGAAACAGAGGGAGTAAGTATTAAAACATGCTCCCTCAGTCTCAAATCAAATTTCGAAATTTACCTAAAGTTTTTTGCCATTTTAATTCTTTTGGCCATTTTAGGTATCCAATTAGAAATTGCAAACTCAAAACTAGATTTATTTAATATTTTTTTTAATTAGTGAGACTCATGCGTCATACTCACATCAACTATCTCACATACAAGTCATTAGGCAAAAACCATTTTTTGTTGTAGAACTTTTGCCCAATTCAAAATGTTCTAACCGGAATTCATTTTTTGAAAATATCCGCTCGAAACTATTAATGTATTTAAAATGTGCTCACTTCGTTTACAAAATTCACTAAAAACCTAACAAAAGTTAGTCACATGATTAATTGTGTTATAGTTTGTTAACTCATGTTTGCAATTTGTTAAGTCAATGGAAAATAAGGGGAAAAAAAACTACTGCTACAACCCTTCTCCCCGAAACACGCCAAATCAACTCTTTCCAGATTCCCACCCCCCAAAAACCCTCCTCTCTCCCACACTCTTCCCATAGTTCAGGTGATCTTCCCATAGTTGAGTTGACGAAGTCGGTGGTCAGTGAAGATTTATATGAAACACGGTGGGGAATGATGCCAATTTTCGTAAAATGCTCTTCAACCTATGTCGGCCCTAGATCTAACAGCCTAGTGCCAACCTACCTCTTCAACCATATCCTTGCCGGAACCAATTGCTCAACATTACTGCACCTCATAGACCCCGTGTCTCCAACACCCTCATTCTCTTTCCTTCGTCTCATGCAGATATTCTTCAGTGAAGTATCGCATTCGTCTCTCTTGAATAAACAAGTGGGAGATTATTATGGATTTCTTCTATAACGAAACCAAACACAAGATGCACCTCTACTTGGAAAATGACTATTAAAGCTTTTTCAAATTTTTTTTTTTTTTTGCCTCAAATAAATATTGGTGTTTATTATTTTTGAAAAATAAACGGTGACACACACTGATTAGTACTCCCTCTGTCCCGCTTTAAGGTTTTTACTTTCCTTTTTTGTATATCCCAATCTAAGGTTCTTACTTTACTTTATTACCTAAAATGGACAATGGGACCCACTGTCATTCTCACAACAAAAACTCCCTACCCACTTTCTCTCTCATACTTACTTTTCATGCTCACAACAATTACTTTTTCTCTGTGATGCTCGGACTTGTTGTTGGAGTAATTATCCCACATTGGGAATTAACAAGCCAAGTAATGACCATATAAAGATCCAGGGCCACTCCTCCCATTGCCAATTGTTTTTGGAATGGAACCTCAGACTTTATCATGGTATCAGAGCTGACCCTTTACACGTGCGAGCCCAAAGTTCGGCCCACGATGATCTATCCCCACGTCACCCAATTATATGTTCACGCGTAGCCTAAAGTTCGGCTACGCGTGAGGGGGCGTATTGGAGTAATTATCCTACATTGGGAATTAACAAGCAAAGTAATGACCATATAAAGATCCAGGGCCACTCCTCCCATTGCTAATTTGTTTTGGGATGGAACTTCAGACTTATCACTTGTCAAAATAGGTCGGAGTACCCGTGTCAACACGACACGACACGGGACACGAGTCGGGCACTATAGGGTAAAATCGGACTCTTCAATTTTGGGGGAAGAAATTGATTCAAGATATTTGTGTTGTGCAGATTATTCAAAGAAGGAGAAGAAGAAAACCTTGTTGGAGATTATGCCCTAGGCCCTTGAGAAGGCCTTACGTTGCATCATGTTCTCATTTGTTATGGAGATATAACAACCCTGGACTATTATATGTTTTACATGTTTATTATAATAATCCCCGTCCCTAGTAGTTATTAGTACTTATGAAGGACTAGTATAAGTTTAATCGATGATCATATGATGATCATGTGTATGTGATACAAATTAAACTTATGGGTACTTGTTGGAGAACAAGAACTGGACTTGACCCACCTATGAGATTTATGTCATGGTCAGATGTCATAATTAAATCTCATAATAGTTATATTATTTCCTTAGACCTGAGATTATCATAGTCTTCCACATGATGAACATTATGTTTGACGTACTCAAACGCTATCCCTAACCGAGTGGTTATAAAGACTACGATTGGCATAATCGGATTCAAGTAGGGAAGAATGATAAGTCAAGATGGGATTTGTCCTCTCTCAAGAGAGATATCTGCTTGGCCTTTCGATGAGTGAGATTGATGATTGTGTATGGCCATACCAAAATGAATTGAAGTGTTCAATGTCATTTGCTCATATCAATCTACTCGGGATCAAGAAAGCATTGGACAACATAAGTTGACGTGGACCATGACTTATGTCCAATATGATATCGCGTGACAAAAGGATTGTGATATGTTCTATAAGGATGAACGAGCGTCCGTTAAGTTATATTAATTGGGTAATCATGATGGCTTGCTAGAGTCCGCTCATGATTTATGAGTTTGACCTTGGTTGGACTCATTACCAACTTAATATAATCCTATGGGGTCACACACAAAAGAACGAATTGTTTGAAAGGCTAAAATCTTGTTTCTGGTGGATCTCGGCCGAACATCATATGGACTCGGCGAGCAAGAGAAATAGAAGGGTCTGGAACAGTGGTGCTCGGCCGATCACCTTAAAGGACTAGGCCGAGCAGGCCCTGTTCAGGCCCAGATTTCTGATTTCGTGTTTTGACGGGTTTTGACCTATTTC